>VXAL01018107.1:0-28855 GCA_013399475.1 Chauna torquata | reverse complement strand
GATGCAAAAATTTGCAATGAAGGAACTAAATACCCATTTAAACTTCTAAGCAACAACTTCTGTATATATTGCAAAAAAGGCTGAGACTACACTCCTACGCATAGGTTCAAAACCTGGAACCATCACACCTGCCTTAAAAGATTCTAAGCTGGTCTAAGCTGGTCCTTTCCAAGGTCAGGTAATAGGAGAAAATTTCGTCTCTGGAGACAGCCACTGAAAGACATTATCACATTCACTAAATTCTTCTCTGCTGCTCTATCCTGTTTTAATTCCCATCCTCATCATCGTTGTACCTGAAGTTCATCCAAGAGCCCTCTAAGCAATATGAATTACATCTGCCATGTGTATTTCATTATTTTATCCTCTTCCATCAGGTATAAAAGAAGACCTAGAAAAGAAAGGTATTCCAGGGACAATGCACCTAAATGCTCTTGCTCCTGTAAAGTTTAAAGGAAGAAAATGTAACTGTTTTCCTTCGGGCTCATAAAAGTCTAAGCACTGATGCAGACTGAGTGTCATTCAAGGTAATAAATAATCATACATCTACAATAAGTAAAAATAATTACAGGATTTGTTTTCTATAAAATGGTATTCAAAAAGACCTTCAGCAAATAAGGAATAAGAAAAGAGAAATACCAGAAAAAAAATTGCTCGGCACTAACATACAGTAATGGGAAAACATTCACTGTGAAGGACTGATTTACAAAGAGCTTTCAGACACCCTTTCCACTGACATAATTCCAGGGTGTTTCACTTGGCTGACATGATTTCCATGGAAAGGAGCCATAAAAGGAGAGAGCTGTGCAGCTCTCTTCTGGGAAGGACAAACACTCACTCTTGTGATTCACAACAACCAATTTACTGAGCAGCACAGCATGTATTTGTGGATGAGAATGACAGCGAATTACTAATCTATCAATATTTATTCATCAGTAATTGGATTTGACCAAGGAAAAAAAAAAAAGTGGTGAAAAGAAACCTTTACTGGAAGGACAAAGAAAAATCTTTCAGGAAGTATTTCATAAAAAATCAAACAGAGCATTCTGTAAACATTGCTGTCTTGGTCTAGTATAGAAAAGGAATACTCTCACTAGAGAAATGCCAAAATTTACCTTCAAAAGCAATCACAATCTAAATTTGCATTGAGACATCAAACTTCAGAAAAATATTTTTCCCATTGGAAGCTAGCTTTCAGGAAGAGACTGCACTGCATTCTTACAAGTAGACACATTCTTACCTAACTTTAGTGCAATTATCTGCAGTCTGCAGCAATTTAGATAAGTATGTGATGCTGATTCTTCCCAACTTTAGGAGAACACATTTGCAATTAAAATCAGTAGATTCCCTATTTCAAAAAGAATGCTTTCCAGTTGTCTGTCACTGTGGGAGTGACTTCACCCTTTTTTCCCCCTCACTAAGTCTGGGCAGTAGCAGATTTCCCTTAATTTCTATAAAGGCTGTCTCAGAGAAAATAAACTTTCCCAGCCACACAGTTTTCAGATAAAAAGATTTCTTGACTTGAAGGCAAAGAAGATACCACTTTGGATATCCTGCAAAGACACCAGAGAACCTAACTTCACAAATGCAGTTCATTTGGAAAATCAGAGATCTCTCTTTTAAATGGGAGAATTAATTCCCCAGGACAATAGGAATTGAGCCACCTGTTTTTCAGAATTTGCCAACCAGAGAAGGACTCTGAGAAAACTGAACAATAAGCCCTACAAGCATGGGATATTATGTTACTTAAAGAGATGCTTACCCATGTTTTTACTTGGTGTCCTCAAGAGTGCACCAAAGCTAAATGGAATATTCCTGTGGACTTTTGGATCATCTGAATAATTCTTTTCACAAATTCTTAATTGATACTGCCACAGATAGAATTAGTAGAAAATAAAAGATCAGTCAATCCAAAAACGTTCTTCAGAATTATTTTCCCTTCTAGGATTCACATATACCAATAAAAGTATCATCAACCCATATGAGGCAACATATTAAATTCCAATTGCAAATTGTAGTTTCGCCCTGCAAGTTATAAGAGGTAACTCCTAGAATGTGAAGATTAATACTGTTTTCTAATACGTTGGTATATTTCTCTCCTTTACTTTTCTTAAAGATCTTTCTAAAGACCCTCCCTTCTTCTAAAGACCTTCCCTAAACTTGCTCAAATCTTAATGAAATAGCCTACTGGAAAATTTAGGGCCTTTGTTTCCCCCTCTCTACTGACTACGTATATACACGTTTCAAATGAATTCAGATTTTCTCCTCTTTGATCCATTAGGCTTGTCAGAATTTTCAGAGAGCCGTCTTCAAGACCTGACTTTATAGGGCATTGCTGAAATGCTGCCAAAGCCGTTTTTAACCCAGGTGACAACTCAGGTTTTGGAATACAGTTATTAACAAACGAGAAACTAACAAAACATTCAAATGTCTGATAAGAAACCAGTCAGTTCTTGGTTGCCCATCTTTCAGTCATTTTTTTCTTCTAAAACTATTACTGCACCAGTTCTTCTGTCACCACGTAGCCTGATGCCACATAAATCATTAATGTATGAAGGAAAAGCAATCTCTTAAGAGAACACTGCAGTGTTGCATTATAAGGAAGCGTTAAAAGGATGGAAACCTGTTTTTCATTTTTTTAAATATTTTCATGAATGAAAATATTATAAACTATTTACTGGCCCATGAGCTAGTTGTCTGAGACAGAATCCCAAAACTCCAGAATAAAACCTATTTATAAGAATACTAGGTATTTGCAAAGAAGATTGTTTTTGCATGGAGTTTTCAGCTTTTTTTTTTCCGCTGGGCTACAGCTACACTTACAGTAACAATTGTTAGCATGCCAAAATCTTTGCACATAAACCTACTGATGTCTTGAAGTAAGCAAACACTGAAAAGACCATGTAGATTAACTTGTTACAGAAAATTCCATCCATCAGCCTTAGCACGTAAACTAGGGCACACAAAAATATGCTTATACTTGAGCTGTAAGAACTGGAGAGGAAGTAAAAGTGTGAAATGCCACTGCCAAAACTGTAACAGTTAAAATTCCTCTGCTAATTGCCATCCCTCTTACTCATGATATAAACAAGTGAGAGAGTAGTAATATCAACAAATTCAAACGAAGGACTCTGGCTAGGAAGGATGCATATGTTTTTCTTGCAGATAAAGTTAAAAGCACAGACAGACCAACTGAGCAAGAGCTGATCTAGCCCAGACTTATTACCTTTTAAACAATCCGGTTTAAAAGAAGCAGTATGGAAGAAAACCAATAAAACCATCCAGAAATGTTTCACTACTATGTCCTTCACAGCATCTGCTGTAAAGTTCCACAGAAATCAAAGTGTTTTAAAGCGTGATACTATTTTGAATTAAGAGGTCACGTTTAGAGGATGTAATGCTACAGAAGTGACATACTGTCAGCTGGCATTTGACTAGCTGCAGCCATAATCTTCTCTCCGTTAGCCATCTAAGACATTCTGCTGGAAGAAATCTCTGTACCGAAGCGTAACACGACACACGCCGTTGTGTCTGGGGAGAAACTCTCCTCTCCTTTGGAGAAGAGGATAGACAGCAACTCTAAAGAAAATATTAGCTCTGTTTTGGTTGGCCACTTTCTGGCAGTGCCTTGAAAGCAGACACTTACCATTCTGCATGTCCACTCTCTGCAGGGTACATGGAAATACCTCTCCCTTGCCTAATTTAGAGACTGACACCGTTTGTTTCACTGACAGCAGAAAGTAAAACCCTCTGGAACACATAGCTTTCCTGCTCACAGTGGGATATGCTTGTTAGTCACAAGATTTGTTGCTATTACTGTAGCAGTAAGTAAGCATGAACACCTGACAATGAATGCAAACTCCAGTCACTTGGAAGTAAAGCAGAATGTATAATACAAGAACAGGTTTTTAGCAGGACTGCATGGGCATGTTAGCAAGTACATCCTGCAAGCAAACCCAGATACCACCTGCATACTTCAGTTAGCCTTACAGAACTATTGTAAACCCGTAAACAGTGCCACTTCTACTGGGATTAAACCAAGTATTCATTCCTGATAACTGCATATTTAACAGCAGTGGCACAGTACTCATTTTTATGAGCACTTCAGGAGTACAGGACTCAAACCAGTTTACTTCCTTCCCTTCTGTCTGGTTTCACCATATGCAGTTCTCTGTTGGGCTGCTGCCCAAGGAGTCCTTAGTTAATTGAATATAATTATTCTGCATCCTACTTTCAAATGCTAATGCAGTTTCACCTCTCCTTGTAATACAATACAACTGAAAGCCCCAACTGTTGTCTGGTACATGTAATCCTTTCCTCTTCAATACATTCACTTCCATAATAATGCAGCAGTTTGCTGGTTGTTGTTGATCTGTAAGTATAATGTCCAATGATGAGTAAATTAGTAATGAAAGGTAGTTAAAGGTGTTCTCTTAAAACATGAATGGTTGTTCACTGAAAGATGAATTTTATGAGTATTCAGCACTACTCTTTCTGTCATTACTCATTAATAAATTAACACGGCAGTCAATTAACATGTTCATCTTCACCTGAGATTGACAAGCTATAGAAAGCAAGGAGGCAAAAGAGGATGTGTTTTCACTGAAACAGAATGCTTCAATATCAATAAATGTCTGTCAGGGCTGACGGAGCTCTTAATCAGTTTGGAACATCTAGAAAGTCAGTTTATGTTGCATTGCCTCCTAAAAGGTCTTCTGTGTCATTTTAAAAGGGGCAGGGTTTGGACATTGTTTTTTTGTTCCTGTGTTTGTTTGTTTGCTTTTCTTTTCTTTTCTTTTCTTTTCTTTTCTTTTCTTTTCTTTTCTTTTCTTTTCTTTTCTTTTCTTTTCTTTTCTTTTCTTTTCTTTTCTTTTCTTTTCTTTTCTTTTCTTTTCTTTTCTTTTCTTTTCTTTTCTTTTCTTTTCTTTTTAAACCAGATTGAAGGGCATGCTGTTTCAACTTGAACATGCAAATAATTAGTTAAGGTGCTTTGAAAGGTAATGCTACACATACCCTACAAGTAAATTAATAGGTCTGGTCTCAAAAAACTCCTTTTTTTTTTTTTTATCCAGGGTGGGGAGAGGTTTCAGGAGAGAAAATGTTCTGAATCAAGATAATTATCAAAATTTCACTATTTTTTGTGAAGCAGTTTTTCAGCAATGCTTCTCAGGCTCCTGAAAGTCTTCCTTAAAATAACTGCCCTTTCAAAATATATTTGGAAATGGAAAAGTCATTGTTCAACTCTGTTCACCTTAAAGATGTTCTTCAGAATGTTTAAAACAAATTCTTGGTAAAAAATAATTTTGAAAAAAAAAACAGTATGATAGTGTTTCAGTACAAAAATATTTCTGATTAAAATATTCTGACTGGCTCTGCCAATTCATCACAGGTATTAGCAAGCAAAGAAAATTACTTCTTCAATTAGTCTGTTGTGAAGTACTCTGGGGAAGATGTTTACTTAAAAACACACAAGCAGGCAATTCCTGATACTAATAAAAATTGAGAAGTTACTGTCAAGTGCATCAAATTTCAGATTTTGGGGAATACCTGGGAAATGCTTTTGCCAACCCACAACTACCAATGCTTATGAGGCGTTTGAATAATGCCTTTAATAATACGCTTCAACTTTTGGTTAGCCCTGCAGTGGTCCCTTCTGAATGAACTGTTCTGTTTTGTTCTATTCTATTAACTTAGAAATACCATAGTACCTTAAAGCCACTGTTTTCTGTATTTCAGTTTCAGTATTTCAGTTTCAAACATCCAGGCTTGTTGCAGATGCTAACATAAACATTACTGAAACATTTCAGCACTGGGTGGGAAGGTCTCAGATAATATGTTTAATTTCAAGCGTGCAAGCATTTTAGAGATAAGCATGTTTATGAATTCTTCTGGATCAGGATCTAAGAATAGCAAAGATTATATGGACAGTTTGGTCTGGCAAATCTAGTTGTGGTGCTTCACCTCCAAACTCCAGCTCACGAATCAGTATATTAGCTTAAATCACTAACTAAAAAGTGAGTTTGGATTAAGACACCAGAACACAAACTTGAGTGGCTGTGGCATGGGTATGTCTCCCAGTCTGCCTGTTCTCCAAGGCGGGCAATAGCCTCCAGAAAAAGGCTTCCAAGAACAGCCAGCAAAACAGGGAATCTTCTTAGCTTGCTGCAGCTTCTTCCTCAGTTGCCATAGGGGAATGTAGGTGGGGTGGCTGCAAAAACCGACCTACAACCTCAGTGACTTGTAATCTAAGATGCATTTACTCAGCAGGATGGGCATAGTGGGTGGATAGTGCTTTCTGTTGTAAGATTTCTCTCCACAGACACACACACACTACACATTCACCCCAGTCAAGGCCCCTGCTGCTCTGTTCAGACTGGCACCAGGGACCCTGGTGGACCCCTGAGGACACTCACTCCCATTGCTCAAGCAGACGGGTCCTGGCCTGCCACCCAGCCCCTGGGTGTAGCACTTCCACCTTGCTCAGACTTGGACACTGTTGGACACCTATGGAGATGTTCTCCTCACCATGGTCTACTATTTTAGCTATTTTTTACTTTATATAGCAGATTGTTGGCATAAGGTTCCAACAGCCTCACTAATGACCTAGCCCCAGGCCGGTCTCATTGACCTCCTCCTGTCAGTTTTTTTTTTTTTTTAATTCTCTGATCTTCCACTCCAAATGTATTACAAGAAAATGAAGTTCAGTAGTTGCCAAACAAAGTTAATCTGTTTCTTCTGTTTTCCTGCTCTTATCGAATTATTTCAGTCAGATAGAGCTGAGCAGAAATAGCCAAGGTCTCACTTCTCTTTGTAACCTTGGAGTAGGGTTCACCCCATGACACCTGGTTCAGTGGACATTTACCAGAAATCTGAGGCAAGGACAGATGAAAGTGGCTTATAGGGTAATCCCAGAGACAACAGATTAATGAAATAACAGTGGTATTGCTGGGATAATATTTGGCTGTTCCACTTTCCACTTAAACAAAAGGAATTACTAAGCTTTCAGCTAGACCTGGACTATTTTTTTTTTTTTTTTTTGATACTCTCCACTAAAGGATGTAAATTCAGCTTTCATTCCTTGTTTTGCATTTCACCATTTATTTGTCACCTTGTGCATCCCTCTAAATTGCATAAATAGCAAATGAAAAATATACTCCTGACACATCTTGTATAGCTTCTGCCACAAAATAAGAAAGCAAGCTGTGACTTCTATATAAATAATCAACAAGCACTCAAATCAAACAGTAGTAGTGGCTGAGAAAGAAGAATATTTTGTAACCTTCTAATAACTAGAAGTTATTTTATTTGACCAGTTTCTTTCCTAAGCATCACTGCCAGTCTACAGTCTTATCAAGGTCTACCACATTTATGACTCCACAAAGGCATGTAGTCTGCCTTTTAGCCTTACCTCTAGTGAGGACATTAGCCAAAATCATAAGGTACTTAGAATAATTTATATCTCATCCTGCCAATATAACCAAGTAAGTCTTTTTTTATTTAACTTAATCATTACTTGAAAGTGTTAATTCGTTCTTATCTGGATTGTGACATTACTCAGTGTTTGTCCCCAAACCTCTATTTCTGATAAGGAGATAGGCTGAACGGTCTCAAAGTCACACTGGCTGGACAGAACTGTAGAAGTCAAGAAATCCAAATCCCTTTGTCTTTATTTGAAAGCCAGAAGTTTCCCCTGCATCTCACTTTGTCTTTGCAAAGCAGATGCATTCAGGCATCACAGAAATGTGGAATGGTTGAAATTCAATCCACACCAAAATAAACACCATTTTACTTGATGAGTTTCTGCCTCATGAATGGGAAAAGGAGATACATCTGAGAACACTATTGACTTACTTTGTCCTGTGGTCTTTTTCTTTTGCAGCTGCCCTTTCTAAATGGTTTGCTATCCAAGCAGATGTTGCTTGAGACTATTCATCAGGGATTACTTATGGCCTGGATAAGTTTTGTTTCCTAGCATTTCTTTTACAAAACTTACACCTATTTGTGTCTAAGTAATGCTTTCTCACTGAAGTCTGTCCTCTTGTTGTACCTTTTCTAGTCCTATGGGGACTCCTATGAATATTTCTTTAACTAGGACTTATTGCAAACCGGAAAAAGCAGATAAGAACACTTAGAGCTGCTTATGTTTTTCTATGTCCCATGTTCTTTTAAGGTGGATGTTCTTTTCATTTCTGTCCTTTTTTTCTCCTTTAATAAGATAAAGAAGTTCTATGCACCTGTTTTTCTGTAAATCCTTCTTGGTATTCAAAATTATGGGAAATATAGAGAAGAAAAAGTAAAGGGCTGTAACAATGATTACTGCTTATTACTGGCTACCAGAAGCTGCTATTAAAAAAGACTCCCATGCAATACATATATAGAAAGCAGAGTACCCAGAGACACTTTAATATACAAATATTCACTCTTTGGCTAACAGCAATAATTAAAATAATGAAAACTCCTATTTTTTTTGTGGGGTGCCATATGTACACATTTGGTATTAACTTCAGTGAGCGTGTGAGGGAGTTCATGAAGATGACTGTATAAACTGAAACACAGATATATGATATTGTAATTACTGACCAATTTCTTTGTGGAATTAGGCGGTTTGCTACTAAGAACTTACAGCTCCAATGTCTCTAGCATTCCTTTAACAAGATCTACAACAGAATTTGAAGTTAAGACAGTAACCTGTGAACTAAAGTTCCTGAGGCCCCACCTCGTGTTCCTTTCTGCTGTATTAATGTAGGTCTGGTAAACCAAGAGCCAAACAACTGTGCGCACAGATGTTGAGCGTAACTCCTTAAGTATCGCAGTGTGATTTGCACTGCTAATTTCTCAAAGACATTTATCCAAACTATAATTCACATTTTGTTCCTATCCAGATGTCTTCCTAGCAACAAGCATTTGCAACTTGAGTTAACTGGTGCTTTAATACAGACCTTGAAGGCCACTTGGCGAAAGGGGGTTTAAATTAAAGTGCTGCTGACACCTGAACTGGTAAACAGAGAGGGGTAAAGTAGCTGAAGTTGCAACACTGTAAAGCAAGCAATGCATGTGCAGCTCTTCAGTTGCTCATGCAATCTCCCTGATAAGAAGCCACCTTGTACTGCTCTCGTGCTGTCCTTGCATCATGGCAACCATCATTCATGTCTCTAGAAAAAGATTGCCTTGAAGGAATATTTCAGAACTGCTGATTTATCTTTTGCAATGAACCAAGCTTCAGTTCATAACCACTGTGCAGTTCGTCTCTTGTATTTTCCATCTTTGCAAGGTGCAGGCTGAAAAGGTGAAAGCTGCATATCATATGTCCAGCTTTGAATGTTTAGGATCACATTCATGTTTATACAAATGTAGGCCTGGAAGGGACCTTCTAAATCCACTGTCTGCCTTAAGATAGGAACAAGCACACCTCAGCCACTGACATTAATGCTTTCCTTTGCTGTTCTGGAAAAACTTGAAGTGGTAGGGATTGTACAGCTTTTCTAAGTAACACATTCCATTGCTTTGCTGTACTGTTAGAAAGAACAATTTTGATATCTAGCCTCAGTCTTCTTTCTTCATTATAAAGCTGTTTTGACTTACCTAATGTTTTACTTTATTTTTCTCACTTCTAGCCTAGACAAGCTGTATTTTTCTGCTTCCTGTGTTTTGCTGTCATCCTCTAGATGCAGCCCAGTTTGCTTGTTCTGTAAATGAACACTATACACAACATACCACCTCACCAGCAAAGAGCAGAACAGCTCATACTAGCGATAGCAGAGTAAACTCAGTTCACTCCCCTGCTTGGGCCATATTTAATACAGAGGAAATCTCTGGGATTTTGTCCACTAAAAATCACCAAAACTCTCTACTGTACTTCTACTGACAGTAAGTTTTTTTCCTCAAAAATTTAAAATTTGACAAAATTTAGGGATAGTAAAAATACATTTCTGACACAAAAAGCAAATGGTTGGCAAATATGAAGGAAGAATCAAATATTAGGTCTTAAAGATTCCCCCTTCCTCTAATAGATGGACCTTTTTTAATTGTAATTTTGTAATGTCGAATTTCTCCCCAGGTAACCAGCTTGGGGTAGAGTCATGACCAGAAAACATTGCTACAAAGTTTTAGAATTTTATATACTTGAAAGAACTAAAAACAGACGGTATGAAAGCATTAGGCAAATTCACCACAGCCCATTCAAAATCAGGTTTGTTTACTTTTAAATGAACCTTTTAACAAACTTTTCTCCTGGCACACACACAGAAAAAGAAATGAACCTGTCAAGAAAAACCAACAAGCAAACACAGAAAAAGTGAACATCATAGAATATAATTTTACTTTAATTAAAGGATTCTGTAAGGCAGCAGAAGCCTGAGCCAGCAATTGAGTCTTGATAATTAAATCTCTGTTTCCTTCCTTCACATTTTGTTGTAGCAAGGAATATTTATGCCAATCTTTTTCCCAAAATGTAGTGCACTTGAAAATAGCTGGATGAATGTCTGTCAGTAATAATAGAACTAGAATTCCAAGTCAGTGATATGGACACATACTGAAATATAAAATCTTAAGCAGAAAGAAAAATAATCATCATACTGCAATGGCAGTTTCATTAGGCAACAAAAATGAATAACCAAGCTGAAGTACTCAGTAATATCATTTAAAAAGCTGTTATCTGATAAAAATAATTAGAGAGTAGGTAATTTCAGTAGGGCAGTTTGCAAAAGATATATGAAACATGACTGGTCTCAAGACTTCTAGGAATTGCTGTTGAGAACTCTGGGGAATGACTCATGCAGGATAAACTCATAATAGCATTAGTATTTGTATTTTAAAGCTTCAACTGTAAGGTAGTTACCTACTTTTTCCAACAAAATAATATTTACATAGTAACAACACGAAACACTACTACCTGTACCCATGGTGTTTGTTCAATATTTAAATGCTAAAAGGTTTTCAAGATGTATTCTGATCTTCTAACGACAACTACTCTTTTTTTTTTTCTTTATAAAAATGAACTCATACCTTTTCTTCTTTAAAATATCCATATTCCAGAATGTAAGAGTGTTCAATGTTGGTCTGGAATTTCTTGAAAACATAGCCTAAACCAAACATAAAGTTAGTTTGCAAGCTAGAGGAAGGGAGGAAGAAAAAGAGAATGTGGCTATGTACAAGGTATTCATATTTCCTCTTGCAAAGACGACTTGGAAGCAACCTCTTCCTCTAATGATGGCTGGTTGTGAAATTTTGAAAGGGTTCAACTCTCTCTGCAGTTTCATAGGGAAGTTACTTTGCAGAAGAATTCTGGAGCTGGTAACTATTTCAGCTTACCTACTCCTCTTATGAAGGCAATTCCATTATTGCCTTGGAATTTGCACAAGACTGTTCTTTCATTGGAGAAGCTGATCCAGGGAGCATGCTGCCGGAGCAAGGAACGAATATGGAGTAAAAGAATAAACAACAAGGATCCAAGTTCTGTGGAAGGAAGGAAAAGAAATTTCCTGGTAAAGGTGGAGGATGATACGTTCCCCCACTTTAGTCAATGAGACAGTGCTTTCCTGAAGAAGAGAGAGTTCAGCACTGGCAGAGCAGATTTGACATTCCTTAGCTGTAGGAGCATGACAAAGGGCAAGAAAATTCTAGAGTCTGCTAGATGTGCCCGAGTATGTCTTAGAATTTTTTTAAATAATCTGATATGGGGTGTTTGTTTGTTGGGGGTTGGGGCGGGGTCCTTCCAAATCACTCATGGAATAATTGGAATCTCCGAGACTACCTATGAAAAACTTGAGCTTAAAGATTTAGATGGTTATGAGATAGCATTAAGGAAAGATCTGAGCTCCCAGCAGTGAACCTCTCCTAGCTCAGGAAGAAATTCTGTGTAGATAAAATAGCAGGCTGAGATCAGCCTTCTGAGCTGGACCTTGTACAGTAAAAGTGTTCTTTGACATTGC
This sequence comes from Chauna torquata, assembly GCA_013399475.1. Lineage (NCBI taxonomy): Eukaryota > Metazoa > Chordata > Aves > Anseriformes > Anhimidae > Chauna > Chauna torquata. The sequence goes on along the minus strand of VXAL01018107.1, from coordinate 16,928 downwards.
TGCAGCAGCACTCAATCACTCTTCCCAGACGCTCCACTTCAAAGTTTATTTTTAGGACCCTCTAGAGATGCCAAGACCAGCGGGATTTTCTCATGTACACATGAAAACTGTGGGTCACCTGCCAGATGTACAGTCGTTTTCAGAATGAGGTAGAAGTTTTAAGAGATAAGAAGGGAATGTGCACTTGGATGATTCTGTAGCCATTTTTTTATTCCCACTGTCTACTGACTCTATGATTTTTTTTTTTTTTAATAATGAGGACATATGGACATTCTGGATATTCATTACTAAACTTTTTATTATGCTCCATGGAAACACAGGCCTGAGGTTATATTTAGATAGTACACAAAACAGCAGCCAGAACCTGTACTTTATCCATGGCGCCTGGGAAAGGCAGATGCTTTTTCTGCATTTCAGAGGAATTTAAGTCAGCAAGGATAAGAAAAACGTTTTGGTTTGGTTGTGATTTGTTGGGAGCAGAAGGACTGGACATGAATTCCATCTTTGCAGTTGTGGTCAATTTTGTCCAGCTTCATTGTGCAGTTAACTGTAGATAAGAAGAATATTTGGGGACTGAAGCCTCAGAAATTGAGTGAAGAACTTAACAAGGAGCTGTTGCTTTCTAAGCATGACCTTTATAGCTATTTTTATTGGGCATCTTAAATGTTTGGCTATGATTTAGCAACAGGATAAAAAATTAAAGGTTATAAAATGTTCTTAAAAGAAAAAGTAGCAAGACACATTAAAGACAAATGCTCATGCCTTCATTTAATAGGGCATTTAAACATTCTTTTAGCTGTGAATTAAGTGGTTGATTGGATGTGAAAACTAGTGTAAATGAGCACACATTGTACAATGCAGCCTGTAGAGTTCTCTGATCATTATTTGGACGAGTTAATCCTGGGAAGATGCAAGAATGACTTATGGCTGATGTTACAGGAAATTAAATACTTGTGCTCTTCATAATAATTTGCAAATCGAAGAGCTAAATACATTCTAACTGAAGGAAAACCAAGTCAGGAGTTTCACGTATTCTCTGTGAAATATAGGGAGCTACTCCAGCAAAGCCTGCTGTCCTCTCCCCTTATTTTAGCTTCTGTTTTTCTAAACACATGTATACAGCCAATAAAATGCCGTATTTAGCAGGGATGAGTCATTAAAGAGACCATCCTGGAAAACTGCAAGCCAGGAAATGTATATTATTTTTCTCTAGATTCTCGTTTGCAAGCAGAATATAACTACAAGAATTTATATCTCAGAGAAAAATGTATGTACTAAAGCAGAAAAATATTAAGGTTGTGCCCCTCAACCTTTCTTGGTGATGTTGATTCCTTGTTTCTATACGGGTAGCATTGGCTGAGGTTAGGGAACGATCACTCTTCATACCAAGCTGACTCAGGGAAAAGTGGGGTAGGTTTGTTATCCCTAATAGGGATTAGGTTTGTGCCTGGTGCGCCTAGGCAATAAGCACACAGAGTCGGAATCCACACGAAGGTCTCTATTTTAATTCTGCATAGAATTAGGTGCTTGGCAATCTTACACAAAGCAAGCACACTCTCAACTAAAGGCGCGGTTATTTATACATAGCTGCTTGCAAAACTATTTCCCTTCACTGTTTCTGATTCGTTGCTGTGACCTGCCTAACTTATCTCTACCGAGCATGCGTCTCACAGGGTCAGAGGATTCTAGATCCGTGGGCGGTAGCTATTGTCTCGTTTCCATATTGGTGGGAGTGTATTTTAATATACTAATGGCCCTTAATGAGTCTAAAGGTTATGGTGGGGTGGCCCTTCTGGCCACTTCCTCATTCTTCCTTTCGTCCTTCTTGTTTTCTGTAACTTGAGACTACAGGTTATTGCAAAGTGGCTGGAACGTCTAAAACAACAATATCCCATCAGAAAATTTGCTTTAAGACTTGACTAAGTCAGGAAATGATCTAAACATAGTAGCTTTGTGTTTCAGAAAGGACTGAAATATCCCTGAAAGTTATTTTTTTCAGCATTTGACATCACGGACTGGTCTAGAAAATTGTTATCAGAGGGATTTATTGTATCCGTGAGTAATGCATGATGAAATTGTCTGGAATGATACACCGTTTTGCTAGCTTCAGCCAGTTTGGAGAAGAATTACATTCAGTCTTTTGAGAAGTTTGTCATACTCTGGCCCTTCCTTTTGTGCAGCATTAGCCTTTGCAATACACCTGACAAGGCCAAAGGGAGAAAGATTTAGGCTATTATATTTGCCTCTCTTTGTGTTGCTCCCTTTCTGAACAGAATTTTTGTTATTGTTTTGAAGTTTTCTTGAACAGAAAGTAAAATTACAAATCCCTACAGACCAAAGAAAATAAAACAATCATGAATCTGACTGCACTCAGATCCTAGCCTATATTTCTTGACATATGTTTCTCAAGACAGCTCCTGTTTTTCATTTCTTACTTCTTACAACATAAATGTCACATAAATGCATGAACAGAGTTACTGTGTTTCTAGATCGCTTTATAGTTAAAGAAACATTTCCTTAGTGTCTTGGGCAAGGAGACTTTTTCATATAGACAGATTGATAGAGACAGAAGATTAATATCTGCTTGCACATATTAAATTTGTTCTGTCTTGGTGTTTATAACAGCAGAGTAAGGCAGAACTCTAGAAAAACAATTTCTGAGCTACTGGGTAGAGAGTGTTTACTCTAAATTCAATGATAATGGAAGTTTTGGCTTTTACAAAGCTTTGATTCTGGACTGCATAGTTACATAAGACTATCCCAATATATAATAAACATGCATGTATTCAGTCAGGCTTGTGCCCATGTTAGGTCTCTCCCACCTAGCTGCCATACCTACACCCTATATATTCTTTTGCCTCATCTCATTCTTGTTCATTCGTGATGATCTCTGAATTTATTTTTAGTGGCAAAAGAATTAATGAAAAACAAATGTGTTCCAATGCCTTCTGCAAAAAATGGTCAACATTCTCTGTGTTTTTGTTTGCTTGTTTTTGTTTTTACTTTTAAACTAGTTTCAGTAACAAATGCAAAAAAGGTTATATGCTCAGAAGTCACCATGATTTTGCCTTACGTATGCTTGCACAGCAAGCCATTCCTGTGCAGTGGCATCTCAGAACAAACATAACTTTCTGAAGCCAACAAGCTTTTTTCAGAAGCTCCTGAGTAACAGCCAAACATCAGCTACTCATCTATGTGGAGACTCCGTGATTTGATACATGCTACCTTATGGATTAGTCAAATCAAGAAAAATGGTGCTAAGAAATGAAAACGTTATCACAAGTGTGATTGGCCTGGTACTTGTGAAGTGTCAACATTGCCACCTTGTCCAAAATATAAAATAAGTGATTTAAAATTAGTATTTCCTTGATTTGAATTTCTTTTTTTTTTTCTTTTCTTTCTTTTTTCCTAAATTGGACATCATTAAAAAACTAATATTCTAGCATCATTATCTGAAAGTCCCATTAACGTTAAGCCAGTTCATCAATATGTCAGAAAGACAGTCTCAAGTACTTGTGGCAAGTGGCTGAAATGTGTTCCTAGGAACAAAAGGACTGGATAGACCCTTCCAAAAAGTCATCAGCTCTCATTAGTGACATAATACCCTTGTCTAAAATGAAAAGTTTGAAGATCACCTTTAAGGCAGTTCAATTTGTTGTTCTCTTTCCACTTGTTTTGGGAGACCCACTGCTCTGACAATGAGGATCTTGCTTCTACTTCCTCTACAGCGTAAGATATATAGAGAGACAATGTTCAGACTTCCACCCTGCCTTAATTTAAGAGAACGGAAAAGTCATGCTTTTTGAGTTGCTTTGTAGATAATCGCTGTATTCCTCATGCACTTACTCCAATCCACCCTCCCTGAGCACCCCCAACCAATGGTGTCCATGATATTAGCAGTGAGGTACATCAGGAGGGCCTTGTACAAAAGCGTTAATGCATCTCTTCCTGAATTGAAAATCACTTGCCTAACACTCCCCACTGCCTTTTCTTACAGTCAAGTCAAATCACATTAGTTCTGTGATCTCTGAATTCACTGAGGTCTTCCATGTCTTCCTGTGCTTTCAATGAATAAAACCCCAGCTTGTCAGTGAAATTCTTACTGTTAGCTCCTGATTAGAGACAATCTTGCACTTTAGTTATTTGTATTTCATACCCACATTCTACTATTCCAGTCATTAAGCTGACCAACAAAGGCTGCCAAGAGCCTTCTGTCATTTTCAGTCCATTTCCACTGCAGATGGGAGCTCCCCTGGGTTACAGGCCTGATTTCTGCATTCTCTTGGTCAAGGCTCACTTGAACAACGGGTTATTCCTGGAAAGCAAAGAACAAATAGCCCAATGAATACCTAACACCAGGTCATACTCATCTAGTGCATATAAGACCATACCTATACCTGTAGTTATGAAATACAAGTGTGATGAAACAAAATATTTAAACTCATCATGTGGTCCCCACCCCTCACTTTGCAGTGGCCTCACAGCTCAGAATCGCTGAAGTCCAGGTACTGAGCACCATGTCAGAAGTATGCAGAATGATCTGTTCATAACCACGCAGGAAAAAATGTGCACTGAAAAAATAAGAATTTGGGAAAAGGGAACTTACTGTTAGGCAGATCTAGACCAGAGCAGTGAAAACTAAATACTGCCACCTCGTGACGTAATGGGGAACCGTCAGGTTGGGGGGCACGGTGAATTGTCTCTCGAGGGGCAGACAGCATCCCTCTCCTGAGGGGATTCTTTCACTGTGCACTATAGCTGGCTGTATAAGAGCGTCCCTGTATGCTTCCAGTTGCAAAGTAAGTCTCAGCAGGTCTCACCAGCTGGTTTAGCAGGATTCCGTAACGTATTTTCCCGAAGAGCCACAATAAACTCAGATGAAAGAGGTTTTTTGCCTTCTTGATGTTCTCATCTAGACTGAGACAAAGTGGTGGTAAGCTTTTATGCACTTCTGTCACAGCAATAGACCTCATCTTCCCCATCATAAAGAAGATTGAGTCTCTCACAGTAAGCATTAGCAAGCAGCCTGCAGGATACTGGCAAGGCTGTCATGCAAGCGGATGGATCTGGGAGCAGGTTTGTGCCCTGCAAGCTTTGGGATTAAGGGTAGGAAGCTACAAACCATGATGAAAAAACAACATCCTAGTTTATACAGCTTCAATTTAATAGTCCATAATTAAGCTAAGGGATTTTTGTGTTCCCCAACTACAGGTTATATTGTAAGAAAAAGGATACAGCTTGTACCTGGAAAACATGTGACCGAACCAGATTTACAACCTTGCTTTTGAATACAGCCATTATAGTGTGTGCGTCACACATCTTTTCACACATCAGATTCAACCGACTTGTAGTACAAACAGGTCACTCTAAGAAGATTTTTGGAGAGAGCCAATAATATGCAGTTCAGCACGCAGCATTCTGTTAAGACCTTGGAGCTTGCATTTATTTAGTGTCAAGGCACTGGTGGCATCTCAGGTCCTTATGCTGGTCCTACTGGCTTTGTATAGACCAAGGCTATAATGGCATTGTCAGCTGCACTTTACATACTCCCAAGTGCTAAGATACAGCAAATCCAACCAAATGGGCTTGTGTAGTCCCTTTCTATAACTTGCAGCCCTACTTAAGTAAGGGAAATAAATTGAAATTTTTACAAAATTATCCATGTCTTCTATGATAGCAATACTTAGGAATGGACATCACGTCTGTTGTATATATTTCTCTTCTTTTTCAGGCTCTTAATCTAACATATTTGTATTTTCTATTAGGTAGTTTGAGTTTTCTGTACTGGCATTTGCAGTCACAGCATGTCTACAAAATCAGATGTGTTTCTTTCACATACACCTGTAATAATTAGTTAAAAACATAATCAAACTATAAAAAAGAAAAATTACCCGAAATTACACAGAATTCAAAAGGGTGATTCAGAAACATCTTTTCCAGTTGCAGGACAAGAGAGGTGAGGAAGAAGTTACCCAACCAGTCACTTCGTCTCTGCAAATATCTATATTTGAATGTGCAAAACCTCCCTCCCAGAAACCAATGGTTTTATTCTTCCAAATATTTAATCCAAGTCCTTTTCACAAGCTTCACACAGAGATATTTACACATATAAAATCTACAAGCATAATCCCTGTATCTACAATTAAGGAAAACAATGTACTGTAGCATAAACATTATATAATGCTTATTAATGCAGAAGCTGACCTGTGGAAAAATACCGCTTGAGCTTTCTTCTGTAACCCATATGAAATAATATTGAAAGTGAATCAGTCTTTGTCAGTCTTAACTCAGAAGCACAGCACATTACTTCCCAACTCAAAGCAGTGCTGTGATTGGCAGTGCTATGAGAAAGTAATCTGAGAGACACGATACATAGCACTGATGATAAAAGATAGTGGAAGCTCTGCACCTATTATGAATCCATGTGAAGCAGAAAACCTGGAAAAAAAGAGATGCAGTACCCCAAGTTACCAGTTAATTTTCATTTAGAACATCAACATTTGAAGATTACTACAATGGAATTGCTGTAATGACAACATCAGACTCAACTGTTAGCACATTGTAAGGGTTCTTGATAACTTTGAAACATTTAATTTTGTACTTCTGAAGTTTCTCCTTGATGTAACAGAGAAATACATAAACTAAAAATTCCCCTAACTTCTTAAAAGGCACTATCTATTCTTTTAATTAATTCCCTAGATGCTTTCAAAATAATTTATGCCTTTTATTGCCCTATTTTTTGAATGCTCATCTGATTCATTTGAAAAACCCTGGAGGACAGAACATCAGCCTAGCTCTTCCAAAGATAACACAAAATAGTGCATAGGTCATCAGAAATTGCTAGCCATCTATCTAAAACAATTCTTGAGAGAAGTGTTAATGGGTCCCAGGATGGAAGTTATTCAGAGAGATACATTGCATGTCTTTGTACTTTGCTTGTATGAATTTTATAGCTCAAGCCAATATCTCTTGGAGGAAATTCCCTTTTCTCATTAAGTCTGTATTTCACACAAATTAAACAACAGTGAAGTAATTTGAAATGGGAGTTTTCTAAAAAAGATCTTTTCTTTAAAAGAGATTCTCTGATTCTAAGTACCTTAGCAGACCAAGTGCTTCTTCCAAGATCAATTCAGTCCAGTCTTCTGCAAAACTGAATTTTACATCGAATGGCGCATGCTGGCATTAAGGATTTCTAATTCCCTCTTCTCACTTCCCAGAATTTGAAGGATATTTAATACACTATGGAACTAAGTAACTTTGGAACTGTTGATTTTCCAAATCAGTACTAAGAAACGATAACAGGACCAAAATACAGTTGGCAGCATAATTCAAATTTCTCCATGAAAAAGTTTTAATGGCTGTTACAGTTTTTGCTGTATGAATTGTGCCCGTATAAAACCATGAATTGACAGACAACTTAACACTGGATGCCTCAGCTATTCCTAAGTAAACTCTGAAACACATTAAATAAAGTGGACCAACAAAAGAATAACAGAATTTAAAAGGACTTTGGCAAAACCCGTCTTTAAGTCTTTCATTTCCGACACACGAAGACCTCTTGGTGGATTGACTATATCTTCTCTGAGAATTAAAAGCTTGATTCTTGGCAGATTTTAAAATAGTATCTCTGAAAATAATTTAGCAGTACAAGAGACATAAGGTTAGTCTCCTCTATATACTCTGTGAAATTTAAGAAAACTTGAATACTGAAAATATTATTTCAGTCATTTTAATTTTGCATTTTTCAAATGTAGTAATTCTGATCCCAGAGATGAATGAACCTGAAGGTTTAACTTCAAAGTCAGTTTGAAATTATCATCACTGAAATACTTAATTTATTAAAAGGTTTTACTTCTGCAATCGTTGGGAACAACCTCCTCCTGTTTTTTTATTTTCCCTGTCATTTTACGGTTCATTAAATTGGACTACTGACAAGCAGTGACAAGCTGTAAATCGTCTGGGGGAGTTCCCATATCGGTGGCAACAAACAGATCAGCACAAGGCAGAGAGCTTTTATCTAAACACCGCTTGCGGCCAGGGGACACAGTGCTCCCTCACAGAGCTGCCAGGAGCAAGGTTTTCAAAGGGTAGCCTTTTGTTCTCAATGTGCATTTCACTTGTATGTGTGCAAAGCCCATTTGCTCACAGAAGGAGTAAGCACAAGATTTAGAGTCTGATCCTTAAATTTACATGCCGCTGTGCCACTAACTTTACAGAGTACGATACACTGGTAATTTTGTAACCCTCTCTCCAAATATCCTATTTTCCAAATAGCTTTACTGATGCCTTCCAGATATGCCTTGGAAGTAACATTGTGGGGTTACAGAGGCCCCCGCTGGCAAGATAATTATGCTCCACTGGCATTATAAACCTTAGGTACGTACTTGCAGATTCGGAGTGTAATGGTCATTGTTGCATTATGATGTGCAAAGTTATCGGGTAATTAGTTATTAGGATTCTATGAAATATTAATGTAATTATTATCTGTATTTTGACAATGCCTAAATGCTCCAGTCAGGGGTTAATGCCCAATGGTCAATGTCCAGGAATTTTTGACACAGGACAGCCTTTTCACCATTTCCCTATGGATTATTGTTGTCGGTAGCTAATGCAGTAGCAGGACGAAGATGATTTAGGTCACCTCCGTAGAACCTTTCTGTACTTTTCGGCATTTGCCTCATTTTAATGTTGTACCTTAAATTTGGACTTTCACATTTGTCAAAAGCTAGTCTGACTTTTGCTTTGTTTCAAACATAGAGCTCTTCTAATGCGCTTCTTTTAATTTTAGCCCTTTAACACTTCTTGCTTCAGTTAGATTTCTCCCTATCCCTCTTAAGAGTGACAGATACGTAGATCTGTCACATACCTCTTTTTCTCTTATTCCACCAGGACCCAGAATATTTGCTTTCTACTTGATTCTCTCCTTGTCCTTGGATTCCTGTGCATAGGCCAGGCAGACTATACATAGACTTTTAAGGCTGTGAGCAGATTACACAGTGTCTGGTTTGGCAAGGTAAGGTGCTCACTGGAACTTTTAAATTTAAGAGTATTTAAATATTTCTCTAATATTGTGCTGTGTACCTTTTTTTTTCTTCTTCCTTGGGAAGGCAAAAATTTGAATTTGAAGAAATTTCTGATAGCTTCAGGTGGAACTACTTAACCCCTCATGAGAGCAGCCTTTAACTTTGTGGCTTCGTATAAGGTATCTTATAAAACCTTTCTCAGTCAGCAGCCATTCTTACCCACCTTCTCCTGAAGAAGGTGTCTGATGAACAGTTTGTAAAATGTGCTGAAGTTCTTTTATTTCACAAATTTTTTATAATTATGCTGCTTCTTACCAGTGATTTTCCAAGCACTGCACAAGTGAACTTGCTTGTCTCCCAGGATAGTTCTCCTTTCCCCATCTTTCTTTCAGCACTTGAGCCTTGAAATTACTCCTCACCTAGTAATACATATAAAGGGCAGGCTGAGGTGGCTGCAGCAGCTGTAACCCCAGTGGTCCTGAAGCACCAGTTGTTCAGCTAATCTCAGGCTTATTGTGTTCTTGATTGGCTTCATTATTTTTCTGCCAAGGATGAGTGGCAATTTGTCAATAGATCTGATTGTGAATGAATAGGAGGTTTGAGAAACAGCAATGTCTCTGCTGGAACACCCAGCATGCTCACCAAGAGAAGTGGGGTGGCAAGGGCAGAAAAGCAAGCAGTTACCTTGCATAAATTCCGCCCCCCACCCCCAGCCCCAAGCCCACAGTTCAGTTTTCTGGTTTTATATAGAGAGTGCAATTATCTACCTCCAGCCCAGACTCGAAGGACAGAAATGGATCTGCTCTGGGAAGTGGCAAGAATTTGGAGCAGCACCAGCTATGGGTCACCTCTCTCTGAGTTGCAAGATATGTGTTCAGGAACAGCAGGAGGCTTTCCTCAGGGACATCTGATAATTTTCATTACATCCTTCCCCACGTAGCTGTAGTAGCAGTCTCTTTGTGACTTGTTTATAATAGAGAGAAAGGCTTTTGCAATCACAAGGCCACTTGGCTATATTTTTCCACCTACATGGAAAAATGGTACAAAAAGAAAATCTGTTGGTGGTGCTGCAGCAAACTGTGAGAACTTTTCGGTAATTACATAGCTTGATTTAGTAGTAGCAGACCCATCTTTGAAAAGAAAGTAGAGTCAATCAGCTTGAATCCTACCTTGATTTCCAACTTGAAGTTGTTACAGCACAAAAATACGGAAGCTGTGGCTAAGCATTCCTTTTTCAGTATATCTTTCTTCCAAAGCTGCTCACACAACATAGCTTAGGCTCTCCCTTTTCACAGCTGAGATGAAGAGAAGACAAGGCAGCTACATGGTGTATCAAGGACACAGAAGACATGTCAGTCATGTACTTGAAATCTAGAGTAACTCACTGTTCTGTCAGTAAGTTTCAGTTCTAGTGGATGTGATACGTGGTTTGATAAATCTTTGTTATTACAATCACTTTTTCCAGCTCTGTTGATGTGGAACAGCTACATTTATTAGCTCTCATGTCACCCTGAGATGAGATACCAGGGGACTGACTCAACAGTATGAGCTAGTATGGCTGGCCCCACTGATATTTCTCATTTCATACTCCTGATCTTTCCTGGTGTCAACGGATGGTGACTGACCAGCAGAATAAAGACAGCAGTTGGTTTTTGTCAGTGCTGAATTAATGTCAACTTTTAAAGAAGTGGTACCTGTAGAAACAGCTGCGAGAGATGAGCAGGTTCTAACTGCCTCTCCCACTCAGGTTTCAGGGTCTGGATGCAGATGTTTAGTACCAGTTTTCGAGTAGAATATTAAAGAAAATGAGTCAGCAGGAAAAGGTGCAGGACCACATTGGCTTACAAATCAAGATGATGCTCAGCATTTTGCTGAAAGGAGACAAACAATTCATAGCAGGATCATTCCTAGTTTTAAGCTGTGGGTAACAGATGAACATCTCTTTTATTCCAAAACAAAGATTTATTGCTTCTGCTAGCCACACTCAGCAGATGTTCCCATCAGATTAAATCATTTGTGGGATGTGTTGCAAGAAAGTGTCTCATTTGTAAATGAATGTAAGTATAACCAAAACTTATACAGAGACAGAGTTCTGTGGTAGAACTTCTGCTACTCCTCTCTGACACAATCATCTTTTCACATGATCAGCTAAACCCACCAAGTTCATCAGCATATGAATTCCTATTAATTTCCATGGATCTTTCAGAGAATGAATCATAGAGTCATAGAATATCCCAAGTTGTAAGGGATCCACAAGGTTCAGTCTAAATCAAACACATACTAATAAAAGTCACAGAAGTCCTAAAGTAGTAATGACTTCTTCCTTAATTAGAAGTGTTTGTTCTCATGTTGCTTAACTGATATCTAAATTCCTGTGATTAAGATGATGAAAAATATCAAAAAAGATTTCCACCTTCTGCAATGCTATTCTTCAGGATTTCAGGAGTTAATGATGTAAGGAATCTCAGAAAACAAAAATAGCCTTTAAATTAATGGGCATATACTTGTGGTTTTAGTGGATGCACAACTGTGGTCTTGGCAGATACTAAATTGGGAAGCTTGAAACTAGAGATACTTAAAATTATACACTGGAGAAGTATTACAGGAGATAGCTCAAGTACAGAGATGACTCACATCATCAGCATGACGAACTTGAAGGAAACCAAAATGACCAGTAGTCACCAACATAGTGACATCTAAGCCATCCATCCCAGCTACCCCTTTGCTAAGAAATACCTAAGCTATCATATAACATGAAATACAAGCATTGACTCTTCACTGGTGACCAATGAAAGTAAAGGTAGTCTGACAAATATTCTTCATCTACCCAAAGAACAGAAACAGTATCTTCTAATAAAAGCCTGGCTTGGATAGAAACACTTTCCTGTAATTTGCTCAAACAAAGGTGTATTTTTGCAAGCTAAGATTCATTTTCTTGAGTATTTTGAGGGCTGAAACTTTCTTAAATGCGTGTGGTTACTGAGTTACACGTAAGAAAGCTGAGTACTGTGTTCTCTTAAATTCCAGTGTGCTTTGATGTTACTCCAATCTTTTTCAGAGAAATATTTCATCAAAAAATGCAAGGTAATCACTTACATTTGACAGTTAAGATTGAAATCAAGAAATGTGAAGCCCAGCACTACACTCCCAGTTTTTGTTTTGTTTTCATACACATGTGAACCTCTCCCTGACATATACACTTCACCATTTTTTATGTTGCCTCCAAGTTCTAATCTTGATTTGATAGCAAACAAACTTCAAATATATATCACAATGTCAACTTCCATGAATAGGCTCTGATTTCAGACCAACTGGGCAGACATTACAAATTAAAGTGAAATACAAATCCAATATTCATTGTGGCTGTTTTTGTACTGTCCCAGCTTTCCTTGAAATTTGCATGCAAGTTTTTCCTTGCATGCTATTTTAGCTTTAACATCTTCAATTATTGGATTTAAAGGAATCAGAAGACTGACAGTCTAAGTAAACTTCTTGAAGATTAGCCAAGTTTAGCAATAACTTCTTGCTTTTTCTGATACTGTTTCTCAAATGAGAATGAGAGGGCAGCATTTCAAAATCATGTACATGCAACTGTGCAATTGATTATTGACTTCGGTGGAGTTACTCTGGTTATATTCTGTTACAAATCAAAGCCAAATCTGAACCACAACCAGGAAGACTCCTCTTCTGGCAGTGATGACATAATTCAGAGGGACTCCATCATTGCAGCATGAGGAAAAAGAGGATTAGGTGGACACCTGCTCCTAATATTCCCCATTCCTTTAAGTTGATCAGTGCTCCTCATGCAGGCACCAGTTCCTGGTCCCTCATCTCTCCCAGTAGCAGCCAAATGCACCTGCTCCATGTCCTCTGGGCTCCGAGGACTAGAACTGTGCAGGAGAGTTGCTGGGCTGGCCACCATTCCTAAGCTCCATGGGATGACTGCTGCTGTGAGGACATCACCAAACTATTGACTTCTGATGGCTTTTCTGACCTAACCCCTGGAAATATATACTTTTATGCTGAAAATAGCATATTATTAATGAATTTCTAAACAGAAGCAAACTTTCATAACATTTATTGAAATACTGTTTTTTACCAGTATGCTGTCATTATTTTGTCTGAGAAAGCCTCTTACCTATTTTAATTGTAGTGAAATCTACTACACAAAGAAAGATTTTTCAAGCTTAAAAAAAATACCTAACTAAACCTGAATGAAAGCAAAAGCAGAAAGTTAGTGTAGAGTGTTTGCTCTTGATGCTATCAAACACTAGCTGGAATGGGATACCAGAATAACAAGCTCTGCCAGAGAAACAGACAGACATTTTCCTGTAACCAAAATCCTTTTCCCTCATCCCATACAGTAGATCTTTGTCAAATATTTTGCTCTTGTTCTATGCATCCTTTCTCATCCATGATGCTTTCAACCCAGCAAGGTCAACATACACACTTCAGTATCTGATAAGCATTTCACATAACAGATGTGTTTCCTAGGGTTGAAATTTCCACAAGTGTAGGAGACAAAACACTCATTGGCTGTAGCAAAATGGAGAGAAAGCATTTAGGTAAAAAACGGTCATTGTAAGTTTAAAAGTGTTATACTTTGATTAACTGTGCATAGCAGAGTCACTTATATGTAGAAGAAGAAGTGTTAAACTATGTTAGAATGAAGGATGGAATTTCAAGTCCTGTTTGCACTTGTGCCATTGTCCCTGAAAAACACAAGGAAATGGAAAATCAGTGAAGAATCACAACTCCTCTACTTATTATTTTCATTCTTCCTTCTAAGGCTTTGCAGACTAAGCTAACAAAGGGCTTTACTTAGACAGTTTTTGCTTTTTTAACCACCACCCTCCAAATGAAAATGAAATGCTATTGTCTTAACATATACCCATTCCCTTTCTGGCACGGCTCACAGGCTTTTTTGCAACAGGGATTTTGCCATCATGTCAAAAGAATAAGAAAATACTGAAACTTTAACCATCCTGACTGTGCAAGTAAAATTTCTCCAGTGGCATAAACTGGTGAAGAGAGCACTGTCAGAGTGCTAGTGATCAAAACGGTAAAAGAAAAGGGAATGGACCTTTGAGAACAATGGGAGTGGGCAAGAAACTTGACAGGATTACAACACCTGTCTAGTACTGCAGATCACCATGTTACTCCCAATTACATTAGCCTTTTTTATTACAGATTTTGCTCTTTTCTCTTCCAGTAATACTTGCACACCTTCCCCTCAGTAGCACAAAAGAATGTGTTCATTAACTGCATAGCTTGTGTCACTGTTGTTCTGAGATCAGCTGTCCGCTCATTTTAGATGTAACAATTAGATGAAAACTTCAGGCCTTAAAATCTGCTAAAACGACAAAGTTTGATCACTGACAGGGCTAAGCACAGAAATGGAAACTTCAAAGGAAGTTCTTGGGCACTCCATTGGCTAGGCTGGTAGGTAACCAGTGCACATAACCGAGCAGAGAAATAGGCAAGAGCTGGATAATAAAATACTTGCTTTGTCAGGGTTATTTGAAATTTCCGGTTTTTACGATAGCATGCTCATACATACTCCTTCTAGGTTAATTTAAGTTTCAGGGCACACTGGACTTTAAATTGCCTTCTGGGAGTTATAGGTCAGAGCAGGTAGCCATTGGGTGATGTCGGAGATTATCTATCAGAAACAGAAATGACACTTAAAATGCCCTGCCTTGAGTGGTCTTGTACAAGAGGCTGTCAATCACTACACAATTCAAACACTACCCAAGGGCACCATGTATTGCAAAGTCACCTGAGAAGTGCCAGCGTTCCTTCTGAATATTATTTATGATCTATTAATAAAATCATGTATTTAAAATAAGTGGCTCTTCGCTGTTTCCCACACATAATGAAAAGAAACACCTTAAAGGATTTTCTTAAAATTCTTTCTTCAAAAGAAAAATATTCTCATGTTAAAAAAAAAAAAAGAGAGATTTTACTAGTTTGTCACTTTCTTTCATGTAGTTTGTTTTTCAAACCTTTTCCCTTCTCTACAGTGTCTATGACTTAGATTTCTTTGTAATTAATTAGTTGGAATATACACTTCTCACTTACATTTTAGAGGTTTTCCTTCATTTTCCAATCATTTTTCAATACAATCTCATGGAAAACCACAATCATAAGCCACTGATTACTGAAGCAGCTACTACTGATATCTGTAGTTGGCAGTACATGCTAAGATCAAAAAGATCCTTTACTGATCCTGTTTACTTGTTTATTTTCTAAATCTTGCTGTCTTGTCTTTACTCACAGTAGAAGTGAATCTTAACAAATTTTACAACAGTGAGATATGCTTACTGTTTGCACATAGCAAGGTTGTGAATTAAATGTACCTACAGATTGTTTACTATTAATTTTGCTTTGAAACATTATGACTTGAAAAGAATGAAAAAAGTATTGCTATAATATCATGAACTACATGAATGTGATAGATGGAATGCTATGTATACACATTTGCTACAGCATTTGCATCATGTTTTCCTTGCCTATGTCACAAAAAGAGTCTAAACGTAAACCAGATTCTACACCCAAACTTTTGCTCCAGATGTACTTGCAGTTTACGTTAATGCAAGAGGTTACAAGAAGACAGATTAAAGAAAAAAAAAAAGAGAGAGAGAGAGAGACTCCAAAACAAAACACAGCTTGAGCCTTAATGAGACATTGCAAAATCCAAACACAAAATGGTAACCTCCCACAGGAAAGGGATTTCAGTACACTACAATAAGTTACAGCAGATAATTGCACAGTAAAGCTTTCTGATAAAGTGTCAACTAGCCTCATGAGGCATACCAGAACACAGAGCTCTGACCAAGCAACAGAGACCAGACATGTCATAAAAATGTCATATTGGATTTCCATCAGGGAGATAGTTAACTCTGGTTCTCAAAATACCATGCCTGGTTGAACTAAGGATACCTTTCATGCAGGAATTAAATGAGTCACTGTAGTTACTGTGGCTTTTAAACCTCTTACATAGCAAAATCCATAAGAAACTAACTCATCTGAAAAGTTTGAGTAAAACTAAAATTTTATGTTCTACAACATTGTAGATCAGGCTACTAAATGCAGCAAACAATTGAGTATAGGTCATAATTCCCAGTGCTGAGTGCTTCTTAGTTTACACTAAGTTTCCTAAGAAAAAGTAGCCTTTGCTGTAGGGGCACTGAATTTCTGGCACTTCATAAGCATACACATGGAAGGTGTATGTACAGTTTTATACCATAAGTGGGAAACATGCAGATAAAATTGCTTCATCTTGGTGGTAACTCGTGCTCACAGTTTGTTTTTCGGACCAAAAAAAAAAAGAAAAAAGGCAGCTTTTTGCAAGGATACAACAGTAGCAATAGAACATCTCGTTAGTTCTCTAGGCCTCTTCCTCTTTCTGACAAAAAAAAAAAGGAAGAAAAAGGAAGAAAATGCAAGAACTCTACAAATCTAAACCCTGCAGAAAGGATAAGACCCATACCTGAGATGTGAGAAAGTAACGAGCCCTGTTCAATTTGTACTGAAGTAAATAACTTCAGATGAAAGCAGTATTTTCCCAATTATGAATTCAGAATTCCATCTAAAGTATTCTTTTTCCCCTTAAATATCAGGCAGACAACCTTGAAATCTGAGAAAAATAGTCAGAGAAGGAGGTAGAAAACATACAATATAATGTAAAACTTGAACTGGAAAGTGTCTTGTAGAAACTACGGAAGAAGTAGATTCTGAGGCTGAGTTCTTTGCTTTTCCGTTACACCTTTCAGAGAGGAAGATAAATCATCTTACAGCTTCCAGTAATGTATTCTGACAAAGACATTATGGAGCGCAAAGGCTTACTGTGCTCAATCAGCAAATGGGAGACCTGATTCACAGAATCACAGAGTCATCTAGGTT
>VXAL01018106.1:3508-19099 GCA_013399475.1 Chauna torquata | reverse complement strand
CACAGAATGCCCAATACCTTCTAGGTTCATTTGCCAGTTGAAAGTGGATGATGAAGGGCAGAAGTAGTTATTTTTACATATTATTTCAAAGGGCCTAATTCAACTCTCGTTTAAGTCAATGGGAGATTTTCCATTGAGTTTAATGGGAAAACTCTTAATTAACATTTTACACCCTTAAGAATTATGCCAGTTAAACATTTGCCTATCCAAAACTTCTGCAAGAAACAGAGCCAAATGCAGACTCTAAACACTATCCTGTAATCTATCCATCATACAGCACCTGTCTCCACTAGGGAGTCTGTTAACAGCAAACCATACTGAGTGATGAGCACTGAGCTGGAAACAAATGAGATACTTCTGAAAGTGGAAGCAGTATATTTTAATACACCTCTGTATATAATGCCAAGATTTCACAATGGTATATGATACCAGAAACATTTACCATGTGTGTAGAAACCAAAAACACAATGAAAGAACGTATGTCTCCATGCTCTTCAAAATAATCATTAAACTACAGGTGAATCACAATTCCCTATTTCAAACAGGCTTTAAAACTTTCTGTGCCTCTAACTGTCAGACTAATGTATTCTTCAGAGCACCATTCATGGATGTTGAACACTCCTCTTCCTCTTTTTCTTTCGTCCCTGCTGCCTTCCCCTTAAAACTCTTCTTGATCTCCTTTCCCAGAGCTTGTCCCTGTCCTTCTTTTTATACTTACTCAGTGAACTGAGCACTAAGAAAGTAGCAGCAGCCATAAATTTTGAGGGGGAGGTATGTGGAGAGCGAGTTCTCAGGGCAGAGTGCTGGGGATGGTCAGTAAGGGGAGTTAATTAAGGCTCTGCAGCCCCTTTCCTACTGCCAGGTTCCCTCTGAATCAAGATGACTGTTTGCATTAACATATTTAGAAGAAATGAATTTCCTGTAACTAAGAGCACACAGGAGAGTGATCCAGTTACCATCATTCGTGGTTATCTTTGACATCCTAGACTAAATGATCCAGCTATTTTCAGCTAAGTCAGCTAAGGGCAGACTTCAACACCAGATCAGAACTCACACTGTGATATCCATACTGAGACACATTATTAGCTCTATCTTTAGGTACAGTATGCACTTTTCTTTTTCAAATGATGTAGATGTATATTCTACCATCTCTCCTGCTTACCATTCTTACAGCCTGAGCTCTCTCTTTTACTGGCACCAAGCATCTTTAGAAACCAGATTAAATAGGATTTAGCCCAGAATCACTGGCATCACTTCTTCAAATACTTAGGCTTCACAATCATAAAATAGCAGCTACTCCTTGGATTATGGCAGCACATTCTTGATCCCATGTAATCTTAACACATACATTGCAGAGTTCTAATTTTCAGCGACTGTCAGGCACATGTTTATATTTATGTGGTGTGTTGACATTTCAAATGTCCTGCAAAGACTTTCACATTGATTTGGACAGAACAGTTCACAATTTAAAAAAAACTAAGTATGTGAAAAGCCATTAGAGCATGACCCCACTGCAACTTTCAGACAGGAGGCTGACACACATCAGTATTACCCATTGCCTTTTGCATTTTTTGTGAGTAAGATTAAACAGACATTTAAAAAGTGTTCAGCTTCTGTGTGACCGTCCTCCTGTTGAAGACAATGGTAAACATCTTAAAAGCAACAGAATTAGGTCAGTGCTGAGCACCTTTGAAATTCTCTACTAAATCAGTAGCTCAGCCTCTACATAGCTGAAGAATCTCAGCATCAAATTTCAAAGCTGATGTGCTTTCTATCCTTTGTGGCTTTTTTATTGTTTAGGAAAGTGTTGCAGAAAGAAATGACTGCTGAAGTGGAATAAAAATCAGCTGAATATTTGTGTACTTTTTCTGCTGCTAGGTCTCCCCTTCTCATTTCTTTATTAGTTGAGACATAATTGCAATAGCTGAACAGCCAGTGAGTTCACTTTATTAACAGTTCAAACATAATTTGAAGCCAATATATTTAATGTTAGTTATTAACCTTCTTTAAATTTAACCTGCATTTTGCTCACTTAATTAGGTAAACTACATTGTTTTTCTCTTAGTGGTTCCTCTCTTTAATATGAGAGTAATAAAAGCACCATAGGGTGCACTGTATTTTAAAAAATGCATTAGAGTATATATTTTTCTATGAATTTTAAATTGTGTATAATTTTTTTCACCTTCACTACTCTTACTCAAGATTTCTTCACTAAAAAACATCTGATCCCTAATGAAACCCTTTTAAAAGTGACTGCACCCAGTCTGTAACTAATTAATTATCAACATAATCTGCTCTAGTGACAGTTATTATTTAGCAAAGCCTTATAATGCAAATCATGGCATTTACATTTCTATTCAAGAGATGTCTACATTTAATATCTCTTACAGGATATTGCCGTAGAATCAATCCAAGACTTACTCTTTTTTGTTTTCTATTCTCTCCTCTACAGTTCTCATTTTCTTTTGAAATAGAACAAAACATAGATAATTTGGCTGAAGCCATTCTCCTCTTCATGGCATTTTCATCCGTTAGTAATAGTCTCATTGCAGACTGACTATATCAAGCTATTGAACGTAAAGCTGGAGAGCATTTCACTATACATGAAATGAAGGAAGATCATGCTGGGACAGTCACCTTCAACATCATGCATTCAGTCTAAATTTACAGTAATAGACTCATACTCAGAGAATGCTTGCTGTGTTTGTTTGCAAACTAGTATGCAGTACTTACAAGTCTGTGGTTTTATTGACATATTCCTTTCCTTTCCTGTGGTTTTTAATTGAAACCCCCACTGCTCAGCCTAGCTCCTGGAAGTCAGAGAACAGAAGTTTTGCGTTTAGTTTAGCATTTAGACAAGATGAACACATACAGTAGAGTTCTGCTGGTTGATTATGAAATACATAGTTCAGAGTTGCTGGGGGTTTTGTTTTGATTAAGTAAGACTCATGATATGTGTATGGAATTAGCACTACGAAATTAAGTGAATGGTGAAAAAAAAGTCTTAATGTGAATAAAACAGTCAGTTTAATATCACTGGGTTACTTACTTAGGAAAATATTTGCTAGAAGGCATTTGCTTCCCTCTGCAGCACACGCGCTGCTGACTACATGTCTGACCTGAGTATGCAGCTCACAGCCCTTTGAGCTATGATGTATTAGTAAGCTTGGTTAGCTAGGGTTAGTTTTTCATTCTGGTCACTATTTGGATGAGCTGAGACTGAGTCAAGAGTATCCCTCTGTATCACAAGGAAGGTATGATTTGTTTAAAAGTATACAGTGTTCTTCATCAACACTGAAGCACTACTATTTTAGGTATTAACAGAGTAACAAAATGCATATACAAAACTGGTGTGAACTGATATACAGAAGTCATGTGAAATTAAAATCACACATATCAGCTCTGGAATTTTGATGCCTTATGACACCGTTGCCTTATGACAGAAGTTAAAATCCTTTAAAAGCATTGGTTACTACTTCAGGAAAAAAAAAAAAAAAGGCAAGGCAATGCAAACAGCATGTAACTATGACCAAAAATGGCAACTGATGCCCACCAATCAAGATTTAAAACTTGATTCTTGAAGGCTTTCTAAGCATTTGGCTTGTCCTTGAAGTAGTTCCATTGCAAAACTTGGGCATGATGAAGTAGATTTGCGATCTACACTTACAGTTTTCACTGCCAATGACAACCCAAGCATATGTTATTATTGTCATACTGCAGAAGTAACTAACTTCTTCAGTTGCTATTATACATATAGTCTGTACTTCATTTGTGATTCTAACGTTAACTCGGATATCCTTTAGTGAATTTATTACTGCTCTGAATAATTAAACCAACATACCCCCTTGCCTTCTATGGTGACCAAAGTCACCTCTTTCCATCCAGAGAATACATACATTCAGTAGACTATGCAGTCCTGGACTAAAACATGTATCATTTCTTCCTACAATGAAATGAAGAGATTTGCTCACTCATATTCAAATATGGATTGAATAAACTTGCCTTGCATGCAGATGGGAAATAGACTCTTTCAAGTATTTCTCCTGTTGCATTAACACCCTTCAACCAAGTAGCCAGCAAAGTCTTTACAGCACAGAAGTTCTGCATGAAAAAAAAAACAAACACCAGCATTTGTCAAATAAATGTCTGTTAATGAATAACATAAAAGAGCCCATGTTCCTCAGTTGTAAATAAGACAGAACACAGAAGTGTGGAAAGAACTCTGCTAAAGAAACAATGAAATATTAATAAACTTATGTAGGAAGCCTTACTAGGTAAGGAATTAGACAAATACATTACTTGCTTTCTTTGTCTTCCTACAGGACCCTGCCTACATGACATGGTATTCACCTATGACGTGAAAAACACACCAAAATATCCATGAGAAACAACCCACAATTTTACAGTCCAGTTCATGCCACAGACCACTGCACAATTAAGGAGTTTACATGTGTAACAACACGACAATTAAAAATCTCATATTTGATCTGTATATGGACTGAAAATCAAGCATAGTTCACAACGATAAACCTTTACATTTCTTTCTGTTGTGGTTATAGTCATACCTGAAGAACTGACCATGACCAGACATGACCTGACATATGTGATTATATTAAAACAGTCAAAAGATGTTCCAAATATCCTGCCTTCTTAACAAGAGAGTCAGTAAATTACTGATTTTTTTCCATATGAAGCATGTGACTGAATGCATATTTACTGTGTATGTGCCGTAGCCATGCATATGCACTCTGAATCCTTTTCCTGAACTGAATATCAAAATAGCTGAAAATCGATTACTGATTATTTAGTTCTCCTTAGCAGAACTGGTGATTGAAGTCTGAAGAATTAGGCTCACTGTTCACTTGTCACTCATAAATGTTGGCTTGTTAAAGGAAATGACAAAGATAACCAGGTTGCTTTTATTTTTCTACACCTCCAGGCTGGAAGGTATAAAATTACTATCTTGGCTGAAGCTTTTTCAAACTGAAATGGTAATCTACTGGTTTTACCAGTGGGATGCCACAGTATTTAAGAATTTGCAAATATCCCTGTCAATGTTGTTCATTATGCAAGAAATAAAGTATAACAAAATGACATTGTAAGACACTGTCGCTCCTTTGAGGGATAAGTGGGAAACAGTTGCCAGAAGCCCACTGAAATTCCAATATGCAAAGGACTGCCAGTTGACTCTCCAGAACATGGTCAGGCAAAAAAAGTGATATTTTCTGACTCTTACTGCAAGAGCAGCCCATTTGGCCTAAGCTCACTGAAAATGAAATATCCAGCTGGGAGCCAGTTGCCACTTGCCCCTTGAAGCTTTAACCTATGCGTGCAAGAGCTAAAACAACTATTAGGTTATCGTTGCAGCAAAGAATCTCTTTGGGGAGCAGCAGGAAGAAAAATCTTCTACTTCACTGCAAATAGTCACCTGGCAGGAATATACTTGCTGGCTAATGTGATCTGAAAGAGAGTACATGGAATAATGAAACATTTTTTAAAACTCCAGTGCTGGTGTTCTTGTGTATTTACTGTAATATTACTTAGCTATGCAGACAAAAGTTAACAGCTAGCTAGATACTGTTCCAGTTAATTCATATTGATTTTAAACATGTAACTTTTCCACCTTCTTTTCCACATCATTTCCACAATCAGTTTGCCAAAGTGGAAGTTAGATTATCCTCCTTCAAATGAAAGGCTCTTTTGTGTCCTTCCACTTTACCTTCCTTCAGAGAGCAGCAACCTTTACCTACATATGTCACTGTCAGAGAAAGACGATCCTTTGGCTTCAAGCTTCATCTAGAGATTAGCCACCAAGTGCTCTTGAGCTGCAGGTTGTGAATTCCTAAACCTCAGGAAATCTCAGCTCTAAATGCTTTCAGCTTAAATTATGGTATCCGTATAGCACTTGAGGATGGTATTTCACTGAGGGAATGGACAGAATGCAAGCTGAGTTCTGGTCATATCCAGAACATGCTGCCTATACAGGTGGCAGAAAACTACCGTGGGAAAGATAATTTCATAAGCACTCTGTCACAAGCGGATAGCTGCCTCTTGGAAAAATGCGTTGGAAAAGCTAGAAAAGGTGGCAAATACAGTCCTGGGTTAAGATGTTTTCCATCTTTTCAACAAAGTTTGAGCAAGGAAATTTAACCTGTGATGCCACAGGTTAAATATGATTCATACGATATTTTGGCACTATCTTCAATCAATTCTTTGAAAACGAATAATGACAGCTTAATAAATGACTGATGATAAATTGTAGGTTTGTATTTGCTTTCATTTTTCTGTAACGATGGTTTTATCCTCCACTTTTTTTTATGATAATTTAGATGTTCTACCTGCCTGCTTTATAATGCAGACTTATTGTCTTGTTATTGTGAAAAAGATCCACACTAAATACAATAATGGGATTTAAATTAAAATGCAACCTTGGATAAAAATATCTATGCTGATGACCTGTATCACAGAGTACATTATTTTTCTTTTGCATGTATGGTAACAAGACTGGAATACCTGATTTATTCTGTATTTAGAATTCAAAAGGATAGGCTTATTTGCAAAGTAACAAACAAAACTTTCTAAATTGAATCCTTAAAGCTTTTTCACAATGCAACACGTGATGATATACCAGGCCCCATTTCCATCTGACCCATATTAGCAGCCCTTCATATAGACAAAGATTATCACTTCTATCACTTAGATTGAACTGAATGTAGGCACCAATCACCATGCAAAAATAAACTATACGCATATTTCATGGCTAAAAAGGAACCAGTATTCTTAACAAATTTGCATTCTAAATCCTTTATCCATAATAAATGCTATGTTTTTCATTTATCTTGAAATGAACAAATAGTTACCCTGGCTTAAAATCCAAAAGTTGAAACAGAGATTGAGTCATAAAAACCCAACAGAGGATGGATAGCTAAATTCCTAGTTCTACTCAAATATCTACTCAGCTTCTATACACTGTAGCAAACGTTTCTGTCTACACTGAGACACACGAGTAAATCTTTTCCATCTATGATGTTTAAAAACATCAATACAAATTTAAAGGGCAAGTTAAAAAAACTGATGTTCTTTCTTTGCATTTTCCACTTTGAACTTCAGTCACACCCTATTAAAGCCAATAAGGCTACTTGCAAAGCTGGACCTTATTATATTCTAATAAAAAAGAAGTTTAAATCGTGCACTTTGACTAGCTAAGCCAGTTAAAAGGCTGATTTTCCTCACAACTCACTTTGCTGTACAACTCAGACTTAGCTGATACTGAAGGCTCAGTATGCTATCAGTTCTACTACGGATGCATGTTTCTGTGCTTACACGGAATACTTTGTGTCCTGTACTGTTTAGAGCCACTTGAGGTTGGTGTAAAGCCTGTTTCATGAAAATGTATCATTATTTTCTTAAAATTAAATATAATCATGAAAGCTTTGGACAAACTTCGTTTATCATCGCTGTCTCAAAGCACTTTCAGTGCACCATGAAAATTCTGACAATTGCTTTTGTATGCAGAAAGGAATGGATATTAGTCAGCTTGCCTCTCTGAGTTTTCTGCTACCATGTCATGGGTGAGACACAGTAAAAGATATCCTGTAGTGGATCTGGATAGTGGGGTTTATTTAAGAAGCAACACAACTAGAGCTTTTAGCCTACCTGATTATCACACACACCAAATCACTCACACTCTCCCCTCCCCAGCACTACGTTCATGAGATCTTAATTTTCTTTCCCACTGGTCCAGGGAGGCCAGGTAGAAAGTCATGTCGGTCTGTGCTGTGCAGCTGCTCAGAGTTACCTGTCTCAAGTCTTGCGGACAAGGTCCCTGGGCCCGGCATTTCTCTCCACATCCATCCATAATCTCCATGATCTTTCCTCCAGACAAGAACTTAAACTTCCAAGACAATTTCTTCTCTTCCTTTATTCTGCCACCAATTCTTCTTCTGAGAACTTTTTTTCCCCAATTTAAATAGTCTATGTGCAGAAGCACAATGCATGCTCAGTCTCGTAATTGGTGGTTCTGTGTTATGTCTCTTTATTAACTGGAAGATTTGGAACTTGCCACTTTTGTTTAGTTCAGCAGTTATCAAAATTTACAACCAGCCCATACTGGCTACATCTAGCAAGCAGCAGACTTCTGTTCGAGAGTTCAAAAGTTTAATTTTGAACAGCTATCGACATATGCAAATATTCTCAATTATCTGCTGCTTGTTAGTGTTTACAATTTAAAATCCTTTTTTTTGACTAACACACACCATTGATACATTTCCTTTTTTCCATTTTTCTTTCATACAACAATTTTGATTGCATCTTACCTTTGGATTATTTCATCGTTTTGTTATTCCTACTTCAGAAATGTAATAATTATTAAATTATGAATAACATAAGTAAATAGTGATAATGATGCAATTTACTTTAAATGTAATACCTCATTTGTCAGGTCCAACTTTACTTCACTGTAGGCATCCTGTGGGGCATCAATGGCATAATCTTGACATTGACATATGTGGGGAAAGACTGCACCTTAACATCTAGAAAGAAGGAAGAAGGGTGCCTGAACTGTGGCTACAGTAGCAGCAAAAGCATGCTCAAACCCAGCTTACAGGCCATGTTGTGAACAAGAACTCTGAATTTGCCAGGACTCCTTCTGGTGATTTGTGTTGAAGCAACAGACACTGTATAGTTCTTTTAAAGTATCTAATGGCAGTTAGGACAGATCCTGTCCTAAAAGGAAGGGAATTCCCTTTCATCTTTATGGAAGCTGTCGCAAAATGATATAAACATCACCAACTCTTGTTTTAAAATGTTAATTTATCTTCCCAAATTACCATGCTCACATATGGCTCATAATTGCAGTATCATGGAGTGTCAATTGAGCAAAACAGATGTATTTTTCAAAAAAAATGTGACACTGTTTGCAAAAGTGCTCTATTCTCCACGGGTGCCCATGCTGCTTCTACCTTCTGCTTCAGTACCTACATATTGATACTGCTGAACTAAATGCAGATTTTCTGCTTCAAGTATATACAACACTAACATTCAGGCCAGCAAATCACTTCATTCTGAGAGTGTTTAGATAAATCCAAATAAACCAGTTAAAGCAAATATTTGTGCATGAAATAACAGACAAGGATTTCCTACAGAACCCACAAGTAAGTTAAAAATGATTATTCTGATATTATGTTAGATAACTCATGAATTAGGAAAAAAATCTAATGAAGTATAAAATAGCTTCAGCTACAGTAGTTAGGAACAGCAGCTTTGTTAAATTAGAATCTTGTCCCATTAAGTTTTGCGATCTGGATCTGCGTATCTCTGGTAGTATGAAGTGCTGAGTTGCTCCAAAACTACTCCATTGACCTTAATGAACATTAAATTGAGTCACAGTGAAGTCCCTGTGTAAGCTATATTTTCTTGCATAGTCCTACATGAAAACTGTTGTTCATCGGTCCTCTCATCCTGGAGATCCTGCTCTTTGAAAAAGTCTTTGCAATACATTAATTGCTGGATACCACTTTGGTTCGCCTACTACTATTTGAACTAACATTTCATTTGCTACAGAGTCTCATTGCTATGTGAATATCATTTGTCCCGAAGAAAGATTCAGGGAATTCTAAGTTATTTAGTGCATTTCATCTCACAGGACAGGAATCTTTCTGTGGGAGATGTTTCATTAATTCTTATACTATGCAGAACTCTTGCCTTCTAGATTGACATTGGTTTAGCTGAATATTAGGCTGGTTTTCAAATGGCTTTCTCATTTTCTTCTTAGTTTCTTGAAGAAAGAAGTGGGGTTTATCTAGCTTTCAAGAAGTCTGAAAACATTTTCTTTTAATTTTTTTTTTAATTGGAGTGTCATCCTCCTGAACTATTTTAAATATTAATATTTTCAAAAAGTCATATTTGAAAATTTTTAAAGAAATTTGCTGCTTGACAGTTTTTACTCTGAGATGTGAAAAAACAATCCACTTTCAAAAACTGCAGGAAAAAACAAAACAAAACAAAAATATCCACTTTAAACATTGTTATCCTGAACTAATGTCTATCAGTTATCATTGTTAATTGCTTGCTGTGCAACTAGTCATTGTGTTCTGTAAATCAAAACCAGTCTCTTGCAGATAGTTTTTGATCTCTATTACTTTAAAGTTTAGCTCTCCAGTAGTTCAGGATGAGCTTTTCATTGCATTTCTGTCTATCTTCATGTATTTTCTTGCAGCAGAATTTATAGCAGTGTCTTCTTCATATAAAGAAGAAATCTCAAACTGATAGATGCAGAAGTACTTCTGAAACAGTGTGATATACTGCTGTTATTTTACAACTCTTTTGTATGCAGTACTCCGATGGGAGTTAGATGAAGTGAGGAAGTGGGGACTGAAGCCTGATGTACAAGCTAGAAGCCTTTACCAGGTACAGGCAGAATAAGAAATAATAGTCATATACAGAAAGACAACGGTAATAATTTTACTGTTACAACAATATACTTCTCATTATTTAAAACATCTACTAAGACTCTTTCTCCCTACTCCTCCCTATGAAGAATTATCACCTTTTGGCTTTTCTGACATACTTTTAGTTGAGCTTCCTCTTATCTAAAGGAGATTATATAAAATTCCATGAGAACAGGATGGAAGCATGGTTCAGTTCCCTCCCAAAGTCACTTAGCACTTTACGGAATTCAGTCTATTATCCCTGCATCAATCCAGATACCTTCTGCCTTGCTATGAAAGTTGATAGAGTAATACGCTGAGACACTGGAGACTGCCGTTGTACTCCTGGATCTGTTTAGGAGAGTTTAGTGACTTCTCAGTGTCCCTTTTTCTCTAATGTAGAGATAGTAATACTTGCTTTGTTTCTAAAGCATTTGCAAAAATACAATACAATGCAGGTAGTGCTATTACTATAGTCTTATCGTTTCACTTACAGCTGTTATAGCCTATACTCAACTCCTTTTAACTTACAAAAGAATACAAAATCATACATGGCACCAGCAGTTTTTTTAGAAAGATATCATAGAGGACACATCACTGCCAGGAACAAGGTTCTGGCACTTGTAGCTGTACTTCAGAATACAACATGATTGTGTCTTGAGAGTCTGACTTTCCATGTTAAATATCAGCCTTGCAGATAAGACTCTATATTGGCTTCTTTTATAGTTTATGTCACTAAGAGATGTAGGATGCAATTACATACTTCTATCTTCTCCATCCTATCAGATATGATACTGTGAACCTTCTCAAAATGTCACCACTGGAAAGAAAAGGTAAAGCTGATTTCTTGTACTGTTAATGTGTTACTATCCACTGTGTGGTTCAATTCAATTTTTACAAGGCTTCCTATGAGGTGCAAGAACCTGATTTATGAATCTACATTAAAGCCTCCTTCACTTTTGAGATTCTGGTTAAATATTACATGATATGACACAAGTATATCAAAAAATAGTTTCAGTTTCTTATAACGGGCTTTTGCTTGCTACCCTTGCAGCATGTTCACTTCAGATTGTGCAGGGTGTCCCACATTTCTACTTTTTATGTATCTCTGGTAAATGTGAGTGTTCAGTTTGATATACTGCGATATATTCTCTCTCAAACAAAAGTTACTAGATCAGATCCAAAGTCTTCATCTTCGGGAAGTGCCTAATGTATTACTATGGGCAAGGAGAAATGAATATTTTATCACATGCTATTATTATGGATGAAACTTTGATTCTCGGTGTCTTTCTATGAGATGGAAATATGTGATATCACATTCCAGACAGATTCAGTACTACACAGATACAGTGAGATTTAAACATGATTACTTGGATCAGTATCAAAATCTGTCTGGTAACAGAAAAGCTTATTTTTGCCTCATAGTGTTTATAAATTGCACAGATTGTTCCTAGTCTTTCTATGGCCACAAGAATGTACTACAGCATCTGTTCAGACTGGGTTTCTGACTTTAGGAAGGTTTTCAGTGAAAGTATGCAGTATTTAACCACTGCTATCTATAAGTAAATCAACAGGTTTTGAGCCTGAAGAAAAAAAAGCAGACAGGACAGGGAACGTGAGAAATCCAGGTTCTACTCTCTCTTCTTATCAACCAAACTAAGTGCATGGGAGAGCAGTGATGTGATCAGGAAAGTGGGTTATACAAAGAAAAGAGGCAATGTAACTTTGAGAATCATCTGCACCTAGAATTCATCCATACATGGCATAGCTATGTATCAGATCTCACCTTAATGAAAACATAAGAGAGACAGTTCACATTCCACAGTGATCTCTCAAGGAATAAGAAAAGATCCACCTAAATAAGATGTGCATATGTGTTCAAGGAAGCCACTTGATCACAATCTACACAAAGTTCAAAATGGTCTAAATCTCCTGCAACTAGACAGACTAGAGTTAGACATGTATTAAAGAATAACTCTACATACAATAGCCATGAAAAAGACATATAGGTGGTCGAGAATAACTAGTAAAGGAACCAGTATGTCGGCAGAGAACAGCATTGTACTACTGTGCATGTACTGCATTCACATCTTCTTTACTACATGCAATTTCCATATCTCAAAAAAGGATAGAACAGACCTTAAAAAGATTAGTAGTGTTATCAGAGATACGGAACAGCTACCATATGATGGAGGCTGGGCAAACCAGGATTCACAAGCTTTGAAAACTGCAAAAAAGAAGGTAAGTAAGGATTATTTACTAGGTCTCAGAGCAAAAACAGATTAGGCATAAGGTTTCAAATACCTTTTTCTACAGTGCAAAATCCAATTGTCTAACTCAGTGCCACAAGGTGCTTTGCATGCAAAAACTTACATGGGTTCAAAAAGTAGATGCACAAGTGTATGTAAAAATATCACAGAATCACAGAATGGTTGAGGTTGGAAGGGACCTTCAGAGATCATCTAGTCCAACCCCCCTGCTCAAGCAGGGTAAATATGTTTAAATATAGCTACTGATATGATCATCCTGATGCAATTTCTGTCTCAGAAGGTCTCTAAAAAGCATTTGACCAGAGGCTAAGAGCTTATGAGAGGCTGAGGCTGTGAAAACAACAAAAAGTTGTTTACTCCTTCACTAGACCTCAGTATTGCAACAGATGGCCCTTTTGAATCAGCCAGTCTCACCATTCTTCTCTTCAGCACTATTGTATAAATTCCCACAGCAGGACTAGTATTGGTGGCTGGTTTATTATCTTCCTAATTTTTTTTAGCTTTCATAATCTTGTCATAGTCAGTTGCAAACACATCCATTGCATGGTAGAGTTAAATCACAAGTGCTCTTAATTTAAAAATTATTAACATACTACGTAATTAATTAGACTTTTACACTTCACTTAGTTTTGGTTCCCCAAAGAAAATTAAGCATACAGAATATAATTTGATTTAACGTTTTGTCAAGGTTTAATCTACCTGAAACATTGTTATATTTCAGGGGAAGTATAAGCTGCTTAGATCTTGTCAGAATTTCCTTAGTGGCAATAAAATTTATTTATTTTAATGTTAAAATACAACAAAGTTGTTTAAAAAGACTACTTTATCCATTTCCAGTGAGAAAAAGAAAACGTAAGCAAGGAGTGCATTCATGCTGTATCCATGGAACATTAGTAATGTTTTCAGTATGTGAATGCTTGTGACTAAAGTGGTAATTCTACCAGAGATAATTAAACACTTAATATAAAATACAAAATTAAAAAGAATAGGTGAGAGGAGTGAAGAAAATAAATGCTTTAACAACTGCCAAATAGGTTAAGAGGACTTAGATCTGCTAGGGATATTTAATGGTGTGGATTGTTCACTTAACATTGGGCATCTGAGGAGTCTGTGCAGCTGACAAATGATGCTTCCTATTTAAAGAGTTGGTGAGAAGAGCTAACAGCAAAAATCTCCTCCAGTCTTTGATATTACAAAGACTAAGCAGCTGTAGTGAGCTCCCCATTAACTACGATAAAAGGAGACTAAGAAACCCAGATAATTCAAAAGTTCTGATCCTATTCTGCTTCCGGATTTGATGACTAAAATGTTTTTCTGAATTATCCTCCCAAGTATTCTGAGTTCCAAATGGAATTATTTACAGAGACAACACTGCAGACATACACGGGAAGATTCCAGAACTTAAAGCAATACATCCATGTTCATGTTACACTGAGCCTGAGCTGATAAGCTCTCTCAAACCTAGATGTACTAGGAAAAGTAGTGCAGAAACATTTGAAAGGTCCCCTGCTGAGCAGTCTTGGGCTGTGAGAGCAAGTGCTGAGCCTGAGATAATAAGCCCTCCCAGACACACTCTGACTCTGTGCAGAACTGGTTTGGGTGTCCTTGCATTGCTCTTTCAGTATCAAGAACACAGGATACCCTAATCTAGCCTTCTGCACGATATGGCCAAGGCATTACCGCTGGTCAACATGATCGAGCATCCTATTGTGTAAAACTAGGACTTAACACTTCCTTTTTCTGTAAGAAGTTTTAAGGCAAAGAGCATCAGGTAAGTGAAAGTCTGATTTTCTAATGTTCCATGATCTACCACAACAGTCAGTCTGTCCAACTAGAGAAAATGTCTGGATGAATTAAAATTCCCATTTCATGTACACTGAATGCCAGGTGAGATACGATGAAGAAAAGTATTATGCAAGAGCAGGGTTATATGTCACAGTCATACAGTAGGTACATACATTATAACTTACGAATAGCAACAGAAATCATGCTCCTGCCCCAACTACCACAAGCGTTGCCTATTCACCTTTGGCAGAAGCACTGCTTGCTCCTCTTTTCTGTCTTTGTTCCCTTCTTTTTCTTTGGTGTTTACATTTTTTTTTTCAACTGCAACAAGACTCAGAGCACTCAAGGAGTGTAGCTTGACAAAGATTGCTTCTAATTTAAACAGTTGAAGGGGAGGACTGAAAATAATAAAACAATTCTTCCAGTCTTTGATGCTACAAAGACTGAGTAGCAAAACATCAGTCCCAAATGTGTTGGATGGGATAAACTGTACATTTTGTGAACGTACAAGCAATTCAGAGTCCTGATCTGGTGTGATTAAATCTGAGAAAAATTCTGTAATTAATCAGTTCAACAGAAGGTATATTTTTAAATGACTGTCAAGTAAATTGTATTTTTTCACAACCTCAGCAAATGAGTAAAAATGTTCCTGTCTTATAATGTCATTTATAACCATTATGCCTCTAGAGGACCACTCATTCCAAATGAATGGTTTGTTGTTAATTCTCAATTTTATATCCTGCCATAAGGAGGTTTGGGAAGAGAAGCATTTTATAGTCTTAAATATGTGGACAAAGCATTGCCTTGGGCCATGTCCATAACTCCCTATAGCCTAGTTTATCTTAATCTGACTAGAATAAAAAAGTCTTAGAGGAGGAACCAAATATGTATTTTGAACAGAGATTATTAAACAACAAAAGTGATCAGAAAACACATATTCTATCTTGGAAATAATCATATTTTTCATTTTTTTTATTCAATAATCTTTCATCATGAAAATCACAGAATTGGATTCTATAGAAGCAAACACAAAAACAGGGTATTTCTTTAGCTGGTAAAAGCTAGCTTTTTTTTTTTTTTTTTTTTTTATTTTCTGTATGTTCTTTTTT
>VXAL01018103.1:157940-244776 GCA_013399475.1 Chauna torquata | reverse complement strand
GGAGGGGTTGCACGCCTGCAGGGGGGTGCACGCCTGCGGAGGCGCGTGCACAGCTGCGGCGGGTGGCGGTGCATGCTGGTGGGCGTGTGCACGCCTGCAGGGGGGTTGCATACTTTCGGGGGTGGGGGTGCGGTGCGCTATTGCGAAGGGGTGTGCAATTCTGCGGAGGGGGTGCACGCCTGTGGGGGGGTGTGCCCGGCCTTCCCCAGGCCGCGTGTTGCCCGTAGCAGCCCCGGCTGTGCGTGCTGCAGCCGCTGTTTGGGCAGCCCCTCTGCGGGGGGGGGGGGGGCCTGAGCTGCGCGGTGCAAAACTCGCCCCTCGCTGTTGCTTTTCCCTGCAGGTCCCGTTGCAGGCAGAGGCTCCCGCAGCAGGGACGATGCGGCGCGTGCTCCGTCGAGGATCGGTGCTGCGCTGCACCGGGCCCCGGCGACGCGCCTCCAGCTCCTCCGCCAGCCGCCCGCTGCCGGAGAGCCCAGGCGAGGACGCCGAGAAGGGCCAGAGGCGCGTGAACCCCCTCAACATCCAGATGCTGTCCCGCAGCCTGCACGAGCAGATCTTCCGGGGGGCCCGCGTGCGATACTCGGAGGCGGACGTGCAGCGCAGCGTGGAGCACCTGCGGCGGCACGACCTGTGGGGCAAGGAGACCTCGGCGCTGCCCGACGTGGACCTGCGCCTGCCCCGCATGTACGGGGACAACATCGACGAGCATTTCCGCCTGCTGGCGCAGAAGCAGAGCCTGCCCTACCTGGAGGCTGCCGAGGAGCTGCTGCGCTGCCGGCTGCCCCCCACGCCCGCCAGCTGGGCTTGGCAGCTCGGCTGGACCCGCTACGACCCCGCCGGCCGGCCGGAGGCCGTCGACTTCCCCCAGGAGCGGGCGGTGGTGCTGGACGTGGAGGTGTGCGTGGCCGACGGGCAGTGCCCCACGCTGGCGGTAGCGGTCTCGCCGCTCGCTTGGTGAGATGGAGGTTGCGGGGNNNNGGGGGGGGGGGGGGGGGGGGTCCTGCCCTGCTCCCCCGCCTCCCCGGCGGCTTTCGGTGCGGAGCCCCTGCTTTACTTTGACGGCCGCGTCCTCCGCAGGTACTCGTGGTGCAGCAGGCGGCTGCTGGAGCAGCGCTACTCCTGGTCCAGCCGCCTGACCCTGGCGGACCTCATCCCCCTGGAAAGCGCCGCGGGCGCCAGCTGTGCCGGCAAGCAGGACTGGCAGGAGCGGGTGGTGGTGGGGCACAACGTGGCCTTCGATCGGGCGTTCATCAAAGAGCAGTACCTCATCCAGGTGACCCCCTCCCCGGCAGCTCCTTTTGCCTGCTTTGCTCCCGCACCCTGCTTGTGGCTGCGTGTAAACGAGTGCTGGACGAGGCGCGTGCTGGTGCCTGGTGCTCCAGCTGCGGTTCCCTACCCAGGCAGTCGTTCGCGTTAGCTCTCCACGGCCGCTTTGGCAAACGCCGCCACGCGCGAGTGCCCCCGCGCTGTGCTCGCCCCGTTCGGCAGCAGCAGCCCTGCCCTTGCTTTGGTCTCCCGCAGAAGGGGCTGAGGTTGGCGGCCTTTGGAGCGAGGTGCTCGCGCATCCCCTGAGGTTGCCGCAGGCTGTGGGATTGCAGCTGGGGACGTGCCAGGGGCCTTGGAGCGGCCGACAGCCTGCACGGGCTGCTCAGGGCTCTCAGAAGAGGGGTGCCGGGAGGCCAAGCTTTGCTTTGGCAAAAGCAGCCGTGACGTAGGGCAGCGCAGGGTGCTGTGCAGCACGTTTCTTCTCCAGCACGCCCCAGACCATCTCTGCTCTCTCCTCGCAGGGCTCCCGAGTGCGTTTCCTGGACACCATGAGCATGCACATGGCCATCTCGGGGCTGACGGGCTTCCAGCGCAGCCTCTGGATGGCTGCGAAGCACGGCAAGAGGAAGGGGATGCAGCAGGTCAAGGAGCACATGAAGAAAACGCGCGGTAAAGCCGAGGGGCCGGCGGTGAGTACGGGGCTGAGCAGCCGGCTGCGTCCCGCGGCGGGGTATGTCCGAAGCCTTGGGGCAACTCTGCCGGGCGAATCGCTCACCCGCCCTCATCCCGCTCCGTCCGCCGTCGGCAGGTCACTTCGTGGGACTGGGTGCACGTCAGCAGCATCAACAACCTGGCGGACGTGCACGCGCTCTACGTGGGCGGGGAGCCGCTGGAGAAGGAGGCGCGGGAGCTGTTCGTGAAGGGGACCATGGCCGACGTCAGGAGCCACTTCCAGGTGCGGGTGGCGATGCTGGGGATGGGAGCGGCTGCCGGCGTGTTTCCCATCCTGGCGCACGGCTGGGCCTCATCACAAGGGCTTTGGGTGCGCGTGCGGAGAGCCGTGCTAGGGACCGTGGCTTCCTCCCGGTCCCAGTGACGCCCCAGTGATGCCGTGCTGTTCCCCCAGGACCTGATGTCCTACTGTGCCCGCGATGTCCAGGCCACCCACGAGGTGTTCCAGGAGCAGCTGCCGCTCTTCATGGAGAGGTGAGAGGTCCCGGCTGGTGGCAGGGGGGACCACGGCCCTGCTGGGGACGGGATGTGGCTGCTCCCGTCCTTGGGTGGCTGCGGGAGGCCGGGAGGCCACCGAGGCCCATCCCAGGGGGACGTCAGCCCCGTGTGCAGGCGAGAAGGAACAAACGGCAGCGCGGCGTAGCTGGAGGAGGCGAGCAGGCTCAGCGGGGCGGATCGGAGCGGTGCAGCTTTGGGGCTGTTTGCAGAGCAGCAGCTCGTGTGCAGGGCGCGCAGACGATACAGGGGCGCGTAGCTGTTAAAGGGAAGAGCAGCGAGTGCTGGGGGCTGCGTGGGGCTGGGAAGCTGGGTGGAGACGTGGGGCTGCAAGGCACGTTCATGTGGGGGGTGGTCGGGTGCTTCAAGGGCAGCTCCCCTCCAGGAGGTACGTAATTTCGGGCTGCTTTGGGCTCTAGGTGCCCCCACCCCGTGACGTTTGCGGGGATGCTGGAGATGGGGGTGTCCTACCTGCCGGTCAACGGCAACTGGAAGAGGTACCTGGATGACGCCCAGGGCACCTATGAGGAGCTGCAGAAGGAGATGAAGAAGTCCTTGATGAACCTGGCCAACGACGCCTGCCAGCTGCTGCACGAGGACAGGTACCCGGGGCAGAGCTGCCGGCGGAGGGGAGGAAGCAGCGCCGTGTCCCCGCCGGGCTGCGGGCGGGCACGGGGTGCTGGAGCGCAGCCACGGCGTGCCGGCAGGTACAAGGAGGACCCCTGGCTCTGGGATCTGGAATGGGACACGCAGGAATTTAAGCAGAAGAAGAAACCCACGAAGAAGAAGAAGGATCAGAATGCGAACGGCGAAGCCGCTGGGGCAGGGTCTGCGTGGGAGTGGCAGGAAGGTGAGCGCAGGGGGACGCCGCGGTGTCCACGGGATGACGGGCTCCGGGGACGCTCAGCTCCCGGGCTCTCCGTGTACCACCAGACCCCGGTCCCCCCACTGAGGATGAGGAGCTGAGAGCCCCTGAGAGCCGTACCCGCCTGGAGCGTCTGAAGGAGACGGTCGCGCTACAGCCCAAGAGACTGCAGCACCTCCCGGGCCACCCGGGGTGAGTTGGGGACCGCGGGGGTGTCCGGGGCTCTCGCCACACTCTGCCCCATCGCCACCCCGTGCCTCTCCCCAGCTGGTACCGCAAGCTGTGCCCGCGCCTGGAGGAGGAGAGCTGGGTGCCGGGGCCCAGCCTCATCAGCCTGCAGATGAGGGTGACCCCGAAGCTGATGCGCCTGGCCTGGGACGGCTTCCCCCTGCACTACTCGGAGAGGCACGGCTGGGGCTACCTGGTGCCGGGGCGGCAGGACAATCTGCCGGCAGCCCCCTCGGAGGCGGAGGGTCCCGTCTGCCCGCACAGGTGAGGGGGATGCAGCGGGCACAGAGCCGGGGATGCTCCGCGGGGGCTCGCCTGCAGCACGCGGTCGCATCCCCGTCGTGGGTGCGTGCTCTCTGCCCTGCCAGGGTGATCGAGCAGCTGTACAGGCAGCACTGCCTGGAGAAGGGCAAGGAGCAGCCCCCGGAGGAGGCCACCATGGAGGACGAGCTGATGGTGATGGACGGCAGCAGCATGTGGCAGAAGGTGACGGGCTGGAGGGGACCCTGATGGGGGGAAGCCTCCTGCCATGGGAGAGGATGGCACACGGGCTGGGCTCCCTCCGATGCGCGTGCAGAAACCAGGCCATGCGTGGCTCCAGGGCCTGGGAGTAAGAAACTTCCTTTGATAACGTTACATGGCTGGAGAGCGCACGTTTAACCCGGTCCCCCCCGGGGCGGCTGCCTGGCCCCAATCTGCTGCAGGTGGAAGAGCTGAGCCAGCTGGAGCTGGATGTGGAGAGGATGGGCAGAGCGGACCAGAGCATCATGCAGGTAAACGGGCTTTCCTGCGGGGTGGGACGGTGAATCCATCCCTCTGCCTCGATTTCCCCCTTGCTGGGGGTTCCCAGTGGCTGCCCGTGCGGTGCAGGAGAGCCCCGTGCCCCCACCTCACCTCGTGTCACTGGTCGCAGGAGGAGGTGGGGGAGCCGGCGGAGGCGAGCAGCTGGCCCTCGTACCACCACGGCAACGGTCCCTACAACGACGTCAACGTCCCCGGGTGCTGGTTCTTCAAGCTGCCCCACAAGGCAAGTCGGGGGCTCTGCGCTGCGCCCTGCCCCGCAGCCCGCGTCCCAGCTCCCCCGCGTCCCCGCTCCTGCTCTCCTCCGTTGTCTGTGATCTCGTCCCGTGGGGTGGGGTGGTGGCGGAGGCACCTCTGGGGCAGGAGGGTGCGCGGAGCTGTGTTGATGTCGGGTGGTGGCACGCTGAGCGCTGGCACCTCTCTGCTGCTAAAGGACGGGAACGATAACAACGTCGGAAGCCCCTTTGCAAAGGATTTCCTGCCCCGCATGGAGGACGGCACCCTCCGGGCTGCCGTGGGACGCACCCACGGGACGAGAGCCCTGGAGATTAACAAAATGATCTCCTTCTGGAGGAACGCTCACAAGCGGATCAGGTGAGCAGCCCCGGCCCGACTGCCACCCTCACATCAACGCCGACATCCCTCTGGGTGCTCAGAGGCTGCGTTGCTGCCGGGGGTCTGTGCGGACGCGGGTGCTCAGCATCCCTTATGCCCTTACGTGTCTCCCCAGTTCCCAGATGGTGGTGTGGCTGAAGAAAGGGGAGCTGCCTCGCGCGGTGACCAGGTACGGAGAGGAACGGCTGGTGCTGGGAGAGCTCCCGCAGGCTGCTGCTCACCCTGCGCCTCTGTCCCAGGCACCCGGACTACAACGAGGAGGATGACTACGGAGCCATCCTGCCGCAGGTGGTGACCGCGGGCACCATCACCCGGCGGGCCGTGGAGCCCACGTGGCTGACAGCCAGCAATGCCCGGGTACGGCCGCGCTCGGGCGTTTTGGGGCATGGGGAGTCTGGGGGGTGCATTCTGTATCAGAAACCGGAGTCGGGGCAGGCGAGGGTCGTGCCGGGATGCTGCAGCAGCAGGAGGAAGACTGTTCGTGTGCTGCTGAGGAGGAGAGGGGGTTGCGTGGGGCACGCTGAGCTGGGCATCGTGTCCCGCAGGCCGACCGCGTGGGCAGCGAGCTGAAAGCCATGGTCCAGGTGCCACCTGGATACTCCCTGGTCGGTGCAGACGTGGACTCCCAGGAGCTCTGGATAGCCGCGGTCCTTGGCGAGGCGCACTTTGCCGGCATGCACGGTGAGCGGGGGCCGCTGGTTAGGGGGCAGCACCCCAAACCCATCCCTGCTCGGCATTCAGCCCCTTCCTGCTCGCCGCAGGATGCACGGCCTTCGGCTGGATGACCCTGCAGGGGAAGAAGAGCAACGCGACGGACCTGCACAGCAAGACGGCCGCCACGGTGGGCATCAGCCGGGAGCAC
Organism: Chauna torquata; assembly: GCA_013399475.1. NCBI lineage: Eukaryota > Metazoa > Chordata > Aves > Anseriformes > Anhimidae > Chauna > Chauna torquata. Next base: position 238,912 of record VXAL01018103.1, on the reverse strand, counting down.
GCCAAAGTCTTCAACTACGGGCGCATCTACGGGGCCGGGCAGCCCTTCGCCGAGCGCCTGCTGATGCAGTTCAACCATCGGCTGACGCAGCAGCAGGCGCGTGAGAAAGCACAGCAGATGTACGCGGTCACCAAGGGCATCCGGAGGTGGGTGCTGCCTGGGGGGCCAGAGGATGCATGGGGACGATGTCGGTGTCCTATGGGACCCGGGTGTGGGTCACCCCCCACCTCGCTGTTGCTCCCTAGGTTTCATCTCACCGAGGAGGGCGAGTGGCTGGTGAAGGAGCTGGACCTGGCTGTGGACAGGGCAGAAGATGGTTCGGTGTCGGCCCAGGATGTCCAGCGGCTCCAGAGAGAAGCAGTGAAGAAGTGAGTTGCTCCGAGCCTGAATGGTGCTTGTGGCACGGGGGTGTGAGGCAGGGGAAGCCGTGACCGGTGGGCAAAGAAGGGAGATGGGGCTGTGCTGTCCCAGCTGTCCCTCCCAGGTCCACCCCGATCCATTTGACTGGGGTGCTCCCAGTCTTTTCCAGTGAGTGATTACCAGCAGATGGCTGCAGGGGCTCACCCGGCTGCCCCAAAACAGAAGAGGGTGTTTGAGATTCGTCCCACGCTTCCAGCAAACCTACCCTCTGCCCTAACAGGTCCCGAAGGAAGAAGAAGTGGGACGTGGTGGGTCACCGAGTGTGGGCTGGAGGCACTGAATCCGAAATGTTCAACAAGCTGGAGAGTATCGCCTTGTCCTCGTCGCCGCAGACGCCGGTGCTGGGCTGCCACATCAGCAGGGCCCTGGAGCCCGCCGTGGCCAAGGGGGAGGTAAGGACGTGGCTCTGTGCTGCTGAGCTCGTGGCTTTGCTCGTCTGCTGCTGTGGTCTTCTGTGAAATGTGAACCCAGATTCAGCCCTTCTGAGATGCAGGAAACCCAGCAGGCATTCAGAGCTGCAGAAACACCCGTTGGCGTTGGGTGCTGTTCCCCTGTTCTCTGTGTGCCAGCAAGGAAACCCAGCAACCCGAGTTAACCGCCTTCTCCCTGGAACTCCTCCGTAACTGGGTCATTCCCTGGAGCCCGACGCTCTCCTAGCGTTTGTCTGTGCTTCCTTCCTCCAGTTTCTGACCAGCAGAGTGAACTGGGTGGTGCAGAGCTCGGCTGTCGACTACCTGCACCTCATGCTGGTCTCCATGAAATGGCTCTTCGAGGAGTTCGACATAAACGGGCGCTTCTGCATCAGCATCCACGACGAGGTGCGCTACCTGGTCCAGGAGCAGGATCGCTACCGCGCAGCCTTGGCCCTGCAGATCACCAACCTCCTCACACGGTGAGACGTGGCGGCTGTGGCGTCTGGCGGGGACAGGTGCCCGTGGGGTGGGACAGGGGGACAGCAAAGGGGGTGGCTTTGCCCGCAGCAGCGCAGTTTTTCTCCGCTCGGGAAGCTGGTGGCTCTGGAGAGTGCGCTTCCTTTAATTGCGACTCAGGTGGCTGTGAGTGGAGCTCAGCTTTGGTTTCCAGGGATAATCTGTTGGCAAGAGGGGGGCATCGTCAGCCTCTCTCTGGAGGAGATGCGAGCGCGTCTCCTCCCGTTTCGCTCGGCGCTGTGGCCAAGTGGCAGCAGCCCTTGGTTTGAGCGAGCAGCTGGGAGCCCGAGGCGGCCAGCCCCTCTTCTCTCCCCTGCCTTCGGGGGCCAGCAGCAGGGGGCACGGCTCCGTCCTCGGTGGGCACCAGCTCTGTTGCCCCTTCCGCAGTGTGGGGCGTTCCGCTGCCTTCCTGCCCTGTGCCTGCTGGGTTAAGCTCAGCCTGGAAGTCTCCTGCCCTCAGACCCCCAGGACTCCTTTTGCTCCGGCTCAGGCAGCTTTGTGAAATCCCCTTCCCTGTGCTTTATGGTATTTGGTTTATACAGGAGTTGGCCAAAGCAGAGCTATTTTCTCCCATGCTGAGGTAAGGATACAGCAAACAGCCTTTCTGTGCCCAGGCAGCATTCGCAGCGGGGGAAGACGCCCTGATGTTTGTGCCTTTATACCAGCTATTGCGAGCACAGGGCTTCCTGCTGGGAAAATCCAGCATCTGCTCCGCGTGGGAGGATTAGCCAGAAGTGAAGGGCTGGGTTCGTCCTTTCTTCCTCGGAGGCTGAACGTGCAGTCACTCTGTTCCTCCCACATCCATTTTTGCAATCCTTGACCCTCCTGCTACCCAGTACTTATAAAGCACTTTGTCTTCCAGCTGCTGACTGACATGGGTGCAAAGTAGTCTGTAACCAGGGCCGACCAGTATTTTGTGAAGCTGCCTTTGTTCCAGCCGAACCTGCGGCTGATCAAAGCCCCCTGTGCGCGGTAACAGGAGGACTGGCTGAGTGTGAGAAGTTAGCAGGCTTGCTGTAACTTTTAAGCAGTAGCTGGTTTCTTCTTTTCAAAAAAGGCCGTGGCGTTCTTTCCCCAGCAGAGAACTAGTGGTGAAAGAAAGGTCTTGGCAGTGTTTTCAATCTAAGCAACTTCTCTGGCTTTTCTTTCAAATGGAGTGTTGCCTTCGAGGAATTTCCTGCTGCCTGGGACTTGATGGGACATAATGACACCATTGTTATATCCCCTCCTGGGATGGAGCATCCTGCCTGCTGCAGATCAGGTGTGACAAAGCTAAGTGTGTGTGTGGCACTGCCCCGCTTGGTCTCTTGTGTTTCCAGGTGCATGTTTGCCTACAAGCTGGGCCTCCAGGATCTGCCGCAGTCAGTGGCTTTCTTCAGTGCAGTGGATGTTGACCAGTGCTTAAGGAAAGAGGTCACCATGAACTGTGCAACTCCATCAAATCCAACTGGGATGGAGAAGAAATACAGCATCCCTCAAGGTGAGCAGCAGCCGTTAAAGCTACATCCCCTGTAAGAGCTGGAGCTGGTGCAGGAGGCTCCCTGCTGATGGAGGGAGAGCTGTTCCCCAAGGGCTCATCCACACAGCACCCACACCTCCCAGCCCCTTGCACAGCACGGCCGGGCACCCATCGCCCTGCTGCCAGCCCCTCTCTATCCTTCTCTCCTTTCTCAGTGCCTGAGCAGTTGATGCTGCTGCTTCCAAATATTTCCGGTAAAGAAATCAGGGCCTGGCTCTGTCATCCCACGCACAAGTTTGCTTTGTGCCCCTCAGAAGAGAGATGAGCCTTCCTGTAGTCTTTTAAGTGCAAGAGAATTGTTCCTTCTCTGAAGTGAGATGCCCCTACAGTCGTGTGTTTTACCCTCCAGGCCTGAACACTTCCAGTGGTTTCTCTCCTTGCCCCCACCTTAGCTCAACACAGCTGTTTTCAAAGAACTGCTCATGCTGCACCTTTCAGCATTAGCATTGTCATGTTCTTCCCCAGCAATCCCCGGGCTTAACAGTTGTCCCTATCTGCACTTGATGTAACCTTCTAACTGCTGCAAACATTTAATTGGTGGCTGGGTGCTGCTTTAAATAGCACCTCCTCAATATGCAGCAACATTTTGCCAGATAAGGAAAAGAACCTTGTCTCAGATTTGTTCTCAGTCATCGAACACAGCAGACGCTTCAGCCTTAGGCAACCTTTATTAGGAGTTTTACAGGCAAAGTGTGCTTTTAGAAAAAGAAATTGGGTTCTGTGGGCAAAAAAGGGTACTTCAGTTCTCACCGAGAACAAAGCAAATTAAACAAGTGCAGTGCATCAGGGTCAGCAAAAACATAACACAGCCCCTACTGCTGGCTCTCCTGAGGAAGCTGTCACCTCTCTGCTTCTCAGGAACTATGCACAGCAGCAAGCTTCGACTCCAAGGGAGAACAACCCATCCTTGCAGCTTCCTACCGGTGCTGTTTTGTGCATTCAGAGCACCACACAAAGCAGAAGTTAGTTTGAATAAATTTAGGGCTTTTTGTGCTACATGCTCTGAACTAAAAGCAAATAATTACTGTTACTCTCTTATGTTGTACAATCTCTAATTGTACTGCAGAATGCAAGGAACTCATTGTCCCATTGTCTTCCAGGAGAAGCACTGGATATATATCAGCTAATTGAAATAACCAAAGGTTCGCTGGAGAAGTGATGACGCTAGAGTGCCAGAATGACAGTTGTCCAGAGAGTGTGCCAGAACCTGGCTGTCCTTTCAGAAGCACATCTTTTAGCAGGCACTAATGCTGGTTGAGCTGCTTCCATCTTGCTGTAAGAAGGGATGTTCCTGGGAAGAAAATCTTGATAGCAGCACATTCAAATGGCAGAGGCAGTTCTGAGGGCAGCAGCCAGCTTTAAAACCTGAGGCACTTGACAGAGTCACTGCTTGCACACCCATGGGCATGAAGAAAGAAGTCTTATGTATTTGGCAAGAGAAACAACAAACCATTATCTCTGTACAGACAGTTCTCCAAGACCGAGGTGAATCTGCCACAGAAGAGGCACAGTGGGAGAAGAAGGTGGCAGAAGTGGCAACCACACCTTTACTTTTTTCGCTGTCTCTTCTTTTTGGGTTCCTGGCTCTCATCTGGCTGCTCTGCTGTGCTGGACTGGAGAGAGAAGGAGAGAGTAGCAGTACCAAGCGTGAGTATTGTGGTGTGAGTAATCCAATGAACACTTACTTCAAGAAAGCAGATGGACAAGTACAGGATTTAGCGCTTCTTCCTCCCTAGCAAAAATGGCCTGAAATTTGGGACTCCTCTCACCCCCTGAAACTTTCCCCAAGGACCTCCTTAATTCATGCTGGAACTCAGACCCCAGGTTATGAACGGCACAAGACAGGGCCTATTTGTGCAGTGCTGGATTCTAGCTTGTTGGTTACACTCAGGGAAATACAGACAGAAGCACCAATAAAAACCTGGACAATCAGCAAAGGAAAGTGGTGTATCTTTTGTCCAGCACAGGTTGTGCTACCTTCACCAGCGCTGTCTGCTAGAGGAGGCCAGCCAATTGGGCCTCAGAGGTAATGCTGACAGACTTCTCTGGTTGCTCAGACAGGCAGGGGCAAACAATAAGGCTTAAAAACAGTCTAAGTTCTCTAAGACCAGAGATGCAGACAACTGGTACGTAGACAGAAAGGTCACTCAAGGCAGAGGGCTGGACTGCAGGGGACTGCAGACCTGTTTGCTCACTCCTGTCAGCTTAGTATTAAAGTGAGGGCTAACCCAACTGAGACAAACTGTCCCGGTTTTACATGTACCTAAACAGCTCACACATACACCTGGCATCAGGAGAGGGGAAACCCATCAGTAACAGCAGATAAATGAGTTCTCACCTGGTTATTGTCCGGTTCATTTTCAGCATCCTTAGTGTTATGCTCCTGCAAGACACTGTCTAGCATGGATGCATTGATGCGGAAGTCCCGGGAGGTGCTTAGCTTCATATATTGCATTAAGTTCACCTGCAGCAACCAAGGTGAAAACAGGGGCAGGACATAATGGCATAAGCATCTTAATTTTCTACCCTGCCTACTCCTACACACAGCACTAGGACCAAGTCCATCACAGTAATGATGTACGACTGAAGCAAAAACTAGGTGAAAAAGCACCTTCCCCTGTGGAATCCATACAAGATTTTACAAGAGCCGAGTGCTTGCCAGTTATTCTGACTCTCATGTAGTACCTCATCTTGGTACATTTCTCTCCTGTTTGTGAAACAGTCTGGGGGAGTGGGCTGAGGAAAGCTGGCATTAGGTGTTTAAGTTTCTGCTCACCCAGAAACCACAAGCTACTAGGTCATAGGCAGTACTGCCGTTGCCACCTCGTGATACCAGGGTGACAGCAGTTTGGTTTAGTTGAGCCAGGAGCTTGGGCAAAGGCTGAAAGAGGGGTAAAGTCCTTACACTTTCCTAATAGGGGCAGCAGTGGTGTCTTTTTTTTTTTTTTTAAATAAAAAAAGTGAAACAGCAGCAGCCCTCCACCATGCCATGATACCACTATTCCACTGAGTTCAGATAACAGAAGACCTCTGCTTTACATTCATTACCTTTGATTTCTTGGAGAGATGGATAAGGAACTTCTCATATTGCTCTATTGCAAAAATCAGGTTTGGGATTGGCTTGGTCTCCCGCAGCACCTTAGCCTGTAATGCAGAAAGGAGGGCAATAGGCCAGATTTGAAGTGAACAGCCTGAAGATTCTCTTGTACAATCATCATTAACGAGCATCCCAGCTATTGCACTAGTGCAGCACCTGTATTTCTATCAGCAGCTTAGATTCCCCCAAAAACCAATGATAGCGTAGCATGACACGAAGACCACAACCACTCCAGTTCAGAAAAGTGTCTTTAGTAGCCTTGTTCCACACCAGTCCTGCCCCTCCAAGCCTTGACAGCGTAATTTGTTACTGGGTTTAAATTGCCTCCCAGAATGGTTCTGCAGTGAGGCTCTTCCAAGTATTGGTTGTTTTTTTTGTTTGTTTTTTTTTTTTTAAAAAAAACTCTTCCTTCAGTCCACAGCCCTGATACACCTGACAGCCAGAGCAAAACTTGCTCTGCTCCAGCTCTGCAAAGGCATTATAAGCCTATGCTTTCCAGGCAATGAGCACATTGCTGTTTCAGCACATTTCTGCCCTGTTTATTTAACACCACTGATGTTTGTTCCCCATGCTGACAGGGGAGTGGCAAAAGGATATGCAGCATTTCCTAACATTTTCACACTCTCAGGGAACGGCTAGGAAGATCAGGCTTATGGTTTTTAAACACTAAGCATCACAGGAATATCTGAGACAACACACAAGACAGAGGAAATACCTGCAGGGAACACAAACAGAGGACACAAAAGGCCAGCAACCTGCCAGCCTGCTGTTTACCTGCTCCCAACAAAATCAGCCAGTCATTATCAGCTGCCTTACTTTAGTGGAATCCAGTATATTCTTAAAGTGTACTGATAAAATTAATAAACACTTAAAGAGTATGCAGTATTGGCTCCAATAAAGTAGACAATTTCTGTAATTTCAGAGCTTACTCCAAATATAAAATAACCAGACAACAACTATCCAGACTTCACCTTTGTTTCATCCCTGTGAGCTTTTAGTGTGCATTTAGTAAAGTTTTTTTGTTGTTGTTTCATTTTTCTTAAACTTTTCTCTGAAGTTCAAGTTGAAGAAATTAGATGTTTACTTAAAGGCCCAAATGACAATATGTCATTGGTGATCTATAAGAAGCCACCAGGTAAAACAAGCCTTGAGGTATGACCCCAAGTTCAAATGTAGCCCATGTTCTAACAGAGTGAGTCAATCTCACCATGACTGTGGAGACTGCAGCAGCTTCATCCTCTTTCTTCTTCTTTTTCTTCTCTTCTGCAAAGCTTAAGCTCTCACTATGGATGTTCTGAAGAACGAAGCCAAAAGATGTGGCATTAGAGGGTAAGTAGGGAAGAAAGGCCAGCCAAGTAAGGCCATAGCCAGCTAACACAGCATTACCAGCTACGTGACAGAAAGGTAGCACATAAGGATGGAATTGGGGGTAATCTCACAAAAAAAGAATGAAGGAAAAAATAACTTGATGGTTTATACATTCAGAAATATGTACGTGTGAGAAGTCCCCAGGAATGATAAACAGCTTTGCATGCCACTATTTTCCCCCAATATGCCATGTCTGGTTTGCAATTCCTTTGGTCCTCACTCAAGCACCCAGTTCCCATCTAAACGGCTAAATCCCATCTCAGGTTGCTGTCTTTGGCACCCACATTACTTTATATTGTGATGACTGCAGTGTCCTTGACCTTTTTTTGCCACTGTGATTAACAACAGTATCAACTTCATCCAAAAAAGCCACATGAACAGAAAGAAAAAAAAATTAGAAAGCTAAAAGCCAGTTCCCCAACATTCTTCCTCCCCTGCTCAAGCAGAAATCGACATGCTTGGTCCCAATGGTACTGAAATGTCTTACACTATTATTTGACATAGTAAAGCTTGAAATATAAGACACTCATGTCAAGAAGATTAATAATCCCAAAAGGTGCCCATGCACTGCATCTGATTCACCACTTAGCATCAGATAGACTGTGTGTGATTTTGCCACAGTTAATTTAGACCTTACCTGTACATAAGTAATGAATGAATAACACTGCGGGGTCAAATGGGAACCCGAGAGCTTCACCTGCAAAGAAGCAGAGAGGCTGGTGTTACTCCCAGCTCAAGGCAATGAGCCATTTCCTCCAGCAATTCGCTCATACTCACCAGCTTTTCTAGCCTTCCTGGAACTGTATTTGAGGTGCTGCGGCAAGCTTGGATATACTGCAAAGAAAACACGAGTGAGTCTCTTCTAGATGCACTGTTCCCATCCTGCAACCTGTCCTTCCAACCAAGGGCTCAGAGCAACTTATCCAATTGCCACTGACCAATTAAGAAAGTTCTGACAAAAGTATGAGGAGCTCCCCATATTCAGAGGGCTGCCTGCTGTCCTCGGAAGGCAACAGGGGATCATTTCCAGAGCATCCAAGCCTTGCTTTTGATTAACGTAAAACTCCTTCCCATGCCAGTGTTCAGAAAGAAATGAGGGACACCGTAGATTGATGGAGTACATCCATGTCTGAGCGTAGGCTGGGTTCTTCTGAAGCCACGACCGCCGAAGTGCATACAGTATTGTAGAGGTCACAGGAGTAGCACTACTTTGCACAGTGGGGAGGGCAGGATTTGCAAAAACTATCCTCCCTGGTGGTTTGCAATAGCCCAAATGACAACTGCATTCCAGAGCTGTCAGAGAGCTCCAGGGAATTCATCACCTTGTCTCAGACTAGCTCCCCTGGCCTGATCTCATGTCCCAGTTGCCCCAGGTCCAATGCGTCAAGCCTTAGATGGGAACGAGTGGCAAGGGCAGGACTGCTGAGCACTGTGAAAACACTGCTAGCGCTGTTCACTGTGGCACACAGTTGCACGTTGGGGAACCTACAACAGACACTGGAAAGCACCACTCTAAGCCAAGCACAGACAAAGCCAGATGGAGCAAAGCTTTCCTTTATCTCCGCTGGCATACCTATCACCGCTGTAGAAAGGTCACAAAATTGAGTGCATGAAAGCCAACAGAATAAGGACTCATCTTACGCAAGAGATGAACAGCCCAGTCCTGAGAGTAGCCGCTGCCAGGGGTCACTGTGAGCTTGCTGTAGCAGATGGGGAAAACGTTTTTAGATCCCAGTCAGCCCACTGTCAGCAGAGCTGCACTCACATGTTTGATGAGGGAGGTGAGGATTGTGTACGTCTTGCTGAGGCTTCTCAGCAGTGTGTCCACACAGCTCCCTGCAGGGAGTGCTGTCTGCACCAGCTCATGGAAAACTGTCAGCAGAGTTCCCAGCTGCAGAATTACACCTTTCTCCAGAGCCTGGGTTTGGTTTGCTGCCTGAGAAGAGTCTTCTAGAAGAGAGATGAATACCATGTGAATATGTGTCTAATGAGCCCAATTATTCAAGTGGGAGGCACAAAAGACCACTTTTTGTCAGGTACACATAGCACCAGTGTGGCACAGGGAAAATAATCACTGGAGGGGTTTTGTGACAACTTGCTATCTTATACTGTTGATGTGGAACCAACTCAAGGGAGAGTTTAACCTGCCTTCAGATGATGCTATCTCAGAATCCTGAAATATCTTTTTGCTCTTTATCTTTGTCTGTCTTTGACAAAGGTGTAACAGTAAGAAGTGGGCCACTTCTATTACCTGATGTGTCTGATCCCAGGCTGGTAAGTTTCTTGATAAGCCAATCTACCTCTTCAAGGACCTTATCTGCCTGACCCAGAACCAGCAGCTAAGACAGAAACAGCAATAACAAACAGGTTCTTGGAGGAGCTTGACACAACAGGAATCTACAAGTCACTTGTACCAGAGTAGCTGGTTGTTTCGACTCACACAGACAGTAGGGGCTGCAGTCTTGGCATTCACTATGGCAAAATGGGACCGACTCTCTACTTCTACATCCTGGTGGGGGGAGAGAAAAATTCTGGTGAGCAAAACTTCAGCTGCTGTCATATGGTTTGCTCTAGAGATGCAATCTGTTCTGCCCTGACAGCACTATGAGTTAAGCTGCTGTGGACTCTGCATCATACCTGATCTATGTCTCCCAGGCAAGCATGGATATCTTGTGCAAGTTCACGCAGCAGACTGACAGGACTCTTGTACATAACATGGAGACTGAAAAGCAGAGTCAGCAAACCCTTACAGCAAGAGATATCCTCTGTGGGGAAGGGAAAATAAAACAGGACGTTACCAGATGCAGAACTCCCTTAGCTTTCAGGAACATCAGACATCCAGTGAGGGAAAGCCTCAGATTCAGTATGGATTTAACAGTCTACACTCCCAGAAATGAAGCAGATGAAAATCCTGTCAAAATGTTGTAGTTACAACAGCAGAGTTTACAACCATGGGCATTGTATATAATACTACAAGGGGGAATACAGCACACTGGAGTCCTCAGCTCATAGGAAAATGACAACCAGAAGCACTGAGTAAGCACAATACAAACTCTGGCAAGACTAATGTCTTTCCAGAGTATAAATCCAAATTTGAGCAACAGATGTACTAAACAACAAGAGAAAAAAGTGAAGTAAGTGGCTTCTTTTTCTTCAGCTACGCTAATATTTATAGAGATGGAGTTTCTTTCCTAATACCCATACTAATAACCACAAAGTCATGGCAATGTGCCATAGTATAGGACCTGAATGCAACTGCAACAAAGAGGTGAAAACAGGACAGACAAAACAGCAGAGCATTCAAGAGTCTAATATCAGACCTGAGACATCACATCTGAACATGCCCCTCAAAGCTTACTTACCTAGAGCATTTTCTTTGCAAATTTTGACTGTCCACGTCAGGAACTGAAGGAACTGTACAAGGGGAGAAAAGATATTATGGCTTTGAAACAGAATTCAAAGCACAAAATTAATCAAAAAAACAAACAAATGAAAAACAACAACAACAACAACACAAGAACAAGTCTTTCAGGACAATGAATCACATCAAAGGGAGACCAGCAGAGTCCTCTTCTGGCAGAAGGGCATTCAGCCATGCTCTGTTAAGTTTCACAAGGGATGCTTAACCTACTAACAAGTGAACAGCTGAGATCCAGGACACACAAATGGCTACACATTCCCTTGGACAGAGTAACAGCTCCATTTAATTTAAGGTAAATGATTACTCCAGATTTCTGGCACACTTACAGTGCAGTCCCTAGTCAGTAAAACTGGGGCACCTCTAGTCTACACTTTAGAAAATGCCTCCTTGCATGGAATGAATTAGGACCTCAGCCAGCCCTTTCTGAAGAGCTGTACTTGAACTGGTCACAAGTCTGCTGGCCTTTTTTGGCTTTATTCCCATGCGGAAGCCATACCACATCTAGGCTCTATTAGGAGTCCCTTCTCAGGAGAACAAGCAGTTCAGGCTCCAGATACCCAAAGGCAGCATCAGAACGTGCAGGAGGGAAGGTGGGAAAGCAACTTGTTTGTTCTTAACCGTTCTTGCAGGCATTTGACAAGATAATGCTTGACAACTTACCAAAACCATCATTTTGACGAGGTCTGGTCTGCAGGAGAAGGCAGAACACACACACAGACACGTCAAAGCCCTCAGATATCAACCCAGTCTGATAACGTTCTTCCCACACCTATGGTTACTACACACACTCCCACCACCCCAAGAAGGTTGTGAAGTACCTGCTGAGAGGCTGGGTCCAGGAGTTTGGACAAAGTGGAGAGAACTGTGACCAGTAACTGCGTTTCCTTGGAGTTGAAGTCATCTTCAGCACTACTGAACTGGTTCACCAGAGACCTCTGGTCACGGGAAGGACAGAGACCCTGAGTGTGCATGCTTGTTGCAGGGCCATTTTAAAAAGCAAATAACCAGAAGCTGCAGCAGATAAAGGAATCAGCAACATTCAAGAATGACAAAGAACATAAAAAGAGGACTCTTCTAAAGAGCACACGCCGTTTTTTTGTTATGAGTGCTTACACGGAGGTCCACATTTGATTCAGCATGACTTTTACAACTTACTCAGGTATGTTTTATGCTGCACTGCAGGACCCTACAGCTCTCTAAATACACGTGCACTTCAATCCTGCTCTGTACCCTGCCCCAAAGAAGCTTTCTTTAAGGATCAGAAACTTTTCTGAACAGCCAGTGACTCAGAGTGTCAGAGTTGCTATCGCATACTCGATTCTGTGGTCAAGCAAGAGAGAACTAACAGCATTTTCTGCCAGAATTACGAGTGCTTTGGAACACTTGCAGCACACAGTGGTACTTACCTGAAACTGTCGGATCTGGAAGGCAGCTTTCTCTGTGACATTAATATCCGCTTCTTCTGCGTCACCATCAGTAATATCTGGCAGAGACAGAGAGGTGCAGAAAAGAGCTAAATGCCAAGAGCAGAATACAGGATTTATTTCCAAAAGTGGGAAAGACTGCAACTGCTCACAGCTAGGGAAAGAGTACAGACTGTAAAACCGTGCTGAGCACAAAAACATGTTAAAGGTAAACCTCAAATAGAAGAATGCTATATCAGACCCCAACTATCCTCTGCTGACAGACTGAGAGCAGGTAAACATATCTCTGTAACTAGCTTCTGGCATGAAAATCCACAGCTACTAAGCCCTCCTTGCTACTGAGGAGCAAGGACTGGACCCCTATAGCTATTTATGGATAAGGAACATACATGGGCTGGAACATAAAGGCTAGAAACCAGAGCAGAATTGTACCACGTGCCTACCCAGGGCTTGTAGAAACTGGGGGATCCTAGCAGCGTACAGCTGCTGCACCGTATTGAAGATCCGCAGCAAACCTTCCAAGCACAGCAGGGAAATGCTTTTGCCCTTCTTCTTCCCTGATTCTTCAACAACAGTGGGAATTGAAGTGTACCTCCAAAGCAGAACCCTAGGGAATGGGAGAGGAGTTGGCATCATGCGCCCCAGTAAAGCTGGCTGTACAGTGCAAGAGCTAGAACAGGGCTAATCAGACTCTACTCTTCAGTTCATATTTTTAATATAACTAAATTGAAAGGTCTTTTTCCTATAAGAAAGTGGAGGGAGAAGAGATCCACTTTAAAGAGTTTGTGTTTCGATGTGAGCAAAACAGCCACTGCTTTCTTTCCGCGCAGCTAAATAACTTAATCCTTCCCACACGCCAAGGGACCTTCCAATCCCAAGTCCATCTTCATGGACTCATTTCTTTCACACAGCTTTCCTTCTGTCTCAGACTACCCAAACACTGACCACTGGTAACAAATCTGTCAGTGACAAAAAGAGCTTGTCTCTTGGCAGTTTGAATTTGTGAAATGTCAGGTATCTCTATAGGGCTCTATATAAATAAAATCGGAAAGGTAAAGGCAGGCGAAGCAAAGCGAAAAGCTTTGAAGAAAGCAAAAATGTTTGGCCCAAAAGAGACATTTCTATTTGCAGGCAAACATCTTTTTCCTGCTCCCCTAAGTGTACTTCCTTTTTTTGTTCCCTCTCCGTTCTTCTCTGTAGTTCTCTCTTCTGCACAGAAGAAATTATTCTGTTTCAATGTCCACTCACACAAACATGTACCTCACATATAGTCCTAATGACTGCAACCAAAATCGTTTCTTATTTCTTATCGTCCTCTTATGGGACACAAAATGCGTATTATTCATGATAGGGGTAATCTGTTTTTTTTTTTTGTGCTTTCTGCTGTGAGGGATCTGAAACAACCACATGTCTTTTAGGATCTGGATCATATGTGCATTTAGATGCTTAACATTCTCAGATTTCCAAAGGATTAGATGCCTGAATATCTTCAAACACCTTGCAAAAGTCCTAAACAAATGTTTTCTAAAGCTGGTGTCCCCCTTACATCTGTTTTACAGTGAAGTGAATTTTAACTTCATGGCATCCCAGAGGCCTCAAGAATCTAGCCTGTAAACATCCTACCTCCTCTGTGACTGCAAGTGATGAGCCAAAAGTCAGAAAGAGGCTGAAAATGAGAGTTTGATGGTGTTTGGTTCTTCCAGGCTAAAGTACCATTATTAGAGCTGTATCACTCACTCTGGCACAGAAACCATACTGCCTCCACTTGATTTCTCAGGAGCAAAGAAAGGCAATGATCTCATCCCAGTGATAATAACTGTTTCAAACAGTTACAGCCTGCATTCTTCTTTCAAAACTCTATTCGAGAATCTAAAATCCCCAAAATGCATTGCTGCTTTTCTGGGCTGATGTCTTCATGTTCCCCAGTGACTCACTGTGTGATTTTGCAGAGGTTCTGAAACATCTTCTCAGGATTTTGTCCGTCTGGTCCATCAGTGTGCCCTGTCTCCTCCAGCTGCTGCACCTTCTGTAGCGCTACACTGACAGCATAGCGCAAAAACTCCGTGCTGGAGCGCAGAACCGCCAGACTCTCCTCGTGGCTTTGGGCATTGTCCCTGAAGAATCAAGAGCACTGTCAGGGAATTGAGGATGCACTGAAAAAGTACAGGGATGGCCTATCAGCACTTTATCTCTTCACACCAGAGCTCAAGTCACAAGACACTACATAGAACATAACTATCACTACACCTACTGCCTGCTTTCAGTTTGCCATATGAAATTCAAAATCTAAATACGCATTTATATTAAAAAATCACTAGCTGATTCCAGGGTGGAAGAGACCACCCTAGTCTTGGTAGCTTGTAGTGAACACTTGGAGGACAGAGCTCCACTAGCATTTCCAAATACACCAACAGGCACGGTTCAAATTGATGTCTGGCTCTGTTGCACTGAAGACTGGAGCTCAAACATTGGAATTTGTTGACTGGGAATGGCCCAGGACTGGAAGAACAGAAAGTCCCCAAGATCTTACAAGTCATAAGCAAGGTCCAGCAAAGCTAGTTTGTCAGTACCGTGAGTTTCACAGCTATAGTTCCTGCCTGGACTATGATGCTGCTCTCCAGACAATAAGCGCTGTTACCACGCATGCTTTGTGTAGAAATGAAAACTTCTGTACTGTGTACACAGTGTACAAGACCAGCCAGCATGAAGACACCATGAAAGCAGCTCGTGAGTGGGCCTTAAAGCTACTCCAGATGTGACAGCTTTTCACCTGAACAGAGCTGTGAGCAGAGTAGATACAAAACCCATGGACAGGAAGCTCCGTGCAATTTTGTTGCCCAAGGTAGATTTGTTCTTTCCAGCTTTCTCCTTCAGGATTTCAGAGAGTTTATTGTAACATGTAAACAGGCCTAGGACATCCTCAAATTTGTTCTTACTGCAATAAAGTAGTAGAAAGCGTTAGTGGAGTAAGTTATGTCTTACAGTTCCCCATTTGAAGCTTCAGTTGCCAAATTACACAACGTCACTTTCTAGATGATAAAACCATGACACATAACATCTCCCTGCTTCCCTAACAGTGTATACCTCATCCATTCCTCATTGACCTGCCCTTCTACAAAATGTTATATCACATCTCCCACAACACATGACATTCAGAAGAAAGACACTCCCAAGGTTCTGTGAATGTCTGTGCCACAAGGCACACACACTCAGAAAACATCATTCTGACTCTGTGTTGGCACTATTACCCTGTGCTTGCAAGGAGTCTGTGTCCTGCACTCTGAAGAGCAAGGCACAGCATAGCACAGCTAGTGCTGGAGGGTAAGATTTGATGTTTTACCTGAAATTCCCTGTGTTGAAATTGTACTCAATCAGGACCTCACAAATTCCCATCACCTGAATGGCATAGATGTTATTCTTTACACCAACACCAGAAGACAGAGAAAAGTCTGCTGATTTATCCTAAGAGGTAAAGGAAAGAAGTGAAAAAATCATTTCAAAACCTGTCAAGAACTCAGTGTTTTCTTCCACTGAGTCAAACTGAAAATTTGATTTACCAGTTCAAAGTCTTCCAGCTCGCTCTTGATCATCCGTCGTGTGACAGATTCTAGCATCTCTTCAAAGTTTTGCTCAAATCCCTCCTCTTCCTCCTCCTCCTCCTCCTCATCTTCAGCTCCTTGGCATAAATGCACAGTGCTCTTATACCAGGCTAGACAGTGTTGGATACAGCAGAGCAGATGGGCCTGAAGGAAGCAGTCACACAGTCACATTCAGCCTTCCAATAGAGGTCACTGGCAGATGAGGACAGCCTGTTCAATGTCACGGGCCAGACTATTATAGCCCGACGCAAAAAGCTATAGATGCCTTCAGAGGTTCATGTCAGTCTCAAGAATATTTCTCATTCCCAGAAGAGGCTCTCTGTAATCCTACACACAGTTACCCAGTCCTAGCTTCGGACATTGTCTGCATGAGCTTCCCTACACAGGATGTACACACTTAGCTCCCACTGCTCCCGTAACCCAGCTACTTTAACAGCTGAAGGAGATGGAAAGGGAATTTCCAAAAGGGCCCTCACTCTAGCTAAAGTGTCTGCTCCCTTCCTGGGTGCACTACTGCAGCACAGTATGGAGGCTTCCTTAGGGAAAAACAAAGCAATGAATTTGAATTTGTTCCCTTGGAAATCCTGTGAATTGAGATCTCATCTGCAACTATATCAAAGGAGCAAGATCAAAGGGCAGATTCTTCCCCCTACCTTACACACGCTACACAACCATTTTATGTGGAATTAAGTCGAAGCAGGAAAAATAACAGGGTGAGCTCAATAGAGGATAACAGAACTACACTACTCCTAATGCATTTTTCACACAGGTCCCCCAAACCACTTTGCTAACAGAGCTCTGATAGATAGCCTGAGGCAGGGGTGAAATGCCCAGCTCTATTGTCATTACAAGAATTGCTCCAAGCTAAAGAGGTTGAAGAAACGCAAGGTATTCAGCTCATGTAGCAGCACAACTAAAATCCTATGGAACAGATGAGCTCGCAGCTGTGGCCAGCTGATATAGCTCTTACCAGTGGTTCTTGCAGAAAGATTTGATCTCCTTGAGCCATAATACATCCCTCAAGTTTCAGTGGAGGCAGGAGGTCTGGCTGGGGTAAGTAATATTGTTTCATCTGCCACAGAAAAGATGAAGTAAAAATAACCAGTTACTTAGTAACTGAGCCTCTCCAGTTGTTTGAATACTGAATATGATAATCTTTGTACTCCATTCTACAAAGGGAAAACTAGCACCATGGTAATGGGACCGTAAGTGTAACTCTGCCACACCATCTGCTCTATTAGTAATTAAAATCCCCTCCTCCAGTTGCTCATGTGCCTCTCAGCCTGAAGGCCAGGTCACTGCACTGAAACAAGTCTATCTGTCCACTTGCCATTGTGTTGCTTCAACATGCAACACCACTTGTGTTTCACTTGCAGCGTTATCTACCCTTTAAACCATGAGGAAAAGTAACTGTTCCTGTTGCCCAGCCCCCGTACTGAATGCTTGGCCCTGGTATGACATCCAGCTTCCTAGCCTAAGGATGCAGGCAGTTATGGAAGCTACATTTGGTACTAAAACAAATCTGTGACAGACCATGCTTGCACCTGGTCCTGGCTGTCTGGCACAGCACTTGAAGGAGATGTGCTCCAAGAACTGATGTAGGATCAGAACCAAATAGGGAAAGTTATACATATAATGATGCTACAAAATTGCACACACTTGCACCAAATCCCCATTAATTGCCCCCTGCTACCCAAAAGCTGCCTTGGCTCTGTTCTTGTTCCCTTCTCAGACCCTATACTGGTATGGGAAAGCTGGAATTAGTCAGCATGAACTCTATGGATGATTAAAGGGAAGAAAATTACTTGTCTCAAAGAAAGCACAGCCTGTCCAATGGATTGAAGAAATGTGATTGTCTTGTTGCCATGAGCAACGCTGCTGGGGGATGAGTTAATCCTCCTAGATCCTACAAGGACTTGGGTACTCTCCCTACGGGAGGACAGCAATAATAATTACACATCCTTGGGGATGTATGGGAGGCTAACTGTTGTGCACTGCTAAGGAACAGGGAGCACACAAAGCACTTCTCTGGGCATCAGTTCCAAGATGCTGCAAGAAGTGTCAAGGATTGGAAAGGGCTCCAAGAGATCCTTTCTCTTCCATCCTGTGTCCTGAGACAAGATATGAACAAGTCTCCACAGACGTTTATCTAGTCTGTTTTCTCAATATAGTAGGGCTTCAAACACTTCCCTGTAGAAATGCCGCAGCATTAGTGCATCTTTTGAGTATGCGGGAGAACTATTTTCCCAATATTTAACCTAAATTGCTATACTGGTTGCAGCGCAGAATTCTTAGTGTCTCTGCAGCCATGACACAGAGCAGTACTTTACCTGGGACAACAGCGTTTCCATTATAGAGCTGGCCAGCTGGGAGTTCCTGCGAAGGACATCATAAAAACCCTGAAGACAGGAAGGAAGGACAACTTGGCTTACATGACAAAGAAAATGAACCATATGCATAACAAGTTTGCGTCACAAGACAGCAAAGACCCTTTGGCACTGCCAGTAGCCATGAGCAAGTAACAATGTGCTGTGTAAAATCCCATACCTGGCAAAGCAAAGGCTCAACAGAAAGAAGGTATGAATCAGAAAGAGCATGAATTTCCTCGCAGGGGCCCTCTCACAAGCTGCATCTCCCTAGCAGCAGTGGCATCAAGCCCAGAGTGACTTTCACTGCTATTTAACAGCAGCACAAGATCCAACTTCAAACTGTGAAATCCTGCTTCAAAGGCAAAACAAGTCGGTGGGGAAACTGTAGGAGGCAAAAATCCTTCAGACTGAGAAATCTCAGTGGATGGATAAAGCAAGCACAAGTCCTATAGCAACACTGATAAACACACCCAAAACTTGCAGCTCACCAAAGGTCAGTCTAACGAAGTCAAGAAGGAAACAAAATCTCTCTGGTCTGAACATTTTAACTTTTCTCAAGCTGGTACCCTATGGTTACTTCAGGAGCTAAGATATGCACCCACAAATTGCTCTTTATGTTAGGTCCTTTGTCATGAGAAATCTAAAAGACAAACAAGCCTTTACAGAAGGTTGCAAAAAGAAGGGAGAAAACAGATCCCTGATGCAATCTTTAAGGAAGTTTCCCCATACTCTCCAGGCAGGGCTTTCTTTGGAGCCCATCATTAACACAGAGCAGCACTGCTTCTATCCAATGCCTGTTATAACCCTGCTCCCCACTGGGCATCAAACATGCTTCCCATTTCCTAGGCCACTCCACAGGAAGAGAGACTTTGACATATTTTTACTCTTAAGCAATGCATGAGACAAGGCACATTAACATCTCTCTGGGCTTATAATGGTCCAAAATAAAAAGAAGCAAAAGGATTGAAAAAAAATAAATAAAAAATTACAGTCCCCAGTATAAGTACGTGTCCCACGAAGAACATTAACTGATACGATGGGTTGTTTTCTACAATAATATGATCATTATTTACCTGGGGCTACAGTAGAACCAGACTACAGAAAAGCTACTGGCTGTTTAAAAGGAGGCTTAAGAAAACATGTTTACCTCATATAACATGAGTCGGACATCAGCTTGCTGGCTCAAACATCGCCTCAGGCTGCCCAGGATTTCAAGGCAGAAGGCCTCATTAGCTGCAGAATTATAGCAGGCATGAACATCTGCCTGGACCTGAGACGGAATATTAGTCACATTATACTGGTTACAGTTCTCAAATATCACAGCACAGAAGCAAGGTGATAAGGGGCCTGACCCCTAAACAATCACTGAAATAGTCATGAAATAGGCATGCTGCCAGGCTCTGTATCATTATCACAGAGCAGTGTGAATGCTCTACAGAACACTGGTGCTGCAGGAGATAATGACTCTGAGAAACTACATCCCTAGTCCAGCTTCTCTTTGCACGTTGCATTTCCAAAAGCTCTGCTTCCAGGACTAATCCTTACTCAAGTTATACCTCCATTCTGGGGAAACATACCACTCCAAGTTGTTTCAAACTGTGTATATTAGATGCAAGACTGTCTCACATGTCTGCACCAGAGACTGCAGAACAGCACTTACCTGAGTGGCACCAATGGCCTGGCTGCACTGGGAAGAAGACAAGCTGCCCAGAATCTTAAAATTTCTTAACAGAAGCAAAAAGCCGGCAACTGCAGCCTTACGAGCATCAAGCTGCCTGTGAGAAGGGGGAGAAAAGAGAAGCATCAGTAAGAAAGGAAGCAAGAAGCTCAAAAGGAAATATAAGAACTCAGTAATGAAAAAGGGTCCACAAAAACACAGTGACTGGGCCCAGTGGCCCTGTACTCCCCAGGTGGGCAACACAGCCCCAAGTAGTTAAGAAGTTGGCATCTTGCTGGGAACTCCTTTGTTCTACACTCTCACAGCATTTGATTTCCTTTCTGACCTTACAATGCTCACACGGAGGGAGAGCCCCAGATCAAGACTCAAGCATTAAACATCCCTTGAAAACTGGAATAGGAGTATCATACACAGCTCTTCCCAGAGCTGCAAAATTCCTCACAAAAAGCTGCTGTTTTGCTTTGCTCACTGAAACCCCAGATCTTTCCCCAAGATCAAGTCCCTTGCCTTGAATAATAATGTTAAATTATGAATTCTGTTTTCATAACCAGGCAGCCACTGCCCCACAAAACCCAGTCTACAATCACAGCATTATGAAGACAGCAGGAAGTATTGCTCAAGGCATTACCACGACAACAAGCCTACTTCTCTACCATTTTGTAAGAGATCAGAATGCTGAGATAACACCTTCCCTCTGAGTCAGTGGTTCCTTCTAGACTCTCCCTTGCATCTGGATGTACTCAGTTGTGTAGAGTACTAAAATTGGTTTTCATTTTGCCTTCTCATTTGGAGTTCTCAACAACTTTCTGAATTTCTAAAGACCATTCATCTGGGGGCTGGGGATCTGTGTCTCAGCAGGTAGAGCTGTGACTGTATTACAATCCTAGTCTGAAGGGACAGATGTCACCATCTAGTTATGGGAAGAACACATTAAGACGACACTTAGTCAAGGCAAACAAAAAATACTTCTGCTCCAAAAAACGACTATGCATTGCAGAAATCTTTTCACAGAATCCCCTTCCCGGCTTACCTGGAAAAGATAGCTTTTTGGAGAACAAGTATCAGGGAGTCCCTCACTGACATGCTGACTTTAAGCAGGGGCTGGAAAGGAACATATACTTTGGAGAGAAAAGCACTAAGGCATGCCAAGCCCTTGGAGCATATGAGCTCATCTTCCTCAGGCCCATCTGGCCCTGCATTTCCAATGCTGTCATCAGTACAGTAGGGAAACCAAAACATTTTAAAATAATATAATATAAAATTAAACCCAGAGAGCTGTAGTAGCAGGACACCTTAGCAGGTTAGTGAGGACACAGTGCAAGGGTTTGGGAAAGAATTGTTATCCCCAGTTTGGACTAAGCAGGTAGAAGTTGAACCCCAGGGCAATATCTCAGCCCAGGAAAAGACAAATACTGACATGGAGCTTGGAAGGAGAAAAATCAACACTGACAGCTACAGCTGTTCAGCTGAACACCATATACCTAGGTTTCTACACTGTGTAGCATCTGGGCATCTTCCAGATGAAAGGTCAGCACAGAGCAGTTCCGGTACCATTCCAAACTGCACCATATGTTTTTTTGCTACAGGGCACATGCAAACCCATGCTTGAAGAACAGTTCTGTGCTCCACTGAACAACCTACAGTAGAGCATTAAGGCTTATTTTATAAGAAGGGTTATTAGATCATGCATATAATTGTGGCCTAGAGCTATCACTGGAACTAAACTAACAAGGATATTTATGGAGAAATACAAAGCCTTACCTGTACTGCCCGGAGGAGCCCTTGCACTGTGTCGATGGGCAGAAAAGACAAATTGTCAAAGGTCTCTGTGACTCTGGAGGATGAATTCTGAAGTACAAGAGGAGCAGACACAACAATATTGGACAGCAAGTCTGAAAAATAAAATGACAAAAAGAGCCGCTGCTGCCAAGGGGCCAGAAAAGTCTATATTAGGGAAGAGAGCAAAAGATTTCTGTAGGGTTTACAATTACACAACAATCAAAGCCCTTCCATTCCGTGGAGGGGTTGTAATAGGATGAGCATTGACAATCTGAGCACTACTGCAGGCACAAAGCACAACATACTCACAACCCAGCTGCAGGGCCTCACCCCACCAGAGGGCACTAAGGTATAAGAGAAGAGGCTGCAGCACAGGCATCTCAGCAGCCCCAGGGACTCCCAAGCACCTATCCAAGGATGAGAGGAAGGCAAGGCTAGGAACTGACAGTTACCAACTTTCTGTGCGTCAGCTATTCCACGGCAACTGCCTGAAAACACATTTTTCACCTGCGACAAATGCAAGGTGATCTGAGGCAGCTGACACTTCAGTAAGAAGGAACAACTGATTTTCTTGGCTTCAGGTCATTTCAGCAGGTACTAGGTTCTGAGAAGCTACATTCTGAAGTGTCCACAGAGCAATACATGTTTCTTTCTCTTTTCTGTTACCTATGAAGTGGCTGACAGGAGATGCTGCTTTTGTGAGGACTCTGTTCAGGACCTGCTCAAGAATATCACTTCTGATGGGCTCATGGACCTGAAATGAAGAAAGAACAATAAATAAAATCAAAACCTACATAAACTTAAGATATTCCTGTACATCAGAGCACAGGCATTGTCCAGTACAAAGCAAATCCAGATCTAAAAGGTAAGCTGAGATTGGTTGCCAGAAGTTCCTTTTCAGCTAAATTCACACAAGCTGATTCAGATTTCATCCCAGTCCAATCAGAACCAGCACATCAGTGAGGCACACACAGTACACTTGAAACATAATGGGGTCAAATTGTCTGTGGGATGCAAATTTACCACTTCAGTGAAGATGCTGGTTTCAATCCCACCTCTGCCACATTTTCTTTGTACTTCTGAATTTTTCTACCTCCTCTGCAGTTTCTCTTGTGTAACAGGGATTACACAAGTATCGTGGTAGATGGAACAAATTAGAATTGGGTCTTTATGAAAACGACCTCTTCAGGCTGGACAGGGGCAAATAGCAGACTATATCTAGTACTGTTTGTAAAGTACTCACGATGGATACTGCAGGCAAGGTTTTGAAACCATTTACCAAGAGAAAATAAGAACAGTTTCCCCTGCAAAAACTCTCCAAACCATACACACTACCTTAAATGTTTCCAGCAGGATACTTGCTCCCAGTCTGCAAGCCTGCTGGGCTGGCATTTTTGAAAGGCCAAAATTGGTCTCAGCAGCTTTCCCTCCAAAGGACTTTTTTGGTTCATACGATTCCATTAGACTGAAGCCAAGATCCACCAGGCCCTGAGTAACGTGGTCCCAACCAAATGCACTGAGGAAAACATTAAACAGACCAGGAAAGAAACCGCTTAGTCACAGAAAATGTTTAGATTAAAGCAGTCTATAGTAAAATCTTCCACAGTCATTCCAGATCCAAAGCAGCAGTGAGAGATGCTTGTTCACACCAGGGAAGATGCCATCCCTCTCAGCCCCATGACTATCTTTAGCTTGAAAGGCAGGTGCTCAGCCTACATGTTTTGCATTCCTGGTTCTCCAGCCATCAGTCTTCCTTTCCAGTCCAAAGGTTTCCTTCCTATGGGGAATGGTGTGCACTCAGATCTCGTCTGAACACGACACTGGGCTGCAGTCTGGATGCATAGATGCTACAGATCCTGAGTCTTCAAGTCACAGAGGAAGGCAAAATAAGAATGCCTTACATCAAACTAAAGGACAACTGATGACAGGTCACAGAGCTATCCCACAGGATGTTTAAAGGACTAACCATGTGGAGGAAGTAAACAGTGAACCTATCACCCATCCCTTAATCAGAACACAAACTACAGCAGGCAGCATGACTCATACCATCAGCTTCTTTCCTAGTAAGAAACAGGCAGGGTTCTGACTAGTTTAGTCCTCTGTACCACCAGATGCTGAGATTTGGGGTGGAGGGGGCAGATTTGTACATTTACCTTTTTGTTTGTCTGTTTAAATTCACCAATATAAAACTGTGATAGAAACTTTGGATTTTGACACTGTTCCCTGCTGTCAACTGGTCAGCAGTGATTCTGTGATCCCAGAGCATTCTAGCAAGGCTGAAACTCTCCCCCTTCCAAAGCCCACTGAGCATTCTGCAGCGCGTGGCAACAACTCACCTATTTTTCACCACCTCCAGAATTACAGCTGTTACATCATATCGTTGAGGAAACAAATCCTGCAGAAACTTGGATGTCTGCAGGAACTGCAGGTCCTTGCAGCTTCTTGTGATTGATGTTTTCAAGAAATCAAATATCTGGAACAAAAAATCATTGAGCACGAGGAAATGATCTTTGAAGTGGGATCTGTACGGTCTTGTGTATGTTCCAGTATGAGCACCAGCCAGGGTACAATTCTCAGTACAGTATGCCAAAAACTTTAATTCACTTCTTTCTCAGGACAAATACGCCAGCCTCATTAAGTGCTCAAGGAGGGTAACTTGCTGCCAGATGCACTTCGGGTGGCTACCACACAGCCAAAACATTCAAAAAGGAAGACATTGGTTTTCTTCCCACCCTACAACACTAGCCCACAGGAATCATGGTTCTGGAAAATTCTGATATTGCTCCAGGGTCTTTTATAGTGTTCAGTAAACTACAGTGTACCAATGACCTAACTGCCTCCCTACGAGCATCCTGAAGCCACTTTTAATCTGATTCTGATGACACTATGACCTAAACATTCTTCCTTTCTTTTACAAGGAAGTGCAGTGTACATCCCCCTTGAAGTTGTCTGTACATTTATCACACATACCTGCTCTTGCACTCTGTGTTTTACTGCAACCGAAAGCAAAAGAGCCACACTGAAGGGACACAGGGCTTTACCAGGGTCCTTCTGTTGCTCAGTCTAGAAAATAGTAAGCAATAATTAGAAAGCATGTTATCTTCGACTTCAGCATCGCACAAGTCAAAGAAAGCTATCAGGCTCATATCACACTGCTATTGTGGTATGGAAAGGAACATGTCTCTTTACACATAACACTTCATAAAATCGTAAAATAATCATAAAAATGACTAAATCCCTTCTAAAGATAACCAGTGTTGATTTTAAAAGCCCTGCTTCAACACCTTCAAGAACAGTGCCTGTTCCATCTTTGTCATACCTTCAGATGTTTGATTAGTTCCTCGCCTAGGTCCTGATCCAGGTTGATGACAGAAACGATATGGAGAATAACAGTGCCTTCCACATGGCGGAGCTGGTCTAGAGGCACTGTGGCTACCTCAAGGTCCATTGATCTGTAGGGTTTATCAGGAAAGAAAAAAAAAAAGCCATCCAATGCCATAAATTATTTCTTAGGTATCAAGGAGTATATATTTGTACAAGGTTTGACAGTTCACATTCAGGGAGTACTGAGCAGGATAAGGGTGACTACAAATACCCAGGTAGTATAGAAAGGGGATGACAGAGAAAGAACTTACTGTGGGACCCTCTGCTCTTCCTTTTGTCTCTTGTCCAACTGATCGAAAAAACTGATGATTCCTTCTAAAACAGTCTTCTTACTGCCCTGCAAGGCAGGACATTACTTTACACAACTGCATGGTCTGCAAGATCCCAGAAAACTACACTCTATTCCCACATCAATTACAAATGTCATGGTATCCTTTATGTCTCTTCATAAATCGCTGAGGTGGGGGAAGGCTCCTGTACTGCTCACTTCCAGATGAAACAACTCTGGTTTAGTTCGTCTACTTCTTTTGACTGCACTTATTGAAGAGCTGCAGA
Source organism: Chauna torquata (assembly GCA_013399475.1). Taxonomy (NCBI): domain Eukaryota; kingdom Metazoa; phylum Chordata; class Aves; order Anseriformes; family Anhimidae; genus Chauna; species Chauna torquata. Next base: position 213,370 of record VXAL01018103.1, on the reverse strand, counting down.
AAGCTGAATCTCTCAGGGTTTTTTGTTTTGTTCTAAGTTTTTATTAATTGGAAAGGATCCTTTATGTAATAATAAATTAGGAAGGCTTTCAATCTCCTAACCTTATATCTATCATTACATTTTGGCCAGTGGACACAAGTGACCTACTGTAACACACAGGTAATTCGTCTTTGTCTGGATCATTTTGGCATGTACTCAGTCACTAAGCCAAAGAGCCAGATCACTCAGACAAAGGGCAGATATGTCATTGGCAGCCTCTGCTTACAGGACAAGCACAGGAGGTGAGACATTTCCAGTACAAGTCAGACTACAACCCAGAAGGAGAGTTACACCGCATGAACCAGTATTATACTAGAAACGAGCAGACCACAAAGAGTGAACAAACCCACACTTAAGAATACTGAGAACAATCCACTCTGCTATTTCCTGGGCCTGAGCTCATCCCTTATTTCCCAAAGGTTCCCTGTTACAGTTCCCCGCAAGGAAGAACAAGGTTGTATCTTCCTCTGAGCATTCAGTTGTTTCAGGCTAGAGGGAGGTAGAGGAAAACAAAACAAAACAAAACAATGATGTCATGCTGTGTCCTGCTCCCCACAGCACAGCTTGGGAGCAATCAGAATCCCCTTCGATATCCAGCCTGCAGCTCAGTCTGTGTATATTTTTTCTTGTGATACATGCTGGGGGGAGGCCAGCTCCCACGACTTTTTTTTTTTTTACCTTTGCAGAAAGCAGCAGCAGCTGATAGACCAGGGGGGGAATTTCCTGCAGGTCTAATTTGGAGAACATCCTAAGGACCTTTTCCACTACAAACTGCAGCTCCTCTCCTGATAGTGGAATATCCCTATTGAACCAAAGATGCAGCCTAATCATTTTCATAAATTTCCTTCAGAATCCCACAGCAGATTCAACCCATAACTAGACAAAGAGTTAACGTACAGACAGGCAGCTAATGCTCCCAAAGTCCTCACCAGAAGTACTTGCCACAGACTGCTCAATACCCAACCACTATCCCAGGTCACTGTTCAACCTTCAGTGCTTGTATCTCTTTCACATTATGCTTGTTCATTAACATATTGTTAATTTGTCAAGGCTCACACATGGAAAGAAAACCACGATCCCACTCAAAGTCAACTATGCACAAGGAGCAAAACTTGCAGAGCTATACACCCACACAGCCATTGGCAGGTCTGCAACTCCGATCAGGAGCACCAGCAACATTCCCCATGAGCACCAGGTGTACAAAGGAGAACATGACAAAAGTCTCTGCTCTTAAGCTGCCAATAGCCACTAAATAAGTGGCTGTCAGAAGCTGGGAAGCACACTAGCCTCAGACCAGTCTTTGGGGCATGCCTGCCCAGCTGTGTTTTGTATCCAAATGGATCTGATACAGATGTTCATTGGCCAAACCATCCATGGGGCTATGCCTGTTATGCTCAGACTATTCATACTTTACCCAAACTACATGTGAAATGGGACATGGACATAACTGCAGTACAAGAATGCATTTATGCTTGCTGAAGGCAAAAAGAATTACCTGAACATGTTGGCAAGATGTATCACACTCTGAGGATCCCACCTGATAAAACAAAAGATTGTCAGAAAACTGAGAGGAAGCAGAGTTATTGTTTATCCTTTTATTCAGATTCCCTGTTACTTTCTGATATTAAGATTAGAAGTCAAATTGCCAACCAGAAATCACCACTGCCACCTGAAATACCCAGACTTAGAATGGTTCCAAACTGCCCTGGCCCCCACAACAACAAATACCAAGAAAGGAATAAAAACAAGCACTTCCTGAGACCAACTCACACGACGCTATTACAAACTCTGGGAACAGGGTGCTCCCTTGCCTTTCCAGCCAGAAAAGACACTGACACGGAGGGTATGGATTCAAAGATGATAGAACAGGACACAGACAGTGACGTCCAACTCGTCATGATGTCCTTCTCAGAGCACAACATGAAACACACTGTTTCGCCACATAACTAAGAAGATGATGGGGCTGTGGACACATCTAGCAACTGCAGATTTAGCTCCCACCATACCTGTAGGGTGTCACAGGGAATTCTGCAAAAAGCCCAAATAGGACTAGGCATTGACTGATTTTTAAACAAATTAATGCACAGGGGATCTGGCAGAGATGTACGTACTTGCTGGAGCAGAGGGTATTTATCAGCTGTTTCTTAAACTCTTCCCCATTCAGTTCACCTAAAAAAGCAAAAGTCTTTTAGGAGCCCACTTCAGAGGGAGTGAGGACAGGCAGGGCAGAAGGAGATGAGAAGAGTTACCTTTCCCATAAGCCAGGCTCTCCTTTGAGCTGGCCAATGCAGTAAGAACAGTGGAAAACAACTCCAAGGATTTCCCATTAGACAGGCCACCTCCCTTAATAACATCAACAAACAGGGTGGCAAGTTCAGCCAATGCATGGCCTGGCAGCTGGCGAGCCTGGGGGAAGATGGAATAACATGAAAGAGCCTGAGACAGTACACAGGAGAATTCTTCATACACATCCACTTGGTTACCAAATACCAGAACAGGACAACATTCTCACAGCACAGCATTCCTAAAACAGGAGTTCACCCCTAAGACCTCTATTTCATACTGTCTCGTATAAAACGGAGCAGTTAATCAAGTGAATGCAATTATGATTTGAGTTTTGAGTCTAGGTGTAAACATCCAAAGATAATCACATTTACACACACGGCAAACTCCAAGACCAGCTTAGCCCAGGGCAGATCCATGGAGAGGATATAACTCATTTTCCTCAGTGGCCTGGTGAAATATTTCAATTTACTTACTAAGGGATACCCAGCAGGCCCCAAGAAAGCCAGCACAAATGAGCTCCTACCTCCAGCATCAGCAGCCCTATGATTTCAGACACCTTGCCCAAGTGCAGATCCCCTGACTCCACCAGTGGGACACAGTGCTTGTAAACCTGCAGCCTCCTGAGAACACCACTTTGCTGAGTACATGGAGAGCCTTATAATGAGAAAGTGAAGGAAAATAAAGAATGGAAAAAGAGTTATACAAGTAACAACATGTTACCAACCGGAAATTTGCAGGGCTAAACTGTCACCCAACTGCAGCTCCCCATTTTATATGTCTGACAAACAGATAAAAACAGAGTACAGGAAATGAGAATCTCTTGGATAAAACAGCTGAAACACTCAGTCCTCTTATCACACTCTTTGGTTCTCTCAACCTGCTGTCCAAGATCAAGAAGTGCAAACATTCTGAGAAGAATCAGCTTGGCAATTAAGTTTCAGCTAGCCAGCTCAGTTCTACTGAAAGACAGCTAAGGGCTCCCAATAGTAAAGCCCAAATACAACAAGTTCATGAAAAATATATTAGTCTAGTTTCCCATTTCCCCCATATCTACTTTCTGGTGTCACATTTTGCTTACACCTGACTGTCTGGTTCTTACCAAAAGCGACACCTGCTCCTGCTGCTGCCCACTTACTTCATCCAGCTACCCCGCACCCCTCTGGCTCCTCAGGTCCCCCTCCCTGCCGCTCCCCAAAGGCGCAGCTCAGAGGTCACCCACCTTTGAAGATTCCCCTTAGCAAAGCCGCCGTCTCCCTGCCCTTTAGGGCCTGCCTTGTCACCATGTCACCCAGCTGCAAAGAGAAGGCGATGCTGGGAGCCGCCCCGGGCTGGCCCCACTTCAGCCCAGGCCGCCCGAGGAGGAGAAGCCGCCCCCTCCCGCCTGACGGGGCCCACCGGAGCGCCCCCCTCCCCTCGCACAAGGCCCGGCCCGGGGGCAGCCGCGCACCTCGCCCTCCGTCAGGCCCTGCAGGGCCTCCTGGAGCCGCTCGGGGCCCTCCTCGGCCGCCAGCGCCAGGATGTGCTGGGCCATGGCGCGGCCCGGGACGCGCTGCGAGGCCGCGGCCGCCAACCCTCAGCTCCGCCACCCCGAAAATTCCCGCCCGGAAGTGCCGCTCATCACCCGGGCAACGGCTCCCGCCCCCGACCGCTTCACTTCCGTTGTCGCCGAGAGCGNCCGGCCGCACGGGTTGGGTCCGCGGGTTCGAGTCCCGCCGGCGGCTCTTGCGTGGGGTGCGGACACGTGGCGTGGGCAGCCGCGGGGGGGGACCGAGCCTTCAGCACAAAGCGCCCATTCAGGCTCCCCCCGGAGCCTCCCCGGCCGCGGCGCCGTCCCCTGCGAGTGGCATCATGTGGGGCGCGATCCCTTGGCGCGAAGCCTGGATCCCGGGGGCACGGGCCGGCCGCGAGCTTCAAGCCCAGGACTTGGCCGCCGGCTCTGTGGCGAGCGCGGCCGGGCGGCTTTGCGAGCCCCACGCTCGTCAGAGCGGGGTCAGCGCGAGGGGCCTGGGGAGCGGGCCCCGGACCTAGCCCCGGCGTCCCCTAAGGACTCCGGCCGCAGAACCCTCGCAGTCTGTCCCTGTGGGGCTGCCACCCGTCCCGAGCCCCCGAGCAGGCCGGGTGGGAGGCCGCTGCGGGGCGTGATGCGGGATGCCTGGCTTGTCTGCGGAGCAGCGCCCAGAGAGCTCCAGGAGGGAGCCGAGCCTGCGCAGGGTTGGAACGGGAAGGAGATGGGGACGTCGGTGGTCTCGCACGGGGTCGGCGTCACACAGGGTCTTGGCACGGGCCTGGGTTTTCCCCCACCTGCCCTTCATCTGGAGTCTCGTGCCTTCCTCCTCCTCCTCCTCCCTCCCTCGCAGAGGGGTCTTGGCTCTGCTTGCGGGGCAGCGCGGTGAAATCCAAATCCGTAAATCTGTGCGGCGTTACAAAACATGCCTTGTGTAAGCCCCTTCGTTCCCGTGGCCCCCCCCCCAAATCCCCAGCGCAGCGGGAGCACGGCCAAGCCCCGGGCTCTCAATGGGCTCCTGTCTTCCCTCCCCGTGACGCCGAGCAGCGGCTGGAGGAGCCGCAGGGCTGCAAAAAGCAGCCGTGCATAGCACCGTCCTCATCCCGACCCCGCAACCTGGCCCAAGGCAGAGCTAAGGCTGGAAGTGCTCCCCGGCACCCGGCAGCCTGGGCGTGCTGTGATGCGAACACCCCAAAAAGCCTCGTTTCGCTGCCCCCGAATGGTACCCCTGGCTCTCCCCCACTTTGTGCCCACAGCATCGCCCTGGCGTGGACTGCTCTCAAGTTCCCAAAGCAGCCAAGCGCCGGGATCGCTGGGAGCTCCGCCTGTGATCCTTGTCCCGTGGCTGTCCCCTCCTTGTGCGGGATGCCACCAGTGAGCATCTGCGCTGGGGCTGCCCCCTCGCCGCATCCCCGACACACCGTGCAGGACCAGCCACCATTCGGGGCCGCTCTGTTTGCCCACATTTTTTTATTTGAAAAGCCGCACACAGACGCTGCTTTGCAGGGAGGTGACAGAGGAGGAGGAGAGGAGCTGGGCGCATCCGCACGGGCCCTACGAGCATCCCTGCCACTGCCGAATTCACCCCGTGCTCTCACCAGGCTCTTGCAGAGCTGAGGGCAGAGGCAGGGGGTGGCAGGCTGCCCACCCCCGGCCCCACGCTAATGAGCGAGTTACACAATGAGAAGCTTTTATATTCGTTAATCGGGCCCAGGATCCCGTCCCTCCACGCACCCTCCGGCCGGCCAGCAGCCCTCCTGCTCCCTCCTTCCCTCTCCTCCTCTGCCTTTTGTAAGGTTTTAATGGGGTTTCCTGCCCGGTTTGCATGGACTTAATTATAAAGCTGCAGTGAGTTGATGCCTTGTGACGGCCTAATCCCAACCTGGTGACTCTACAAAGCTTTCGCCCGGCTTTCTTGCTGCTCCACTCCGGCCTCGCTGTCCATCTGTCTGTCTCTGCTCCAGCAGTCCCAGCCCTGTGCAGTGACCCTCTGCGGACGGTGTGGCTTTCCCAGTCCCTGGTGAGTATGTTGGACTTTTTGCATCTGAAATGCTTCGCATCGGACACCGTAACCCAGCCCTGCTCGACCCATTGCCTCTGGGGCTAGGTTTGGTTTCAGTGCCTCAAAAAAGGGGGTGCTGGCAGGGGAGCCCCTGGGAGGTGTTGGGTGCTCTGCAGCCCGGCAGGGACATCTCTGGCTCCGATGTGTGCTGCCCGCATGGGCAGGCTGTGCAGCAGGATGGGGTGCTGGGCTGGTGATGAGGGCAGCCTTCCTCCTGGTGCGCACGCATTGGGTGTTTCACCCAGGCTGTGTTGGGAAGATGCCGAGGGGCTTGGAGTCCGGTGTCACAGCTGGGGACGGGCTCTGGAGCTGCAGGGGCTCCAGCACTTGTGAAGCACGGTGGGGACAGCGTGCCAGGAATGAAAGGCAACGCAGCCACGGCAGGCAGGGAAGGCAGCTCTGCGCTAAGAGGAGGAGGAGGAGGTGGGGGCATTCATTGCCTGAGGTCATTCTGCATCACTCTCAACAGCTCCAAGCAAAGGTGCTGGCTGCAAGCCTTGGAGCGCTGCAGAAAGAGCCCAAGGATCAAGGGGAGCATTTGGGTAGCAGGAAGACACCTCATTCCCGCGAGCATCCCCTACCCCACCAGCTCAGCAGGGCCGAGGCAGCGCTGGGCCATCCTGCCAGGACCCCCTGGACCGGTGTGATGTCCCTTGGCGGCCACAGGGCAGCCAGACTGGCACCGTGCGCTCTGCCCAGGGCGCGTTGCTCTTGCCAGATCTTTGGGAGCGCTTGGCCCCGCATCAGCCACGCTGGTGTGCAGCCTCTGCTGCTCCCTGCACTGCACTGGACATGGTCAGAGGTGATACCGAGCTGGATGAGCTCGTGAGGTTGTGGGTCCCCATGACCCACAGATGCCTTTGCCCACAACCTCCCACAGAAATGCAGACCCGGAAAAAAATGCTGAAGGTGTCAGATGATCAATACCCGTATATTTCAGCTGCTGTTGCAAACAGCCCTGGTGTTTCTCAAACCCTCTCAGCTTCCACCAGGCAGAGACATGGGCAGTGGGTGATGGACCGAGGCGGTGTGGATGCCTGCAGGGTACCCGCCTCTGCCCCTGCGCAGCTTCCGCAGGGTCAGGGCAAGAGGGACAGGGGCACCAGGGGCTGCAAGGGCTTCAGATCCCCATGGGTAATTCCTCCTCCTCTCTTCCAGCATCGTGCAGCTGATAAAGGCTAAAGGAAGACATGTCTGCTGTTGTAAGTACCGCCCCGCGCTGCCCATCCGTGGGCTCTGAGCATCCCCTCCCTGCAGCGCTATGCTGCGGCACCCCTCGCCCTGCCCCATCCCCTTGGGTGCAGCCCAGAGGGACCCACACAGCGCTAGGGCTGTCCCCAACCTTGTGGGGCTGGCAGGCAGGGAGATGGGGGGCCATCAGTGGAGGATGCGTCAGCCCCCCATCCTCTGCTCACCCCCAGACGGGCACCTTCCGCATCATCTCGGAGGAGGAGCAGGCCCTGCGCACGAAGCTGGAGCGCCTCACCACCAAGGACCACGGCCCCGTTTTCGGGAGGTGCCAGCAGATCCCCCTGCACACCCTGCAGAAGGTGAGGCACAGCCTGGGCACCCGCTGCGAGTGGGGCAGGATGGCGGGGGGGACCTGCAGGATGCTGCAGCCAGCGGCACCGCAACCTAGTGCTTTTTGGTGCCAAAATGCACCCTGGGGTGCTCGGGCAATGGGGATGGTGCTGGGTCCGATGGCCCCTCCAGGTGTTCAGGGTCCCCAAGGCATCGTGAGGATGCTGAGGGCCCCCTCCCCGCTCCCCCCAGGCGAAGGACGAGCTGAACGAGACAGAGGAGCAGAGGGAGGCGGCAGTGAGGGCTCTGCGGGAGCTGGTGCAGGAGCGGGCCGGAGGCGAGGACGTCTGCAAGGCCGTGGCTGAGAAGATGCAGGGGAAGGACGACTCCTTCTTCCTCCGCTTCATCCGTGCCCGCAAGTTTGATGTCCACAGGGCCTATGACCTCTTGAAAGGTGGGGGTACCCGGGCTGTGGCGCTGCGTGGGGATGGGCATCCCCATCCTCTGGTAGCCCCCTGCCCCTTCACAGTGCTTCCCAGTGCCCCCAGCCCCTGGTCTGGGCTCTGCTGGCAGGGCACAGGAGAGAGGATCAGCAGCAAAAGGCAGGGCTGGAGGTCTCTGCATGCATCCAGATGCTTTTGTGCATGGTGCTTGGTGGGCTCAGCACCCCTGGGACTGCTCCAGGGCTGGGGGGTCATGGCACACCCTCCCCACACCGGGGGTGACACACAGGGAGCGGGGAGGCAGCCCAGGGGTGGCCACCAGCTGGGTCCTGCCTGGCTCCGCTCTGCTCTCCTTTGTGCCTGCCTGGACGATAATGAGTTGTAATTACCAGCGCTGGCTCCCAGACGAGCTGTTTTGTTCACCCACGTTTTCCCACAAGCTTCCATACTTCATGCCCGTGGGGTGCCGAGGGAGGGGAGCTCAGGCAGGGAGCTCCCCCAGTGCTCTCCTGGCTTCCCAAGGGTGGGCAAGCAGCCACCGTCCTCCCCGGCTTCTGCCTCTCTCCAGGCTACGTGAACTTCCGCCAGCAGTACCCCGAGCTCTTCGACAACCTGACCCCCGAGGCTGTGCGCAGCACCATCGAGGCAGGCTACCCTGGCATCCTGGCCAGCAGGGACAAGTACGGCCGAGTGGTGATGCTCTTCAACATCGAGAACTGGGACTACGAGGAGATCACCTTTGACGAGGTCAGTCCAGCCTGGCCATCACTTCCTGAGCGGAGCAGTCCTGCTCCTGGGGTTGTCCTGCTCGGCGTGTCTGAGTAGAGCATCCCTTGCCCACACACGTACATATGGGCACACACGCCCTCCTGCCATCCAGGTTCAAGCAAAACTTTGAATATATCCTTTCCAGGGGAGCCTGGTCCATCCCAAAGGGTTCCCCTTCTTTCCTCCTGAGTGCCTTCAGGTTGCAGGGCACACATGGTGCCCACACAGGGTGCGCATCTCCCGGCCCAGATAACTCATGGGGTGAAGAGGGGCATCACACCACTAAATCAGGGTGCTTTAGAAAGGAAGGACCTGCAGGGCAGAGGAGGAGACTGAGGCACAGAGCATGGAAAGGACGTATTGGCAAAGAGGCCTCCAGACACGTGATCACAAGTTCTTCCAGCTCCGTTTTCTGCTCAGCCCTGAATTTGGTGGCACTATGTGGGAGCCATTGATCCAGACCTGAGACACACCTGCCTTGAGAGGGCAACGCGGTGGTTGTTGAGCATCCTCTGCAATGCCTTCCCTGTTCTGAAGTCCTGGGGCTGGCTGGAGTTAAGCAGATGCGGGCTGACCGTTCCTGGGAACCTCCTGGGGTTCAAGAGAGGTGAGACCTTCCTATCACACTAATAGCAGACCCTGCTGTCACTTCTCTCAACCAGATCCTTCGTGCCTATTGCGTTATCTTGGAGAAGCTGCTGGAAAATGAAGAGACCCAGATCAATGGGTTCTGCATCATTGAGAACTTCAAGGGCTTCACCATGCAGCAAGCATCAGGGATCAAACCCTCTGAGCTCAAGAAGATGGTGGACATGCTACAGGTGAGGTGGCAGCGACAGTGCCCAGGGCCAGCAGGGGGTTCGGATTGCCACTACACTGGCACCATGAGAAAGCATCGTGGAGAGGCTGTTTCCCATCACATGCTCATACCCTTGCCGGTTAATTGGCTTAATCCGGCAAGACAGACCCTATTTTTCCAGCCTCTGCTCCCTGCCCTCTCAATAGCCCAACAAGAAGCAGCACCACCACTCCTTGCAGCATCCTACAGCGTGACCTGGAGGCCTCTCATCATCACCCTCTCAGCCCAGCCTTGGTGCAGGCTAGACAGAGACTCACAGGCACTCCAGGATTTCTGCCGTTGGACCGGAGGGCAAAGACACTGCTCTGCCCAGGGCAAGAGGACAGCAGAGATGTGGTCTTTCTTGTGGAATGGGAGCAATGAGCCATCTGGGAAGCTCTGCAGCTTCCCTGGTGCTCTTGGGACTGGGGCGGCTGAACCTCTGGGTCAGAATGAAAAAGGGACCATGGAAGGGAGACTGGGAGGCTGGGGAAGGGGTGTGGAGGCAGTGCCAGGGTTTTTGTTGCTGCCCACCTCCTCTCCTGGCTCCACGTGGCCAGCACAGTCTGTAACTGACTGTGTCTGGGTTTGGCATCCTAGGACTCCTTCCCAGCACGGTTCAAAGCCGTCCACTTCATCCACCAGCCGTGGTACTTCACCACTACCTACAACGTGGTCAAGCCATTCCTGAAAAGCAAACTGCTAGAGAGGGTGAGTGTGGGAAAGGGACCTGGGGGCAAAGGCTGGGTGAAGCAGAGCAGCCAGGGGGTACTCTGCTGCCTTCTGCATCCCCAGCCTGTGGAGACACAGGGACAAGGTGGAAGAGCCTGGGGCTGCTGCTGGCTTCCCTGGGAAGGGGGAAACCAGGCACAGCCGTGGCTGCACTGATGAGAAAGGCGGGCAGCCCTTCCATCATTGCTAGCGTGCCTCGGCCACTTCTTTGTCATGCGTAGAGTCACCCAGCTCCTCTGCTGAGCGTTGCTCCTCTCTTGTGCCAGGTCTTTGTGCATGGGGAGGAGCTGGAGTCCTTCTACCAGGAGATCGACGCTGACATCCTGCCAGCAGACTTTGGTGGCAACCTGCCCAAGTATGATGGCAAAACAACTGCTGAGAAGCTCTTTGGGCCCCGCATCGAGGCTGAAGACACAGCTCTCTAAGACAGGGTCTGCACCCCTTCCCCTGTAAAATAGGATCAGAGGTGACCCCTAACCCCAACCACCTCCTTACTGTAGCATTGGTTGAGTGACTGCTCGTGATGAGGCACTCCAGGTGTGTTGCTCCATGCCTGTCCCCGTCCCCAAACCTTGCTGCAGGCTGCCTGGCAGCCCTGTCCTTCCTGGGAATAGTGTCCTTTCCTTGGGAGCCAGCAGAGAAAGCAGGCCACCAGCCTGCTCCTGCAGCATGTCCTGGGGCTGTGGTGGGGGGGGACGGGGAGTGACCACTCTGGGAAGGGGCGGGTGACAGCAAGGAGGAAGTCCCTTTGCTCCAGGCACACTGCAGGGACTAGGACACAGCTAGGACAGGCCTTGCTCTGCTTCAGCCTTAGCCTTTACTTCTGTGGGGCAAGGCAGCTGGAGAGCATGTCTCCAGAGCCAGCTCTGCGCACCTGCAGCTGGTCATTGGGAAGCTCCTGGGGTGGTTATCAGCTGGAGAGGAAGCAGCAGAAGCAGGGGGAGGACAGGCAGGACAGTGCAGGTAACACAGCCGGAGGCCGTCACAGGAGAAGACCCCTGCCAGGGGCTGGTTGAAACATACACAGAGAAATAAAGTGTTTAACAGCAGAGCTCCTGGGTCCCTTGTGGCACATGGCAAGGAACAGGGGGTGGCTTTTTGGGCACATGCACTGGCTGTGCAGCTGAGTGTAAGGAGGCTAGGAGTGGCAGCACCCAGCAGGACAGCCCTGTCCCCACCCTTAACAGCCCTGGTGCGAACAGGCCCTTTGGCACAGGGCCCAAGGAACCAGCCTTCTTCATCCTCCCTGCATCCCAAAACAAGGTCCCCTTCCCAGCCTGGACCAGGACCCCCGACTCTCAGTCCTCTGCTCTAATCAGAGAAAACAGACTAAAAGATGCAAAGAAGAACCCAAGCAGAGGCCCAGATGGAGCTGACCACCTAATTCTCATTCTGCCAGGCAGTCAGGGAGGACAAACAGCAGCCACTGAGATTAGGAGATGAATTTTAACCACAGGACAGTGAAAGAAAAGCAGCATACCCTGCTAAATGCCCTAGAAGCCTTAACACAGCTGCCTCTCATAGCACTGCATCTGAGAGGGAGCTCAGATCTAAGCAGTTCAAGTCAGAAAAGCCCCATGAAAAGCAACCAAGGAGGGCAGAGGAGGGCACAAGAGCTGCTCATGATCAGTGAGGGGTGGCAGCACTGCTAGTTTGGAGTCAGCAAGAGGGTGGATGATGGCATGGGGAGAAGGTGGAAGTAGCTCCCTCCTAGGGAAAGCAATGCGTTCTGGTTTATGAACCAGAAACTCTTTGGTGGTGAAGCAAGAAGCAGCTCATCCAAGGAATTGATCAGATACCTGTTGCCAGACTGTCTTCTCACTTGGCCACCAGCCATGAGAGCAGTAGGGCTTGGAGAGGAGCAAGTGGCTGTTCTCTGCCCAGGACTTGATGGTTACCACCTTCTCGGTCAACCTGGTAGCACAGCATGCCCCCTCCTTCCTCCCTCCCCCAGCTCTGCAGTTACACACGAGCGCCTTTCATGAGCAAAGTAGAGGACCAGAGCCCCATCCAAAGCTGGCTGAGGTGGAGGGTGCTGACAAGAGCTGCATTCATCAGGGCACTGGCTCAGGCTCAAACCAAACAGGATGTCGGCTCCAAAGCTGCTGGGAGAATGGGGCCCGTCTGGGCAGACGCGGGGGTTAAATCTATTTTCTCCAGCCTCAGCAGCACTGCTGATTCACTGAGCACCACGGGACACTGCAATCCCAGCCTGAGGCTGCACCAACCTTGTGCAAGGGCCCAGAGGAAGGCTGAAAGGCACCTCTTTGCTCTGCTGGGCTCCTTACTGTGCTGGGCTCTCCACAGGGCCAGCAACCATCTGCAGCAGTCCCAGGGAAACCACATGCGATGACCATACAACCATCAGGCCAGCAAAACACAACAGCCCAGCTTGCTTGGGAGGCAATCACACCTCCTTTGCAAAAAAAAAAAAAAAAAGCATCTAGTAAAGGCTTGAGCATTGCTAGTACCTGCAATACATGCTGCAAGAGAAGGCAGGGAGAAGATGAACTCACACCCAGCTCCCCAAGCTAAATCTCAGGGAAGGCTGAGCCACCAGCCTCTGTCAGCTGCCAAGAAAACCATGTATGGCTTTGTTCAAGAGACTGCTAGACACCCCCATGCTTAGCCACCACTTGAGAGCCAGGGCAACTGTTTGAGATGCTCCTATATACAGTAGGAATTGTTAAGACTGACTTCTCCCTGAAGGCCTGCTGTAGCAGCACTGTTCTTCATGCTGCAGACCTTGTTCTGCTCTCTGGAACACAGAAAAACCAGAGGAAGGCTCCAGCTGGAGATGACAGCAGTAGGGCTGGCACACCAGCCACAGGTTGTTACAAAGAGCCCCTGTGCACTATGCCATTTATCTACATCACACTCACTTCAGTTTTCCATGAGCAGCAGAGCTTCTCCCAAAGGTAGGGAAGAGCAGGGCAAGCTTGAGGTTTCTCCCTTAAAGGAGCCAGCCATTCACAGCTCCTAGAACAATCAGAGCCCTTGAATTTACCACCAGAAGAGCCAACTAGTGGTGAAAAACCCAGAGGCAAGACCAGAGTTCATGAAATGAATATTACTGACAAGGGTTGTCCTGTCCAGGAGACAAGAGAGGGAGCAGCAAGCCAACCCCTGCTTTGTTATACACCACAGGGATATAAGAACAGCCTTTCCTTGAGGCACTCATGTTTTAGACCACTAACGAACAGAAGCTTTAACATCGAATACTAAATCCACATTTAAGGGCTGGGGCTAAAGGATTCCTCTTGCTCCTTCTTTAGCTAATCCAAATCTTGTGACTGAGGGAAGATTCAGATACTCAGTTGCACTTTGATGAAGATTACCTTGTTGGCCCAATATATTCCCATGTCAGACAATTTTTTCCTCATTGCAGAGGAAGCAAGAAAGTATGGCTGCTTTATCCGTGAATGACAGCTGGACTTTCCCACCACCCAACAACACTGGACACAGCCACTCCATGTAGCACTGACTTCAATAAGTCCTTTATTTTTAAATAAAGAAATCCCACTGAATCAAAGATAACAAAATTACATTGTTTTGCAATGACCTCNTATAATTTTAAAGGTAAACATCAGCAGATATAGAAAAATTGCATTGCTAGTTGCAAATCATCTCCCCTGCAGCTGTCAGCTTCAGAGAATCTGACTCAGAACATGGCAGCAGGGAGGGTATCTCAGTATACAAGCTTTTTCAGGGCAGCATTTAGAGATTGTTCCAGAGTATAATTTTGCCAATTTGAAAATATTTTCATAGTAAACCGCACTGCTCACCAAGAACATCAGAAGTCACTCAGCCTGTTCTAACACAGCTGCATGGGCAACATGAGAAGGGCACAGGTCTGTCTTTCTGAGGTCTCCACATACCTCTTCAGCCTGGCATTTTCAGAGAAAGGGCCCCTCTTGCAAAGAGGTCAATGCTTTCTCAAGAAGAATTTCTAATGATCTGTCATTGGGAAACAGGGACAAGTTGCCAAAGAGCACAATGAGAAAACATGTTCCTTTGGAAAGCTGCTGACTTGGGCTAAGCAGGAGGGTTTGGTTATATCAAATATAATTTTTATTTTTTTGAAGACTTCCCAGTTGGCAGGAGCCATCAGAAGGGTTAGCATTCCAGTAGAGCTATAATGGAGATCCTACAAGAAAACTCTGCATCTAATCAAAGCTCTTGCATGACTGGAGACAGACAATGCAAACCTGTCATTCAGAAAAAAGCAAAAAGGCTTTGTGTTGAGCCACCTCATGGGATCAGGCTCCTTACTGGCATTAAAGTCACCTGGGTTAGGGAAGGCCATTGGGTGAGAAGGAAAGACACTGTCTTTAACCACAAAGGATGCAGGGCTTGAGCTTTTGGAGAGTGTTATTAGACAGATTTGGAAAAGGTTGTTCAATACCAGCAGATCCAATCTGATAAATGCTGCCCTGGATTGCAGTGTTTTTGTCCATTGATTAACCAGCAAAACCAAGAATACAGGTGTTCAAAATGCAATAGTTTAGGATAATCCCAGAAACCCTTCCACCAGTGTGGAATGCTGGCAACTGCTTTGACTCATTGATGGCACTTACATCTGAGCTTCCCTAACAGCTGAGAAAAGTCCAGGCCAGTGTAAGAGACACTCCCAGCAATAAAAGGGGTACAAGGCACCCCCCCACCCCGCCTTGGGTCTGTGTTGCTCTGAGGCATTCTAAGCTCAGAGAAAAATCAGAAAGTCCTCACACCAAGAAGAGCTGTTTGCTTTTTGCCTAGAATTAGAAGCCCTGAAGGAGACACTGCTTTGAGTCACTGTGGCTCTGGGACATACCCAACTAACAGACCTGCCAAAGGAATAAGGACACATGGAGCATGACTTGACATGATGCTCTTCACAACAAATGACTTACACATGCAGCACAAGACTAGGGCCTTTTCTGGTCTCCTCAAAAAAGGCTGTGAAGAATTTCAATAAGCTCCAGAGAAGCATAATATTTCTAAAAAAAACTTGGAAGTAATCCTGGTGACTGAACTGTTTGGCAAATAATTCCTGAAGTTACTACTCTGCTCCTTCTTTTGAGATGTAGCCATTTAGGCAGTCTACCTCCAGCTATTTTGCTGAAGAGTTGATAGACACAAGAACTTTGGGATTGTTAGGTAACAAGTCACACAGTAAGCAAACCCTCCCTCTATGACTCAGTCCCTATGGCTAGAGGCAAATTTGAGGAGCAGAGATGAAAAATGACCCACTGCTTATATACATTGCTATTTTAAGCCTTAAAAGAGACTGTAGCTAGTTGTAGGCTGCCCACAAAGGTCCTTTAAGTTAGCACACACTTCTACAGTGTACATGGCCAGAGGTGTCTAACTACTTGGTGTACGAGAAATCCTTTACTAAAAAGCAAAACCCAAAAGCTCTGATAGAGCTGTTACTGAAGTCTCTAGATATGCTGATGTCAAGAGAGGAGGAGAAAAGGGCAAGGCACCACGTGTCAAAGGGCTGTGGTCTAGGAACTTGTGACAGACCCAGGACAGATGACACACAGGTAGCTTGGCTAAATTCAGTACTGGAGACAACAGTTAACATTTTTGCTTAATGCCCTGTCTTTTTAACCTGTATCTTCACAAAACAGGAACCGCAGAAAAACGGTCAGGAAAAAACTGCAGGGAGGTTCAAGTGTCTGTCTTTACAGTGCAACTACAACACTGTCAACCCATCTGAAAACATCTTCAATTTAGAATCTAACAAAGGGATCATTAAAAATGCTGGCAGATCTAATGTAGCAGAAGCTGCAAGTTCCTTGTAGTTAGAAAGAGCAAGTCCCAGCTGCTCACCTACAAGCTTCAGATCTCTCCAGACACTGACGAAGATGATGGTTGGACCAGCCTAACCATCAAAAAAATAATAGTTCTGCAACCTGCTGTCTGATTGAGACAGTCCTTGGGGTTTATGTTCAAGTGCTACTTACATGCAGCGATGGGGAAGAGGGATGTATACTACATGAGAATAAGTGAAGAGCTCTGCTAATGCTTTTTCTAATCTCAGTTTGAAACTAAACAGAGCTCACAACAGATTCATCATGCTGTAGTCTTGAACTGTACTACTAGGCTATACTGTAACAATCTAGAAGTACACACTTCAACAACCTCATTTGTCTTGACAAGAGATGAAAAAACTACTTCACTTGCCCAGTGAACTCAACCTTAAATGCAATATGAATTTTTACATCTTAGAGGTGAAGACCATCTGTTGACATCAAAAAACTAGTATTACCCTGTTTTGGGAGAGAAAAGCATTTCGGGTAAGGAATGAACAAAGTCCCACCCTGCTTGTGGTACTTGCACTAGGTATCAGTTGCCAGCCACTGTCAGCAGCAAGATTTAATACAGGATTCGCTTTTTTGAAGGTCTTTAGATAACATGCACTGCAGCTTAACTTTCTCCTCTCCTACTTCCTTGAGATCTCTAAATTACTGCTGCAAGTTTGATAACATGAGTCTTGCTTTGAAAGCAGCAAATTGGGTGGGATGGGGAGAACAGATTTTTACTGCTTCTGTCTACAACAACGTTAGTAAGGTGACCCTCAGGCTCCGGGACCCTTGCACAATCAAGTTATGACAAAGCTCTTCCTTCCCAAACAGGCTAGAATTAGTCGGTCAAGCCACAAGCAGTTTAAACAGCTGTAGATGCAAGTGCAAAAAACAGGTCAAAGGAGCAGGACAGACCCATATTACTTCTCTAGTTAAGAGTTTCAGAAAGTCCACAGCATTGGCATTTCTGAAATATGAAGGCTTGCGTTGTAGGGCAGGAAGAAATAGTATTCCTTGAAAAAACCTCCAACATTACAGCAAAATCTATTTGATTAGACAAAGCTATGGCTCCTACTGCTTTGAGAATTGCCAGCTGCTCACCTCATTTTAGGAAAGATTTGCTTAAACAGGTCATTGGCCATCCACTATAGTGAAGTCAGTTTGAAATAAAGTACATTTGAGAAGGTAATTTCCTCATATCTCAGAAATAGGAGAACTGTTTAAAAACCTGGTCTGTCGAGAATAACCTTTACAAAAAGCAAGGAGGAAAAGCTCTTCAAGAAAAACCTTCCTAGAACAAAGCTTCACTTTCAGAGGAACTGGCATGACTTGGCCAAAAAGCAGTGTTCGCTAACCCCAACTCAGAAGCAAGCAAACACTAGTTTTGCCTCAGCATTAACTTTCCCAGACAGTACCTAACCACAGCTCTCTCACTTCCAACTTTCATGTTCTGGGTCAGTCAACAGCAGAACTGTTCCTGCAGGTCTGGGGTCCTGGGAAGTAAGGCAGAACTTCAGCCACTTGGAGTTGGGCAGAGAGTCCCTGCTTTTGATAAGGCTCTCAAATTTGAGGAAGGCAGGTATTTTGCTCTCCAAGGAGGTTCTGATGCACAGTCCTTTCTTTCATAGTTACATGTTGGGTCATATGATGGGTTCTTCACCTCAACAGTGCTATCATTTCCAAGGGAAGCTTCTGTTCCTCTAAACCTGTCTGGAGTAGATACTCATCTTACGACACAGTAAAGCTGGACTGAGGCAGGACACAAAGCATTTCAAAGAGGGCATCTCTTGCCATGGGAAAAGCAGCTTTGCTTCCTCAAGGCAGACAGCTGTGACCCGCGTACATTACAGCTGTAGTAGGCAATTAAAGTTGAAACACTTCTAAAGTTGTAACCCATTGGAGATTAAAAAACCATAACCTATACACCTAAATTTATACTGTTTCTATTTGATGCATACAAATGTTGTTTACACTCCACTTCTGTTGAAGTGAGAATACATTTACGTCGCATCCAGTGAAAATTGCATGAACAGGTACTTAAGCAAAAATCTGAATTTCTTGTATGACAGATTTTAGTGACATACAGATGCAGTATGAATAAGAGTAACAATACAAAGACAAGATATCCATCAGCTAAGAATATCCTTGCTAACTGATGCCCTAAAATAGTTCTTAAGGAACAGCCACAAGCATGGCCAAGTATTGCTATAGCTTTACTTGGTCACATCTTTTTCTTCGAGGAAAAAAAGGAAACCTGGATTTACTAACAAGGAGAACGCGCAGATAACCACAGTTCATTTTAACAGGCCAAGGTGTCTGGCCTAAGGCAAACTGAAAGGAATTTCCTGATATGATAATGCACCTTTGCTACAATAGTTAATTATTGCTTTGTTAAAATAAAAAGCTACCTCTGCAACCTACTGAATGAAGTTCAGGGACAGGGCAGTTCAGAAGGCTTGTTCCCCTATATTACCACACTGAAGTCTTGCAGCTTGTTTCACCCTTAAACTATAAACTAAAGTGCCTGGAACTCAAACCAAGGCTAAAGCAATAAAGTGCTAATTGGATGTGGGAAGTGTGACAGGAAGAGAACTTCACTGAAACTATGACGAAGAAGTCCCAATGGTGGATTAATGAGACTACAATATTGACAGAACAAATAAAAAAGATTCTGACTGCAAAGTTTCAGTCTCCAGATTGTCATGGGGCAACTTTCCTACCACAGAATAGACGAGAGCCCTTAATAACCATCTTGGCCATAACAGCCACTTGAGGGAAAAAGCACAAGTAGGCATCTTTCCTGAAAATAGCTTTCACACTTCACTTTGCACATTAAAACTAGAAGGAGATGTCTGGGCATGTAAAAGGAATTCAAGTGAGGAGTCCAATGTCTTACTGGAGCCAGTAAAATCCTGCAGCATTTACATAGATATAGAAGTAGCTAGTCATACAAAGGTATCATTTTAGTTGCACAGGGCTAGACCCATCAGGTTCCCATCAACTGTAAGGCAAGTCATCTGTCTGAAAAACCATTCAATGCTTTGAAAGTTAAGGTCAAGAATTTTGGTATAACCTACCCTGACATAAGGGGAGTAAATCTAGGTACATTCCCCCCCCCACCCTACAATTTAATCCCTAACAGAGTACATAACTATGAAATATTCTTAAAACATATTGAGCTCACAAAAAGATCCTGCAGATTCTTAATCACTGGTTTCCATTCAGAAGCCAGAGCCAGCTTTAAGAAGCCCTGGGTCAAACAAGAAATCCAGTACTAAAAATATGACTACATTTAAAAAGAGGCAAATATGACAAGGTGACTGGTCTGGTCCTGGTGTGAGAACATGTTTACAGAGAAACGTTAACTGATATTACCAGCCTGCAGCTTTTCTCTACCTGGAGTCCCAGTATAAAGATACCCTAACCCACAGATATCTGAAGCATGGAAAAGTTAAGCGTTTTTAAACTGATTGACTCGTGTAACTGCACTCCTAGGAAGTAAAGCACTCCCTTAAGATGGTGCAAGGCTGGAACTCCACTCGTAGTCAAGCATCTGTTTTCCAAGCCACAATTTTAGTGTCTTACGGACTGAACCACTCACTGGCTTGTGGCTTGTTACAGGGTTTTTCCAGCATGGGGACAGAAGTCATAGCTACCCTGTCATCTACACCTAAACAAATGCTTCAGATCAAGTTTTTGACCAGCAGGTGAAAGGATTTTGACATCTGAAACTTCTGCTATATCAAAGCAAGCTGTCTTTAGCTCAATAACCCTGTAACAAGTCACAGTCAGCAATTTAATTCCTCAAGCAGAGCAGTGAATTACAAACCCAAGTGGCTATGTAAGCAAAGATGCTCTGACCAGACATTAACCTCTGTTTTAACTCCACTTCAGAAGGAAACATTGTGATCAACCCCAGCCACAGGATATCAAGGAGAATGGAAACCTGAAGCAGCAGGTGAGGGAACAAAGAGTTCCCAAAAGGGGAGATATACTGAAGTGATCCAGAGTCTTTGGGTCAATTACTCCTGGCCAGATACCGCCTGCTCTGTGTCTGAGCAGTGAGACTTCGTCTTCTCCCACTGGCAGATGGCATTGGCATACTGCACCACGAGCTTATCCATCCAGGTAAGAGGTTCTGGGAATAGTACAGACCCCTCAAAAAAGCCCAGGTGGCCTCCGTGAAGGGGCAGCACATGCATGACATTTTCCCGTTTTTCTGTAAAACAAAAGGAAGCATATAGTTCCAGAAGGTTAACATCCTGGAGCTGAGAACTAAGCCATCTTAAATTGCAATAATCAACTCAATCCTTGGCACAGAATCTGAACCAAAAAGAACAATCCCATGAAGGAAGCAGAATTGCGCTGACAAAGGCTACAGCTAATATGAAGTCAAAAGCACATAACCTTACTACTTCACAGAACAAGATGTTCCACAGGAACCAATTCCAGCCAGCATAATGCTGCCCAAGAAATGCTGCTGGCTGGGCCCTTATGGCAATACAGGTCACATCCTTCCATCTTTAACTCACATACACTGGAACTAGGACTGTTAGCATCATGTCAAGCTGCACCAAAGCTCTGTCATTATATTAGCCACCTCGTTCCATGTTTAGTAAGAAAATCCCTTTGCTTGGTTCTGTCTGGAAGCAGCTGTAGATGAATTCTCCCCTCATAGCTTTCAACAAGAAAGAATGAACCCTGCTTTCCTCCCTGTGCACCCACTATTTATTCAAAGAAACAGCAACCAGCTCCCTCCCCTGAGCTTCTAAAGGTTATTTGCCTTTTTCTTGGCTGAAGATAGAAAGCTGACAACTCCTTTCAAAGGAGATACTTTAGTTCACTACCAAATAACAGCTATGCACATGCACCCTTCATCAGTAAAGGGGGCTGTTCACCTATACTTGTTCAAGACCATCCCTGTAATAACCCACCTTCCTACTAAACCCCAGTGAGGAATGAAGACGAAGCATTTTTTCTTCTTCCATTCAAGAATGTAAACTGAATGTAAACTGCTCGCTATCACCATAAGCCAAAACAGCAGAAGATGCCTGAAAGAAGGACTCAAGTTCTTCCTGCTCACAGACAGCCTTGTTAGTTCTAGCAATTGATGTTTTAAAGAGGCTTCGTACACCTCCCACAGGATTACAGATGTAAGAAGGCAAGTCAAGCTGCTTTGTAATCATGGATCATGCTGAGATAAGGAAGCTGCAGGTACACATATGCACTGCTGGAGCAGACTGCTTCAACATACCTGAAAGAGCTCTTGGAATCGATAGAAGGCTCTCATGCACAAGAGGGTCATCAGCAGCATTAACCAGCAGAAGAGGAACATAGATCTGCATCAAGAAACACGGTAGAGAAAAAAACAGTAAGGGGCTGGCATTTGAATTTCTATTAACTGTTAAAGCATCTTAGCTTGGCTCAATTCAGACATCTTATTTCAGAGTTGTCCTTTACCTGGAGAACCATCAGGATACAGAGTCAAAAATTAAGACTCATGGCTTTTTTTTTTTTAAACCAGCAGAGTACTCTGCAGCACTTGATTTTTTTCAATTCAATTATATGAAAAGGGATAGGGGTGTAACAGCAGACACAGATTAAGTCACAGATCTTCCTCATTCTCAGAATTCAAACAGCTACACCCTTTTTGCTCTGCATTGCTTTGCACACCAGGGAGCTAGTGCCAGCTGTTATGGACACCTTGGTTGAAGTCCAGGAAACTCCCTTGGAGTGTCTCCATCCTCGGGTTCTGCAAATCAAAGAGGAATTAATCTTCCAGTTCTACTTGTGCAACACTCTGGCCTGCTAAGCATCTGCCTTCCAGATAGTGTCCTGAGCACCTTCCAGAGTATCCGGTACTTTCTGCCTGGAAGCTTCAGGCTGTATGCCACCACCTGATTCCCATGTTATGCACCTACACTCAGAGGGGTTCAGCTGAACATGTGGCTTTATCTAGATCACTTGGATGCTACTACCCATCACAGCTGTAATCTCTTAAGAGCCTAGAGCATTTAGCACCAGTATTAGGGGTAGTAAGAACTGAAATCCCACTCCAAGATACTGTGTTTCTAAAAATCCCAGCTAAGACAGCTGTGTCTAGGTATCAACAATAGAAACCACTGAGCACTTCATCTCCAGCAGGAAGAAGAAGGTACAAGAGCCATCTCAATTGCAAGAGCTTACCCTGTGCAAGTAATGCAGGCAGCTTTCTTCTTCATAGTATTCCTTCAGGGAACTGTAGCCATGGAACTTCCTGAAATGGATAGTGTCATTGCAATCATCTGTTTCCAGTACCCACGTGACTCCACTTGCAAGTAAGGACATACATGCAGAGACACGGATTTTTACGGACAATGCTTTTTTCTACCCAGTGTCTCTGCAAAATTCACCTTTGGCAGCACATGCTTTTATGCTTTGTGTTTACTCAAACACTGATAGCAGGATTTGTATTTCTATACATAGCAAGTTAAACATGGAAGTTGAAGTCTAGCAGCCTTCGAGGCATCTTTTTTAAACTTAACTTGCAATCTTCCATATGTATGAATTACTTACGATCTTATTCATCTTCAACCGAAAGCCTTTTCAAATATAAAACCATCACAGCTTACAAACTGCAAACATACTGGAGGAAAAGGGACTACCTTCAAGCCACCCAGAATTCACTGTGGTTCCAGTTCTTTGCCATACCCTTAGCCCTTCCTCTCAAAGCAAGGATTCAGTGAGCCTATAGTCAAGTGCTTCCCCACCCCAGGGCAGGAGACAATGATGCAGCTGTAGGCTCAAACTAGGCAGGCCTCAGGGATGAAGGACAAGTAGGGAGATTTCCCCTAGCAATCACTTTTAGAAAGACAACAAACAATAATACTCCTAGTCCTCCAGAAACCTTACAGCTGCATAGTTGACAGTGTACAGCTTCAGCATTTTGTAAAGGTGTCAGTGCCTGATACAGAACATGCCATGGCATGAATACAGCCACCCAACAAAGTGCTGTGCTGCTTTCAAGGACACAGGCAGTAACAGGCTACTGCTTAATAAAGCAGAGCTTAATTCGGGTGTTAGTATGACAAGTTAAAAAGTTCATGTTATCTCAGCCAGCCCTAATGTTCATGGAGAAGGTAGTATTTTTGGACAGGAGGGTTTATTTCAAAACTCAAGCAGGACTAAGAACACTCATGACCAGTTCTGAGCTGCTTTCCACATTCTGCACTATTTTTTGCTAGACCTCTTGGCAGGGCTTGCCTCTTCCTAGTTTATTCTAGGCTGCAGGTTCATATGTTACTGATATATAAATGCCTCCTGGATGACTTTACAGAAGCTGTGACTGTCAAGAATAAAGTTTTTTTTCCCAGTGTGGTAAGTTTTATTCAACGTAAAGGCAAGGAAGGATTTCTGAGGTTGTCAGCACTGTGTTTCAGCAGATTCCTACAGGCACAGCAAGAGGCACGCAAGAGCAACACTTGAAACAGAAGGTACTTTCAGAGACCTACATAGAAGCAGATAATCCCCCTTCATACCTCATAACATTATCATCAATCTGCATAAGAGATGTTGCCGTATAGAGTTTGCTCAGATCAGCATCTGACAGGCTTTGTGGCTTCTTCACGTTATCTCCAAAAAGAACTTGCCTGAAAGAAGAATAGCAAGAAAAACATCCAAACACCATAAGAAGTGCAGCAAAGTCATGACCTGCTCAGGGTCAACTGAGTCTACCTACTCTGACAAGATAAGAAGTGGGCTACATATATGAGGCTTTCTTGGGAACAAGCACAGCTTATTTGTCCACCTCTCTTCACAACAAGGCATAACAGAAACTCTAACAGCCACTTCAGAGAAAAATGCTCTCCTGTTATACTGAAAAACTGCATAAGGGGACTCTAAAAAGAATCTTCCCAGAACAGACAGCACTAAGGGCACTTAGAACAGAGACTTCATGTTAGAGGGAAGGTCCTTTGGCTTCACACCAAACCCGTGGGTGGCTCGGGTGAGAGCACTAGCAGTCCTGGGCATAGCATCTCCTTTACCATCTGGTCCCGAAGTCTCCCCAGCACAGATATTAGGTTAGCTCATCCAGCAGAAATTACTTGGGGGCATTACCTTAGCAGAAAGCTATTTACTATGGACACTTGTCATAATTAGTTATTACCCTCAGGAGAGGATGTATTTCTTCACCAGAACAAGCCGCTCCCTTAACGAACAGAACAAAGACCACAAGTTGGAAGGGCTTTTTATTCCTTTTTAAAGGCAGCTGCAGGGCAGAGCAGAAGGGAGACTAGGTTTGACTTAGGGGAGCTGCCTTAGAACACAAATGATTGTGGAAAAAAGATTACTTAAATGACTCTCCTTCAAGCCAGCATTGCCTTTATCTGGCTTATGAATCTAAGCACCATTTAATGGGGGCTTATATACATGTTAAATTTGGTCAAGTTGCCTAAATATTTGTCAGTCTGTAGTGAATTATGTGGATAACCCTACACATCAGTTGTCCTAACTCCTTCTGTATTTCATACCACACAGGAGTGTTAGCAATGAACCAAAAGTTTGCAAGTGACACACACTCCTAATGCAACAGGTCTTAACTAGCTATCCCCCTCCTTTTCCCTCAACTCAGGCATCTTCAAACATACACAGATGAGGTACTTACATATTCATTGCCCTAGAAGCACCCATTTTGATAGAGGAAACAACAACATTGAGCATGCCACCTGTTTAACACATTCCTTTCATATGTGAGAGCCACAGATCACAATAGTAGCACAGGGATATTGCAAGTATATTTGCACTCTAGGAAGAGCTACACTAAGTATTCTGCTGGCTACATGCTCTTTGTAGAACAGCTAGAAGCCAGATCTACAGACCGACTGTTTGCTTATTTGATAAGCAGCAGCCCCATGCAGCAGATCTTGAAGATTAATCCTGCCTCTGGTAGGTGGCAGAACAAGAGCCTCCTTGCATAGGGGATTCTTTGGCTAGAAGTGAAACAGATGCAGAATACTCCACTTTGAAGTTTAATTACAATGTTTTCCTGTGCTTATCTTGTTTATTCATTAAGCAAGTCTCCTCAGAAGGCAAAAAACCACAACAAAGCTTGCTTTCTTCTAACAGGATCACCGGAGCTTATTCATATATTTTATAGCACAAGATTGACATGGGCTCCTCTTCTTTAAAGACCACTAAGCAAGGAATTTGTACAGAATCTTTTAGATTTTAAAGTCTCACTGAGAAGAAAAATACAATATAGCAGTTGACCCAATCAGTACCACCGGTGCAAGAGATGTACTACAGTACCTGTGTGAAAGGATGATCTTCTTCATGTTATCTGCCATGAGGAAGTTATAAAATCTTCTACATTGATCCCATTGCATGAAGGTTTCCTGTGCCCTAGAAAAAACAGTGCCTAACAATCAAAGCTGTTAATGGAGATCTTGAAAGATCAGAGTAATACATCTTATGGTAGCCTACAGGCTATGTAAACAAATCTTCAGGCTTTCCCTGCCATAGCTTAACCTTTTCCAGGAAATGACTTCCACTTTGATGAAGTTTGGTAGTATCAGAAAACAGATCTGCAGTCTCATTTTGCACAATGCAATTAGCCGTTCTGATCAGAGCATTTAAGAGCCATCAGTCAAGATCTGCAACACTGACAAGAGGATTTTGCTATCCCTTTGCATAAGTTGAATGTAATTTACTTAATGGGACTACCAAGGAAAGGACTAAAACCTGTTGCTGACAAAAGTTAACTGCATATAATAGCTTTGCAGAGGAAATCATTTGTGCAGATGTTTCCAATATTTACACACACTACTGTTTTAGTTTCGTTGGAAGGAACTGTAGGAATAAATACTAGTTGCAGCTGCAAGTGGCATCAGAGTTGAAGTCTCTACCTATTCGCAGAGCAGAATAGCACTTCACAGCTTATCTGTTGTTAAAACAGAATTAAAGTCATCCAGACTCCTGTGAGTTCTGCCAGATACAAGCACTCCCTTGCTATGCAGGGTCATGGGCAGGTTATAGCTTTACTCTTAACAGGGCTTGCTGTTACTGAGGAAACATACTGTCATTTACTGAGCAACCTAAGAATGCTGGGAACTGGCTACCGAAGTACTCCCATTTAAACATTAACATACCATGAGAACTACAGTGGATTTATCTGGACCTCCCAAGCCACAAGTTCCCTACCAGAGCATAAGCAAGCTATGTTTGCTTCCAGTAAGCCATGCTGCAGTATGGACTTTTTGTCTAGCCAGACTATACCTACCACGCTCATGCCAGGGCAGAGGAATAAAGACAGGAAAAGATTTTCCAAGCAACCCTTTAAAGTCATTTCAAGATGACTGAAGTTAAAACTACTACATTTCCCCCACAATTACTGTGGCAGACAGTAGGACTCCTAATTTGAAGGGCTGCAAGCACTGACAAAAGTGCAACTTCCAGTATTTTGAGGACTGCATAGGTTTCAAAGATGGGGACTCTCCCCACAGCCTGTAGCTACAGTGAAGATGCATTCCACAAGATCAAGAAGCAGAATCAAGCCTGTGCAGGCAGAGATTAAGGAATAAGGAGACATGTCCCTGCTTAGCCTCAGGGAACAAATTCCCCAGACTTTGTGTTAATTCATTAAACCAACAGACCCATTTTCTGCTGGCAGAGCCTTGTATTGCTGCTACTTTACCATGCCATCTATAGGACACTTCCTTAATGCTCTGTAAAGGCTTTCATATTTCATATGAAATGCCTGCTTCAACTTGCTCACCACTTTCTCCTAATTTTTGTTCCTTTATTCATAAAGATATTTGGGGATAAAGGCTGTACAAGCTAATAAAAAAAGGAATTGTAAGGTAACTTGTCATCTACCAGGGTAATCCACTTCCACATAGCCCAGAGGGAAGTGACCAGTTATTTTCACCTATCAGACCAAGCCCAGGAAGGCTGAAGCTTATCCATTCCACCTGGAGATGCTTTGTACCTCCTCCCTCCCCCTCATACAGACAGGGGTACAAGGCCCACCCTATTCTGTCTTCTACTTAGTAGTTATTTACTAATGTTGCTTTCCCCTAGCTCTCTAATTAGCATTTAAAAGCAGCACTAGATATTAGGTAGGGAGACAATCTGAAAAGCCTTCCTGCAGGGTGCACAGCAGATGTTGTGTGACTGGAGATTTGCTAGTAGATGTTTACCCAGCAGGTGGAGTCAAGAGCTCAATAATCCACAAGAACCCACAGAAGACTTGCATTAAATTCGGACAAGCAGCTGTTATTTTTCCACACGGATATCCAAGTGCAGTATTGTTAAACAGGTTGTCCTTTCCCTGCCATTTCACCAGCACATCATGACATACTACTAAGAAATCGGCTTAGGGAACAGAATTACTCACAACATTTTGGAGACCAAAAATACAATGTTGCATAACTGCAGAAGATAAACCAAACTGGCCACAGCCAGATACAATCCCTGCAAACCCTGTTTGATTGCTGCAAAAACAGTTTCAGGAGCTGGCTGTAAAAGGATGTTCTGTGCCAGAACCTCATGACAACTAAGAATATTTACTTGAAACAAAAACAGAAAGATCTTTCCTGAAAGCATCTGTTCAGATTTTAAGGCTGTGAACTCATGGGGACCTATTTTAGCAATAGTCACACCTGATCTGAAGTCTCAAAAGGGATGAAGTATACTGGAATATTACTGAAACGTGTATCAAACTTTTAGCCATGTCTAATGCTTCCAGGAAAACTACTTATTTTCACCTGTAAGAGCTTAACTCATAAAAGGTGTCTTCAGACTGCTGAATATCAAACTAGTCACAGTACAGGTAGAGCATCAGCAGCATCAAGAGCTACCATCACCAAGCAGGGAGGCCAAATTCCATAGCAAGTCTCACACAATGCTGTCAGTTTCATCTATCTGCCCAAAGTATCTTGACACAAGTACCCTGGTCTCAATAGCCCCCTGTGCCTTTCAAATATTCTCATGGCTCAGCGAGGCAGTTAAATTACTGTACAATCATATACTTCAGGAGTCGTCCATATGTAGAGACAGTGAAAACTGAAAGCATTAGCTTAGGCAGTTACACTGCTTTAATCTTCAGTAATTGCGCATACATGGAAAGTTATTGCACATTAGTTGAGCCACCAGTTTTCAAGCAACAGTGCTGTACGCAGATCCTCCATCGGTGAATGCAAGTCTTAACACTAGGTGGAGCCCTTACAGCTCTTGTGGAGTGCTACAGCCTTGGCTTCCGGGTGGGGAACAACAGGTTAACATTTTAGGCAGGCCTCAGGGCTATAAACCTTAGCCTCCCCACCTTCCAAATTTCAGGCTGGTAGCCTGATTGCAAGTGCCTCTCCATCCTCCCATCAGCCCACTGCACTGCCTCCGAGTGACGCGCACACACAAAAAGTGGGAGCGTGGACTGACAGCATGTAAGCTCTGTCTTTCCAGTCTGCCCAGACAAGAGCTGCCAGATGAAACTCCACAGTGAAGCCAGAAAAGCCATTAGGAAACAAGTGATACTTCTCAAAGTGATGAGAAAGCGCAAACTATTGCTTGAAACCTGGCCTCAGCTTTGTAGTTTGTCACACTGCCCAGCCTGCTTGGTTCATTATACCAGGACCGCATGTGGAGTGCCTCCTCTCATGACACTGTAGCAATTCTGCCACAACACAAAGTTAGGCCAACTCATGTTCAGAACAGAAGGTGCCAGCATTTACCTGGCCAGGTACAGAAAGCTTGTTTGTATTGTTGACACAGTTTATTTGTGCTGCCAATCAACAAAGCTTTAACTGCTGCTTCAGGAAGGTGGCATCCTGCATGCTGCAGTCATACAGACTAGTTAGGTGCAAGAGAAACAGCACACTTTTCCCCACACCCTGCAGAAGAGACCCCCAGAAGAGACCAGCACGGAGACTCTGCAGACTCACCTGAGTGCACTGTATCCCTGGCACACGCTGACACAGCACATGACTCTCTCCTGGTTGACCTGGCTCTCTCCTAGGTATTTGCACACAATGTTTCCACCCAGGCTGAAGCCTACCACAACCAGCTGGGTCTGAGGGTAGGTCTTCTTGATGTAATTAACCATGGCACTAAATTCCCAGGTGCAACCTGAAAATAAGGACAACATCAAGAGTTATCTTCCAACAGCCCTAGATTTCTACTTCAAACTCCAGCTGTATGCTTCTTACCTCTTCTTGACTTTTCAATAATGGCCTTAGCTCATGCCTTGTTCTGACTGACTGCCAAAATAAGATGAAATTAAAAAAATATGGGAACAGATAATCTGACAATCCAAACTCTTCCTTTCTAAAGCAGCTTAAAAAGCAAAGTCAAACAACCCTAGGCTTGACATTGCTATGTAAGAGCCCAGCATATCAGTACCTACATCTATTTCTCCTGCCTTTGAGTTTGGAAAGAGGAAACACAAAGAGAAGCAGCTCCAGAACTGATTGTATTAGGACAATGGTATCAACAGGCTACGTACGTACTTTGTTAACCTTCCAATTGGACTCCAGACTGCAAACCACACAGGAGGCACCACATGAACAAAAATAAAACTTCAGCTGTTTATTCCTGTTCAGTGCCAGAATCTCAGCTCTGTCCTGTGGATCTGCTCCAGAAAGGCAAGTCCTAAGAGTCTGGATTCTACACTGTGCCAACCATGCACTGCTCCAGTCTGCCCCCACCCCAAATGCAGCATCCTTGCAAGACATCAAATAGAAGGCTTCTGGCTGAGCATTTCATCAGGACTTGGGCACTTCCTTGTGAATATCCTTAACGAACAATTTTCCTCAAGATGACAAATGCCGCATTGCTCTAGTTTCCTCTGGAAGAAGCCAGGAGTCAAAACACTTTAGTGTTTGACTTTCATGATTTGAGAGCAGCTGGCAACCATTTCAGAAACCTGAAGCTAGAATAGCAACAGGTCAAGTTTGATGTAAAGGTCTGAGGATTCAGCAAATCAACTTTACACTCACTTGCTCCCCAACAACTACATCAGGAATCCAGCAAAAGCTGGAAAGACAATGGGGTATTTGGGTTGGAAGCAGAGTAAAGTCTGCTCAGGGTCTTGCTGGAACAACACTTGGCAGAGTTACTTGCTCAGTGATTTACTGTCTTACTCAAAGGAAGTGCTAGGCATTCCATGCCCTTCCCAAGGCTCTAAAAGATTCAGAAAGGCATGTCTCCAGAGCTACACTGCAGAACAGCTCCCTAAGGTCTAAAGGAAAGCTACATGAAGTGAAGAGAGTCTGCCATCAGCTCCAGCAAATTCTCAGAAATTTAGAGTAGAATTCAGAAATCCAGACTGGCATTTGACACTAGATAAAGTTAGAGCACCATCTTATTCAAAACAGCTCCAGGCAGAGCAGTAGCAGATCTATACCCTGATGGTCATGTTACTTCCCTTCCTCCCCCATCCCTTATTAACCATTTCAGCTAATTATTAAAAAATTTAGGCCCTGGCATTATTTTAAGGTGTCAAGCTAGCATGACACTGCTAAAAGTTTCAGAGAGCAGCTAGTGAATTTTGGGATTGTACTCTGTCCTAGGAAGGTACTATTTTTGGAAGGAAGTTCTCAACTTTTACCAAAAAAGCAAATCCTTTAAGGAGGTCAAACTTGGCTCCCAAGGCATGGTAGAATCAAAGCAACTACCAGCCCAGGACCTCATTACAAATGGAGGCTATTGGTGTTCCTGAAATGTTTTCTGCTCAGGAGTGGATTTAATAGCTATAAAACAAGCAACAAAGCATTACTGCCCATTTGCCTGCTAGACCCAGAGCGTCAAAGCACAAGATATTTTGGCAATTCAATTGTTTAAGACCGACATTCAAGCCGTTAATCCAAACTCTTAGCAATAAGTATCTTAGTTATCTATAAAAAAGAAAGAAACCTAATACCAGTCTGCTAAACCCACAGTTGACTCCTGACATAATATACTTATAGATGTTTGCAGTAAAGAAGTACATGAGGTCTCAACAGAACTCAGGAACAAACAGATCAGGTCTCAGGCAAGCAGGCTACATTCTACCAAGATCACGTTACACACTAGCAGGGCAGTTAAGACTAGATGGAATCACTCCTAACCCACCTTAAAATACCTTACTCCTTTAAATTTCTAGGTTAAGAAGGATTTCCTTATACTCAAGGTGAAAGCCCAAACTCACAGTAGTTAAGCACTACTACTTCCGTAGTAGTAGTATTCTACTCCAGAATTGTTGACATTCCTTGACATTTGTGTTACAATCGGGGACCAATGTGACCATGTCCTTCCTAGGATGGAAATATACTTTCTGGATCAGCTGGTACACACTCCCTCTCACACTACATTTTCCAAAGTTTCAGAAGTAGCTTTTATCCTTCAGAGCCAAGTTTGTTCATATTCCACTAAACTGATACTTAAGCGTCTCTCAGATCATTTGAGCGTGCTCGTAGTAGCCACAAGTAATTTTTTCAAAATTTCTTTCAAAAAATTGTCTCCTTGATTAGGATACATGTGTAAGAACTAGGGTAAGAAAGAAAGAAAAGTGAATCCCAGTATTAACCTCCCTTCCTCCTAGTAAGTCAGGTTTAGTTCCTAAGAAACAGTACAAAACGATTAGCCTAATTCAGCTATGGCAGTTGTGTTATGCTGAAGGAGCCTAATCAAGTCCTAGAAATTCCATGAGTTTGAAACTCACCAGCTGTCATAAAGTACCTACCGTATGTGAACATTCGTGGAGAAGTGAGCTCAATATTTGGTAAGGCCCCCAGGTGATTCAGGACAGCACATCTGTACCCATTTTTTTGCGCATAGTCAACAAAAGTGCGGATATACTGCTTTTCACTGTGGTTAGCAATCCCAGGGCAGATTACCATTGTGACATCCTCTGTGCACAGAAAGAAAGGGAAGTTAAGTAAATGTCACTTCATGCAAATTAAGAGATTCAGAAGCTTTCCATTTCAGATCCATGGGAAACCAAGTACCAGAAGAAAGCTAAAAATCCTACTGTTCTGCCAAAAAGCCCAGTATGGGACAGGAGACTAGCAGCTCTAATGCTAAAGATGTGGAAAAAGTAATTCATGTTATAGCAGATGAACAGTTTTCTAACTTTGGGGAAGGCTGCCCAAGCAGTTCTACAGAAACTGCCTGGAGACCAAGAGAAAATCCTTCCCTTTGAAGAAAGATGTTTTTGACATCACACATGTTCTGCCTTCTGACAGCCTGTTTTGAATGCTAAGTACATGGAAGCACTAGTGCCAACTGCTTGTTCATGCACTAGGCAGACTAAGCTATTATTCTCCTCATTTCCCTCCCAGAGTTCAGTGCAACCCAAATCTTCAAAATGATGCTTTGCTAAGCACAGAAATTCTGACCAACTGACATTAGCCATCACCTGCTTCGTGGCTAATCTAATATTTGATCTGCTGACACTGTTCATCAGTTTAACAAGATACCATTTTATCAGCTAAGAAAGTCATTACTGTAATTCAAGTAAGCACAGTAAAGTATATTCAGGATTAACACATGCACTTCCAATTAGCCATCATACTCTTTGCACTTACGTGCAAAGCTCCAACTCTTAGCAGCTCTACCCACTGTGAATTTTTGCCTCATTAGGAAAGCACTGTTCAGATTCTCTTCAGTGGCAACAGAAACTGTTACAGTACAGTATTATACCACAAAGATCTCAACTCTGACAAAGTTAAGAACTTGGCCTTTTCTGAAGACCAAAAGGGAGTTGTGGGCTTACAATGAGATCAGCTACTGCAGAGGTTAGATTGTACTAGTGAAGTCAAGTCACAGTAACTCAATTTTAAGAGCTGCTGTTACCACTAGGAATAGTGAGTTTAAAGCTGACATTCACTCTGAATATACATACTTAATGCAGTAGGACCCACGTGACTTTTTCTACTTTTTCCATAGAACTCTTAAAGTCTAGACTCCTTCATAGTCTATGCACATGGAGTTTGTTTTCATACAGATCTTGAAACAACTATTGTGAATAAAGCCTACCAAGAATCTGTTTGTAAGGGGGAGATAAAAGTCTAATTTATTTTCCATACACACCAGGCTACGAAGAACCCCATGCTGCTGCTCTCTGTTGTATGATCCCACAGCCTTAACATGTAAAGGGCACTCCAAACACAAGACTTACCACCAGCTTTTCTTTGCCAGCATCTCACTTGAGAGAGAGGTTATGGAACATTCCTTCTGTTCATTAATCCCTGTCCCTTGCCACACAAGGTTAATTAGTCTAGTGGGTCCTTCTCTGCTGTCTGAGACATGAGTACACAGCAAGATGGTCTCACAGCCTGCCTCCACACATTTGGCTAGTATTGTGTAGCAGCCCCCGTCCCATCACCAAAATTAGCACCTATCCTTTCTGAGAATCAAGTAGCAATGTTCTTATCTATCCGCCTCCCTGTCCCAGAGCACAGAATCAAGGTTAGCAGCTAGATGCAGCCAGCAGCTGTTTGACTGACCTCCAATGCAGTGATCGGACTGCGGCTCAAAGAGATCGAAGGTTGCTGTTGCTCCATCTGGCATCGTGAGGTACTTGCGATGTCCGTATGGATGTGGTGATCTTACTCTCCCCATTTTTCCATAAAGGGCAGTCTGGATATGTCCACTCTTTCCCCAGATCAGGGGTGGAATGTACCTGAAAGAGTCAATAATTTAATTACATATCCCTGCTGTGTCAACAAGC
Source organism: Chauna torquata (assembly GCA_013399475.1). NCBI lineage: Eukaryota > Metazoa > Chordata > Aves > Anseriformes > Anhimidae > Chauna > Chauna torquata. The sequence goes on along the minus strand of VXAL01018103.1, from coordinate 179,702 downwards.
CTTTGAGAACAGATAAACAATCCCGTAACAAATCCCCCCTCTCAGTACAAATACAAATCTGTTTTTGCTATGACTGAACTGGCAGCACTGATCTTTGCAGCCTTACCAAAGCAGAGGGAGTGATATCTTCCCACTGCTGACAAATCAGCACTGATAGAACAGGCCAAAATCCAAATATTCCTACTTATTGAAACGCTGCATGCACAAATGCTTCTCACGGTCTACGCAGAGGCCCTGTGTCTTAGTGAGATTGGAACAGCATGTTGCTAGCCAACCAAACTGACCTTCAAAACTTGTCAAATGTCGTAAATCTGTTTTAATTGAAACACTGAAGCCTGCTGGGTTGAGCCACATGGACTTGTGTAAGCACTTGACTACATAAGTCAGTGGCAGAAATAACAGGATTCATAGCAAGGTCTAAAGACTAAAAGCCCAAGACTTGCTCGTTGCAACAATTTTACATAGAAATGCTTTTCTCAGTTAAACGAGGAGCACGGCACAGGGAAATTTTGCCTCCCAAGCAGGGTTTGGTAATAAAGCAGGAACAGCTTTAAAAGGACCTATAAGAACTGGCCAACCAAAACTCCACTGCATAATAAATCCATCCCTTTCAACACAAGAGAGGCACTCTACCAACTACATTTATCAAGGGCATAGTAAAGCTAGATGACAAAGCAGAACGTCTTTTTCTTTCTGGCTTAATGGCCTGCAAAAAGACATGGGGGTAAACAGCTATTAGCTGAAGGGGTTAAAGGCTTAGCTATCTGTTTTGTTACTACAAGCAGAGCTGCAAGTGGTTTAACAGAAGACATACTGTTGCCCAAGTGGTGGTGGTAAGGCAGTCACCTGGCCGCTCTGCAAGGGAGAGACTGAGCAAATGACTTGGAAAAAAAAGAGTTACATCAGCTCTTGACAGGAAAGCATGAATGATTCATTATTTAGGAGAACAGCAGCCCCAGGGAACATGCTTCCAGTTAAGGAGCTGTGGTCTCTGCTGCACAAAGCATGGTATCCAGAACAAGCTTGAGAGCTGCCCGCACCACCTTGGATCCCAAGAGATCAGCAACTCCTTTCCCCTTCTGTTTTTTAGGGCTTCTTGCACTCATTCTCTTCTACTGCTTGAGACCATATGAAGTGGAGATCCTGTTTTTTCATGTTTTTCCCTGTTCACAGAATACTAGGCAGCTTTAGGCTCATCTGGTTTACAGCTTAAGCCCATAACCCATTAGAGTATGACTGGACTTGCTTTATGCTCTGACACTACTCACAGTTGGATCTGCTTCCCCATGGCAACTCTTACACATCATACCTGCAATCCCCTGTCCCCCTTACATATCCCTTTAAAAAAAACACTTTGTATAAAAGAACTCTCAAGGCTTGTCTAGCAAGACAAGAGCAGCAGTTCTAGCATAAGGATACTCATTCTTCCCCATTCTCTTCTCTCATCCATAAGGGAGACTTCTTATAGTAAAAGCAACAGTAATAGCTCATTGTAGAGTTTCACTCAGTTTTTGCAAGTGCACTTCCCAAAGAGACCCAAAATAGTTTTCCATAGAAGTAGACACTTCAAAAAAAGCTACAAGAAGTGCCAACTGACGCTTGTAGTCTTGTAAATTGGCCTGCAGCGCATCTTGGATTTTATCACTCACCTATAAGGCATTTCAGATAACATACATGAGACCAGCAGCATTATCTTTTATCAGCCCAGCATCTCTACACTGAGAGATACGCGCTGCAGCTAGGTGCCTGCCAGGAACACCATGCAGCATGCCTGCCACGCAGATTCCCAGCAATGACCGGGACTGTACACGCTCATTCTCTGTAATTGCTGGTAGAGATGGAGAGAAGTCAGTGGACTGTCTCATGATTCAAAGCAGACATGCATAGGGAATAGCACAGTCAATATGAATGAGGCTGGACAAGAAGGACTACAGATGGCTTTGCTCAAGTCACATACCACTCACTGCAGAGGGTTTTGAACAGCTTCCGTAACTATTATGCCAGATGGAGGAGACACTGCTCTTCCAGAATAACAAAAAGCAGCTAGCTGCAGCCCAGTCATTTACTTCACAAGCAGTTCGGTAGCTGTATCCCATACTAGACAGTGCTTGATTGACTTTTTACAGAAGTCCTTTGCAGACGGTTTTGCTAGCAGCTTTTTTTTTTTGAGGAGTGCTGTCAAATACAACCTATAATAAGAATTTACAGCTCTTCCAGAAGAGATTCAGACATCAACATTGTTGCATGGTTTCTAATCTTAGGATACGCATGTGCATTGGAAAGCTTTGGCGATTTTCTACACAGCACTTTTTAAAGTCAAATATTATCCCAGGTAGAATCCAAAGTCTTACCCAATAGGGATAACTATAACGCCATTTCTCCAGCTACAGTAGCTAAGTTATATAGCTGTGACTGATTAATGTTACCACTTTGATAAAAAATCCAATGAAAAATCCAAAGATCTCTGCAAGCACCAAATCTTTCCTCATTTATCTACAGTTCAGTATCCAGTTGTAAGTTACAGTCATCCAGAGCAATCGATCAGCAGCTGCAGCAGCACATACCACAGGATATTGTTAGAAAGCAAATTAGAAGAGTCTTCAAGGCCTCACCACTACTGCTGGAGTTTAAATGTAGACAAATGGCTTCAAGAGTACTGTTTATCAACAGTGTACTACTTACCACAGCCTGCTTCCTCAGGTCACTGCTGGTTTCTTTGTGGACAAAAAGAGACTGCCTTCAAATAACCTGACTAGAAGTTACCTAAAGTACTGATCTTCAGTAAGTCAAACCTTTACACCATTTTAACATAGGTAAACAGCACATGCAGTTTCACTGATACGTCCTTCATTAAGGGAAGGACTGAAAACAAGGCACAAATCCCTGACTCTATCCTTAACAACGGACAGAGGCTGCCTGTGGGTTCCACATTTCCATCTGTACACTGAAACTGTGTGAAGCCTTATGCAAAAAGGCACATTCACTGCTCGGTCCCCTCAGAGTGCACAAGCTAGTGTTTCTGAGCGTCCTATGGACCAAGGAAGAAAAATGCTCAGCTTATCTTTTAAGTTAACTCCAGTCAGTTGTTTAAGTATCATGCTGCCTGCAAAGACATGCCACTATTAGTCACTATGTGTAACTGCCCTCTTCTAGATGAATATTCAAAGGTCAAAATCCAGCATGAGTAATGTGCATAGGACAGTACTCTGATGCAGAGATTTGTTACTCCAACTTAGTCTTACTTAAGTATGGTAAGTATGTTTCTGCTGTTTGCATTTAAGAAAAAAGCAGCTAAAACTCTGAAATACATGTGATACGGCAACAGCTTATCTCACCTGCCTTTTCTCTTACTACTGCCCACTGACCTTTAAGCTACAGGCTTATAGCAAGATAGGTAACAAAAGTCCCTTTAGCACCCAGGCTCCAGGAGATTGAACATCACAAAACTCCAACGGCACGGGGGAAAGAATTTGCCCAGATTGCATAAATCCTGCACAGTCAGTGAAAAACTAAACCAGATTAAAACTCACCTTAACAGATTGCTGCAAAAGCAGACAGCTAGAACGATGACTAGAAATATCAAGACTTTTTACCAAGACAAGCAAGCTGCCAACCTAACCTACTACAAAACCCTGTAAAGCCTTGGCAGTAGCAGATGTGTCTATATCACTGCATTCCAGTAAAAGCTGTCCTCAGCTGATGGACAAGTTGGACTTTGCAAAGCATCCTTATAATCTGTAGCAGCATCAGGCACACGACCTGAGACTATTTTTGTTGACTCTCTATTTTGGCAATAGACAAATCTGTTTTTTGAAAGTCTTCCTGTGAGTGACTTTGTCTGCATCTCTCAATGAAAGGAAGTCTACAAGAGCTTTTAAGACCAAGTACGACAGTGCAAGACTGCATAGGACTGAAGGACAACACGTCTTTACCAAGGTTTATGCGGACTTTCAGCCTGATTTTACTAAAACCATGCAAAGAAGAGAGTATAGAAAGAACTTTTCAATCACAAAGGCGTATATCACATCACACTGGTGAGAAAAAACACTAGTCAGGAGTTATTCAAGAGTTTTTACACTCTGGACCATGCAGGTTAGATAAACTAAATTTTATTTCAGCCATATTATATCAAAATCAGTTCCAGAAACATTTTCATACTCAATCCAGCTGAAAACACTTAACTATCCAGTGCTGATAGCTATACCTAGCACAGATTGTTTTGCAATGGGGCCAACCTTTCTCATGGCAAACAACTGAAAGACGATGCTCCTCTGGAACAATCACCCTGCAGGCAGAAGAGCATGTACTCAGACTATTTTTCTTAGGGCTTACCTTAAGAAAACAAGCTCAACAGGGAGTGACACATGGAAACATGAGCAAGCAACTAAGTGTTCAGTTCAAGGCATTCAAGCCTTGTCCTTTAGATTTGAATGCAAAGACTGTCACTACTGTTAAATTTAGCCTTGTCTTTCAAACAAGCGCTCCTCACTCACAAAAGCAGGTGGCTTCCCTCAGACATTGATACTTAGTAGGAAGAAGAAAAGTGATCAAGGACATGACAGAATTCCTCAACTTCGCCATAATGCCTGCTGTAACCCAAAGTAGTTTTGGAAAAACACTGTACTGTAGGGATTATTCCAGGATAGCAGGTTTCACTGTATGGAGATGATTCACCATGCATTCCTCAGCGTGCCCTGTTCCAGCTAAGCTGTTCACAGATGCACAAGAACCCAGGCACAGGCACCACGTCTACCTACACGCAGCAATTCCACTGTTCTGCAATAGCAGTTTTACAGATTATTGGAGCTAGACAGAGCAACGCCTGAGCAGCCAGCTGGGTGGGGAACAGCGGTCAGGAAGACCTCTTACAAAATAAGACCTCTTGCCTATGCAAGGATGAGGATGATGTACCATAACAGAGCAGAGACCAAATACTGATACATGGGAGATCCAAAGACAAAGTTATGTTGTACTGGAAACAAAAATCCCTGTTTCTGTGAAACAAACATGGCTTCCCAGTTTGCATTACATCCAAGCTTTCAGCTAACTCAGAGTGATTTCCCCATTTTGATTTGGTGAGTTGCAACAGATATCAGGTACTCTGACAAAAGACAAGCATTTGAGGAAGTTAAGATTTCCAGCATGTATAACTTCTGGTAACTGGATTCAGTATTTCAGTATTTGGATTCTGCAGCAGAAGGCAGACAGGAGAACAGGTCTGGGGTTGCAGTTACTTATGGAAACCGATTTTAGTGAACTCTGTACTCATGTCATGTCTCAACTGGCCAAATGAATTCACACAGTTACTTAGATCCGCTCACAAATGCAAGCATTTTAGCTCCAAGTGATTCATTTTAGCTGTAAAGCCCACGCCCACATCTTGATAGGTCATAGTGCACAACAGTCCCTTAGAGCAAGAGAACTCTTAGGTGTTTCAAAAACATTCTCCTAGCATTTTCAGATTAAAAACAATTCCAACATGTGCTTGTAGATTAAATTTTAGAGGCTGTCAGACAGCAGATTACGATTTTAGAGCACGTACATTTCCCAGTACACAGGAATTTAGGAAAGCAGCAGCTGCATAAGCAGCTCAAACAAAGCACATAAAAACTGTGCTATTTTTATTAGCAAGCATCAGCATTCAGATCCTCAAAGATCTGAAGTGGAAGTTCAGCAACAGGCTTATTTCTGGAGCATTACTTCATTTCATCTGAGGAGATTAACACTTGAAACATTAACTCTTGCATCAACTTTGATGTGCTACAGTACATTGAATACTGATGGCAAGAAAGCAGTCTTCAATTTGTCCACATCAGGGGACAGCCTGAGAACTGCCACCTGCATTACAATAGGTGACAGGTTGTTTTTCTCTCCTTTGCAGACCAATCTAGAGGCATTTAAAGGATGCTTTACAAATCAAGCCTTGCTTGAACCTTTTCTCTCATTTGATGCTAGGGAATGCAATTAAACTGCAACCAAGAAATCTCATTGAGAAGTCTGCAGGGTTCAACCCTCTCCAACACATAGAAAGCTGCTTTTTCTGCATCAGCTCAGCTAGACCGTTCAATGTGAAGGAAGACAGCAAATATCTAAGAGTCAAATTTTAAAGCAGTTTAGGGAGCTTCCATGCCCCCATTAGCCTCTAAAAAACTAACAAGTGGAGTTTTGCTGTCCATAGAAACTGTATAAAGTCAGAACTGTTTAAAAGTACAGCCTGGCCTCCTTGGTTAAACCACCTCCTTCCCAATTTAGGTAGTTTTTATTTGGGAAAGTGTGTATCACACCCCTCCTCAGCCTTCTGACTACACGAAGTATTCTAGTCAAAACAGGGAATAAGTATTACAGCACATCATCCTTGCTGACGACAGCTTGAGAATGCAAGGCTGCTTCCACAGCAGAACACCCAGCAAGTACTCAGACCCTGCAAGCCTGCTTTTCTCCCCAAGGTCAATGCTTCCACTTACCTATAAGGGAGCTGCCTCTCAACATGTTCACCAGCCAAAGCTTCAGGAGTAACACTGTTCTTAGTTTATTATTCTCCTGGAAGCGTTTCACCCAGGGTGAAATGCTAAGGAGTTGACAGGAATTAAACAGTGTTGACTATGAGATGTAGGAAAAGAATATAAAGCTTTAAGATAGCTTTTCTAACTGCTTCTCTCCTTATATCTACAGAAGAGCAATAAGAGTCCAAAAGAATATTCTGGTACCAAGCAGCCTGCTTATCCAGTACAGGTTACTGTGCAAACAAAGGATAAGAAGGGCCTAGGCTGGATCTTCGACAATGTTTACTAACAGGCTTGACTCATTTGCTTCAGTCTTTGAGGAGCTTGCCTTTATTAAGGATATAAGTGTGCAGGAGGCAAGGAAAATTATTTTCCATATGGATGATACTTGTGCCATGACTCTGTAGGAACAGAGATACACACACTTGACAGTATAAGAATTGGGAACAGCAAAAAAACCTAGCCCAGTACAGCAAACACTGGCCAAATTATTTTTTCCACGAGTCTAAGGAGTCAATGTTGCATTTCTACAGGAATAAGAGATGGCAGACTTTCTGTACCAATTTGGAAGACAGGAAAAGGAGACAGCCAGTGGATAGGTCTGAGTGCTTGAGGGTACCAATAGCTGAACTGATGTGTAAGAGGTCCCAAGCAAGAAGCAGTTCTTAGAATGAAATAGGGTCTGATTATGCTACTCCACTTGGTAAGCAAAAGTATGGAGCTGAACATGGGTTGAGGAAGGGAAATACAGAGATGAGACTTCCTTCTGATCTCAGAAGAAAGAGTCTTTTGTTTACCAGCGTTTGATAGCTATGTAGGAAGCTCCTAGCAGTTTAGAGAATTGTAAAAAGCAGTACTAACATCTGCAAGTACAAGGTGCCTGGCACACAGCCATCTCTGGCAGTTTTACTATCCAAAGCTCTTAAATTATTCATCTACCACCACTTGGCTTACTGAATGATGCTACATTTACAATTTATTGAATAAGTCCATAGGTAAAGATGGTGCCATGAACGCGAAATAAAATCCAGGAGAAAAGTGTTTTTCAATTATTTTCTAATAGCTGCACAGATAGAATAATTTTGCTTATTTCTGCTTTCTCCCTGACACCTTGTTTTTAATATCCTCACTCCTTCCTCCCTTGAGCATAAGGGCACTGAACAGACCACATTTAAAAGCCAGTTTCCAGCTGTACAGAAGAATCAGTGGGAGATCTTACAACAAATCTAGTACTGATATAACAGAAGAGATTGCTGGGCTACTTATTTTGCCTTCCTGGCAGAATTTGAAAAGAGCTGCTTAATCAGCTTTCCTAACACTCTGAATAATTAACAAGTAATCAAAGCCTTACAAGATTTTTCAGTGGCATATAACACAAGATGTTTCCACATAGCTATTGCTAATTAGTCCTACTAACTATTTCATGCATAATTACAGGAATTTAAATACATTTGTTCCCCATTAGTCTCCAGGTGACTTCCATGCACAAAGACAGGACTTTGATATTTTAATCTTTGCATTTAAAAAAAGCCTGTGATAACATCAACGGAATAGCAAAAACACAAATATCTTACAACTGAGTTGTCTTCTCAGTAAGCGCTTTCAATCACCAAGAGCATTGTACTCCACTCTGTCTGAACATAGCTTTACAGGTAACAACACTGAACTACTTATTGACACCTTTTATTCTAATTTGTTCCAGCTGAGTTTGCTTCCTGTGGTGGTATAAGCCTTTCCTGCAACACTATCCCCAAGTACTAGGTGTTGGAAATCAAGGCTACAGTTTTCAGGGAAGCTGGCAAGTGTGAGCTCAGAGTCGATCCAGAGAAAACCGACAACCCAAGACCGCACACAACACAACACTAGGGTTCTGCAAGAAGCTTTTCAACGCCTGTAACTAATACACAACAGATGTACTACAATTTTTAGACACGTTCTGCATTTTCACTCCTTTGGGAGTGCTTTGATCTCCAGCTATGTGGAAGTCCAAAACACGTCTCTAATATGGTCCGGCTTAGGACCTTGTGCCATGAGAATAGCGCTGAAATAGAAGTAATACAGACTCTGAAATACCTTACAACAAGCACATCCATCTAAGTTTCCAAGGATTACCCTGACATTAATATGCCTTCAAGACTGGTAATCAACACATCCTCATGCTTATTCTTTCAGTGACTAGGGACATGTCAATCTGGAGTACCAACACTTAGATGACAAGTGTCTAAAAAACACTAAGTAGGTTCTAGTAACTTGACATTTTTTAGGGGAGCAACTGCTTTGCTGTTATGGCACTAGAAATAATCAATATTCAATTTCAGTGCTCAGCTTCAACAGACATATCACTACCAAACTCAAGCGCATCAGGGAAATCCCTCTGGCTCCAATTTAAAAGGGATAATGCTTTGTTCTCTCTAAGTTTACAAACCCGATGGCCTAAGATCTTACACCTTATATAATCAAGGTACCTAACAGCACTGCTAAAAGACTCATCTCCCCTAGAATGACTATCATTAAGTCAGCTTGACTTCAGAGATCCTAAAGGAAGGTCCATCTGGCAGCCCTCACTAGATAATTGATGTATTTAGGGCTTTTAAACAGGACTTGCAAGTTTTCAAGGTGATTGCAGAAGACTGATACTATAATCAAAGTCCTTGCCCCTCCAAAGCCTCATGAAGTTGTAGTAAATGCTTCATATTACTGGTGAAAGTAAGGGTAACCGCACTGATTCTGGAGGTCAAAGATCAGTCTGCTCAAATACACAGTTAACATAAGCTCAAATTGACAGCGAATTCAACAGGATTTTCTTAAAGCTGTCCAGGATGTTACTTTATTAAACTAGTTATGATGATGTGCTTTACCCAGTAATAGATTTCATTAGCCTTCAATCAATTTAAGGCACTTTGAATAAAAGTAGGCACTTTAAAACTAAGAGCCATCCCTGTGTTCATTATAAGCGCATGGACACACCATGAAAATGTTTCCTTCCTGTGAGCCCTGATAGATTTTTTCCATACTAGAAAGGAGAGTACACGAACAGGAACAAGTGCTGAACGTATCCATCCCTCACCTGCTTCCACAGACAGTGGGCTGTATAGTGCAGTACCAGCATACAGATCCTATACACAGACACGTTCTTCCATACATCCATGGAAAACCCTGCACCACAAGGGGTGGTCTTAACCCAGCTACCCAGTACTCTAACAATAATGAAGTGCTTGACTTAGAACATGTATTTCCTGCCATTCATTTGCACCTACCATTATGAAATACACTAGGCAGGAAGGATGGTTAAGTGCAGCTCTTCACAACACAGGTCAATGTGGAAAAAAGATCCTACTTACTCTTTGGTCAAAAGTGGGCAGGATTTGAGTAGAAAGCGGGATAAAGCAGAGTCCTGGTAAATGAGTTCAGGAGGGGCAGTTGGGCTTTTTAAATTCAAGCAGCGAACAATAACATAGAGAACAGCAGCAACTGCAGCAAGCTTCACCCCATCAAACACTGCTGGCAGCTCAGGGGTTTCCAACATCACGCTCATGTTGAACCTGGAGATAAAAAGCAATATTAAAGCCTTCTACCATATACTGTTGGATACGAATATCAATTGCCACGTTGAACACAACACTGTGCTAGCCACCTAATTTGTCAGTTAACAATACTACAGAAATCCTAGTCTATCAGCTCAGACTAGCGACTTTTAAGATGAAAAGTTTATTTTGCACTTCTCTAAACTCCCTGACCACCAAAAGGAATGGAAACTGGACAGCCAGCTGGGAAGGAGATTTACTCCCAATCAGTGCTGCACTAGAACTGTAACAGTGTCTCAGGTGTCAAACCCTGCAGTCTGCAGCCAGTCGATGCTTTCGGGATCTTGGCCAAGACTACCTACCTCAAATAAAAGCTGAGTAAAAAGTCAGGCTATGAAGGGATATCAGCAGCTTTGGATGGATGTTTCTTCCCAGAAGTACAAGCCAGGCTTGAAAAGGAGAACTTGGAAGAACTACTGTGTTAGGTCCTCAGTGAACTCTGCAGCTGCATAAAAATACTGGTACTAACTCCTGCATGTGTTTAAGGTGGTCACTTTTTGTATCACTGAGTTCAGCGCTTCTTTTAGTTCACTGTTGTTCCACAGCGAAAGGAGGACTAGATTAAAATCTAGCCCTTCAAGGGCTTCAGAGTAAAGGAAGCAGGAGAAAGTGGGAGTAAGAACGAAAAAGAAATGCAATATAACAATATCCTTCCAGTTTGAAATCAAGTTCTTGAACTGATCCAGTTGCTTTTGAACATATGATTCAAATAACTGGATGCAGTTATTACATAGGTATTTCTCCTGTATTGAAGGGACAGTTTTTTCCCCCTTGGTCTTTCCTCAGCCACATGGGTAACCCAAGTAAGACAGCAACTGACAAGTAAAGTCTCACCAATGTCACTTTCTTCAAACAGGGAGTAATAGCCAGTCCTCAGCAGAATTTTCACTGTCTGGATCCACTTGCTAGCCGAGCTACCTACCCTATGAAGGGAGGGAAAGCAAATCGATTGTTACTGATAAGGCTGCATCTCAGCTGCAAGAGAAGAACACAAATTCATACAGCAGTTCCATCACAGACAACTGATTTGTGCATTCAGTCATAGCCACTTCAACTCTGACCCATCTGCACTGCAAACCTCTTGCCTGTGGGGTTTCCAGAAGAGATCAGTTGCCTGTATCATACTAAGTCATCTGCAGCATGAAAGTAACTTCATGAGAAGAGACAGACAAAACAGTAATGAAAACTAATGCAACTTCAGAAGAAAGCTGGGCTATGAACTTCCAGAAGACCATACAGTCATCAGTTTTGCAAAGATGGTGACACTCCCTACTTACAACAGCTACCCAAATCTCTTCACATTTAGAAGACTAGAGGTAACTAGGTACTGTTCCTCTCAACTTTGTCTAACAGCCACCCCGAAAGAACTTTCCCGCTACTTTTAGGCAGGCTTAGCAAGGCAGCCTCTTGCAGTCCGAAGTTTGTATACAGCCTCTGCCTGTTCCCACACTTGCCTTCTGAGAATTTACAACATATCACACATACCACACTTCAAGACAGTGAGAGCCACCATGAGGCTGAGACACAGCCACCTAATTAACACTACTGCACATGCACCAAGGCTCGTTACAGGAATTTGATAATACCAATAAAAGAGAGAGAGCTTTCAGCCTGTAACTGCAAAGTGCAAGTGATATTTACAATTAGAATTGGGTTCCTTACAGACACAATAAACTGATATGGAATCAGAGCTTCCAGAAAAAAGCTCCAGAACTGTCTGCTCCTTCTGCCTTGGAAAATATGCGAACAAGACAGGCCGTACTGAAGCCTTACTCTTCTTCCTATCAGGACGACAAAACCTCAGAAGTACTTTCTGTACTCCATGCAGCTACGCTAAAATCCTTTGGAAGAAAACAAGTCTGACATCAGCTATTGATCACCAGCATGCTGGAGAGCCACAAGTTTCTGCCACCATAGCCATCTGTGCTGCAGGAGAACAGAGGGCAAGGAAAGCGGAGACATCCAATATTGGACAATTCTGAAGCTTTGATTTTCCAGTTTCAAGCTTCATAGGAGAGGGGAGAAAAGAATAGGCTATTAAAAAACATGTTTCTTCTAATCAGAAGACCACACTGGCATCATTTCACACAACGAAGAGTTGAGTACAATGTTCAGCTGCAGTGTTACCTTGCTTCCACGTCCAGGACAGCTTCGCCAACTCTACAGCCAACCAAGCAGGAAACAACAAGCAAACTGCAATGATGATGGCTTCTTCAGCGAACAGGCAATCAGCAGATGAGGAATAGTGTTCCTGAACAGTCACTGACTTGAGGACAACCAGGTGCTTGAGCACATCTTCCTCAGCTAAAACTGACAGAAGTTCTGCTGGCATCTTCTCTTCACTGTTTTACTCAGAAAAGTAATAGACATCATAACAAATGTCACCTAAGACCTTCCTGCCACCTGAATCTTAAGCCGGTTTGCTGTTTACAGCTTTCACAGCATTAATGAATTTGTTAAAAATAAAACTGGGCATGATTAGTCATTAGCATTTCGTACTAGTGACTCAGTATAACTCACCCAAAGAGCTTGCATCTCCCTGAGTCCTCTCTCCCACAGTCTTCAGATTACAGACACACCACATCTTTTATGGTGCTGCTATATCCAGTTTTTGCCTGTTACCTTAAAAAAGCATACTAGCTTGGAATTGCTTAGAGGAAAATCAGCTAGCTGGTAGGCAGGATTATCCTTTTGACACACAAATATTTTTCCCTTTCAGAGTCTAGAAACACATATATATCTTCAGCAGATGCAGACACCTCAAACACGTGCTAAAGGTTCACGTGTTTCTCAGGATCTTTACCTACAGACTCAGATCAGTGTGTGTACAAGAACATGGAGATGGCACTGCTGTTGCAGTTGCACAGCCATCTGCAGCGGTCAGCTTCTGCAATGAATCTAGTCTGAGAAGACTAGACTGGTAAGCTCAGCGCCCCAACGCCCAGCTGCAGCACTTGCGGTACTTCCCCAAGGGTCTGGTATTTCTGAGGACCTAGACAGACCTGTATCAGTCAGGGCAGGTGTGCAGGAGCTGAGCCAGAATACTCAGCTCTAAAACCGTGAGGGTTTAGCTTATTGAAATGTATTTGAGAGCTCTCTCTGCCTCTAATCACACAGGACAAATGTCTCTCTATTTACAAGCAGGGATGAGGTCACCTTGCCTCTGTTTTGTTAAACCCTTTTTGCACTGACCCAATGAACTTGTCAGTTTACAAAAAAGTAGATTACTACAGTGTAGAGCCAGTCAAATTGTAATCTCAAATCTCCTCTAAATGGGGCAGCATTAATAAGAACAAGCAGATATTTGGCCTTTTCTGTATACAGAACATGGGTTTCACTTTAAGCAAGCTAGCCAAAAATAGCAAGGGACAATACATGCATCACTGGAAGCAATCAACCCTGCCTCTTCATCCACTGCAGCGTTTGAGATCAACACTGAGAAACACTAGGAATTTGAAGCTCTCAGGTCCAAGGATGCTATTTTTGAAGAAACTTAAGTATACAATTCCTTTTTTATAAATCACTTGAAGGCAAGACAGCCCTAATGAACTACAGCTTTTTCAATCAATATACTTAAGTCCCATTTGTGACTTAAAACTAACTTTAAAAATCAGTCATTGGAAAGCAAGTGCCAGATTTGTGAAGTCTTTTCACTTGCCCTTTCATCATAGAATAAAAAGTTGAAAATGAATCAGGAAATAAGTTTAGCACTACTGTTCACAGAGTGCATCTCACTTGTACAAGTAGGAGGAAAACACAGCAGTGTCTTGCATTCCAGACGGGAATGTAAGTACCACAAAAGCCAGCAGAGCTACAGCAAATTCCTCACGTAACCCTTCAAGGATGCCAGGTTTTGGGAAAGGCATCACCAAGATATTTACTTGTGTAGTAAGTGAAGTCAGACTTGCACACACGTGTTCCAGCTTCCCTGGGGAGAGCAGACTTCTAGACACAGAGGTCACTTCACTGCCATGACTCAAGGAGGCATACACAGGATTTGGAAGCTACCAAGCATTACAGCTCCTCCACCCATGCCAAAGCTGCACCTGGTCCTGCATACTGGAAAGCCACCACAGATATCAAAGGGAGCCAGTCCCCCAGGGGCCTTCCCTCGGGCCTTTTTTTGAGTAACTGACAGCCTGGCACTCATTTTACTGAAGCACTAGAAGTACTTTGAGCTAAAGTGAGGATGCAGCTGTGTGGAAGTGTCCACAGACCAAAGAACAGGCAACCTCTTTAAAAGCGACTATACTAGTAAGTTATTTTATGCTCGGTTACATTTACTGAAGAATCTTGAAGGAACGCAGTTTCCAGGAAGGACAGTTTGACACAAAATCCTCCTAGACATCCTCTAACCACCTGTGTTCGAGCTTGCTACTGCTTTTGGAGCTCAGCTGACAGGAGAACACTGAAGCATGCCTGGCAAAGATTAAAAGCATTTCAAAATTCCCTTTCCTATCCTTTCAGAGCTTCTACCAAGAATTATAATGCCCTCTCTTCCCCACTACAATTCAGAAGAGCCAAGGAGGCTGCTTCTAGACAGATTAAGCAGGCAGACTCCGTTAACCAACTTATCAGACACTTCTTGGACTAGTTTAATTTGGTTTTAGTGTCCGCACCAGGAAGAAAATTCTGAAAGCAAGTCTATTAGACAAGGGAAGCAAAACACTCTCCTTTAAAAAGTTGCCTAGGCAGATTCAGATCACAAGGGTTTTTTTTGTTTGTTTTTTTCCTTTGTGAAGGGAGAAGAGGGAAGGCTGTTTCACTGAAGTTCTTTAGGGAACGTTTCCAGGAAATTAATTATCTTTAATAACAGTCAAAGCTCATGCCTCTCCCAAAAGATACACCACAAAACCAGAAGTTACAGGCCCGTTGCTATCATGTAGGATATTCAGAACTGCATTACGGAGAAGCAAACTTTATTAAGGAAAGGGTGGGAACTGAAGGCACTACAGAAGTTTTTGAAGAAATACATCAGTATATTACTTGAAACACACTCCAGGAAGCATACAGAAGCATGTCACAGCGTGCCGTGCTTTCAGTCAGCGGTTTAAATGCAGAGGAATATGTTTAGAGACCATCCACATGAAAATGTATGTCGGGAACAAACTCCTCTACAGCTGGGAGAGAGCTTGAGGCAGTGTTTGACAGGAAACGCTGCCAGACCAAGGTTTTGTAAAGCACAGGAGGACAGCCTGACTCACAGCTGCTACCTGAGCACAGGAATCTGTAAGGGGAACAATGACAAAGCTTCAAGCTTTTTCATTTTTTTGCATCCTATCTTCTACCAAGCACTTTTTATATACAAGATGCTTACTCTTTTTTTTCAGCAAGAAGTGTTAAGCCCAGACTGCTACTCTCAGGCCTCCAAAGAATTACACAAATACAAATATTTTATGGCCACACCAGTGCTAACATCATTTTAGGCACACAAAGCAAGGCATCACACCGCAGAACCTATTCTCTTCAGTGGCAGCTTAGAAGAGAACGCACCAGAAACACAGAGTGCATCTGGACGTGCTACTCAGTACTTATGGCCATTTAAAAGAGACAACTGAGTTTCAGACCTCTAAGTACAGAGGGAATAATTAAGAGTTTGCTAAGCACTTAGGTTTTCAGGAGATGTGATCAAGAGAGATAAAGTCACCAGAGTCATCAGGAGTCTGGCAAAGCCCTATTGCACGTTTGTCATCAGACATGTGACAGTTTATCTCCAAACAAACGAGGCACGGTGACATGTCCCATTGCAAGGATGCTTACTGGAACGTTACTTGAACAGCACACAAGTCCTTGGTGCAAATCCCTCTGCCTTGTGCCAAAGGCAGCACCCTGGCCAGGATTTGGCTGGCTGGTGAGCACACAAAGCAGCAGGTACTGTTTATATCATGTTCCAACAAGAATTTGTTGGCTGGTGTCTTCACTGGAATTTGACCTTTTCACCAGATACAATACTTGGCTCATGTGCTAAATCCAGAGGCACTGTGAGGCTACAGGGACAAAGTTCACAGCATGAGGCACAAACAGTACAGCCAGAAAGACAGGTGCCTTTAACTGGAGGTTTTTGTTTTTTGACTTTGAAAAGTCCATCACCTTCAGACCAGAAGACAAGTGCCTAAGAAGGCTGTACATGCCAAGGCAGCTTGCTTGAGAAAGCACTGGAAAATAATTCTATAACCCACAGGGCCAAAGACTCCTTAGGTCTTTCACTTCCCCAAGAAGGCTAATTTATAGCCACATGAGCCCCGAATCTCACTTCCTTCCAACTGCCAGGAACTGCTTTTGTCTCTTCACAATATCACTTCAACTGAGCAGGACAGTTCTACCGTGTGACAGGCAGCTTTTGTGTCTTACCTAAGAAGAAAGGTGACATATATTGGAGTCCCCATAGCAAACCAGCTGGATCCTGCTTGTCACAGATGGATTGAAAAACTGTGTTAGCTTTTGTTACACACATCTGATATACAAGATTAAACTAAGATAAGCCCATTAAGGCTCTGATGACTCCATAGAAATCAATTAATTGCATCTTAACAGACAGGCTTGTTATTTAAGCAAACAATTCATCACTTACTGCAGAGACTTAGGACTTTGTCTCACCCTAACTACTGCCTTATGGAACAGCAGGGCTTCAGCTCTTCACAGAAGAGGTCAAGCTTACTTTTAGGTACTGCAGGAGGGGGAAAAAAATACAGGCTAACACCCTTCCGCAGTCTTACATCATTAGCCTGCGTCACTTACCTACCACATAGCCCCGTGTCTGGGGCATGTGGGCAGCACTAAGCTCAAGGGAAGAAGTTGAATAAAGTTGCAGAGAACCTGACAATCCCCACTCAGTAGAGTGGAATGTTACTAGCACCGAGCCACAAATAGTTAAGTGAGCTAATACGAACCGCATAACAGGCTAAAAAGGCCCAGAAGAGTCAGCTCTATTCCCTCACTGCATTTTGAAACACAGCATCACGCTGTCAAGGCCTCGTTTGTCCTCAGACTCGACCCCTCCGCCCCCATCACTGTCAGAGCTCAGAAAAAGCAGCCTGAAGTCCAAGCACATCCCAGCCGTTCTTCGCCCAGCTGCAGGGCATACAGCTGCATAAGCAGAGAGCACGCTCCACACCCGTCTAGCTGTGCAGCAGGGAAACATCATCCATGACCAAAGCACAACTCAAGACAGCCAACAGTGCTCAATCTGGACTAATCCTGAATTAAGTAGTCAGAAAACACCTCTACCTGAACATTAACAAAAGCTGAGGTGCCACTTCACTCTGAAGTCCTCAAACACCCTGCTTCCGTTTTTCCCCAGCTGAGCAGCTCTGCTCCGTGGCTGCACAGAAGATTTGCAGAGTCATTCACTCTGAAGCTGCTTTTGATTCGCACCATTACATTCAAAAATGAAACAACAAAGCTTCAGGATAAAAGAACCGAATACAAAGACGCAGGACCGGACGAACACATCAGAATGTTGATTAAAACAAGCAGAGGTTTTGGGGCGTTGTAGCAGCCACCAGCAATTCAAAGTTTGGAGAGCGTGACTGCCCTCCGCCCCACTGAGTGCGCATGGCAGTTTAGGGATATTACAACCTCACGTTTTAGGAATTTCTCTCTACCTCTTACAAGGACATTCACTTTGTGCATCTGCTTCTCTTGGTACAAGTTTTCCACATTCACATATGCCCAGCCAACACTGTACAGAACAGGGTGTTCCAGTTAAGGGACAGCCAGATCTGAATGCCCTCAGCATAATCTTTCTGCAACCTGCATCTTGGTGCAAAGGCATCTGTGGAAAATGTAAATAAGTTGAGAAGCTAGGAGAGAAGTAGGGTAAACTGTTGGACCGTGAGCCCCTCACTAGTAGCCAGCCACTTGTCCTAGCTGACCTGTTCTAAAGGGAGCCCATATTACACTAAGTACTCAATGCCCTGAATAGCTCAATTTTATTACCAAATATCTGAGCAACAAGTCCAGTAGAAGTTTCAGAAGGGCTTAGTGTTTGCAGGAGCTTAGTCCATATTGACAGACAAAGTTGTCACGACTGTTTATTCTAGTCAGACTGAACCTATGATAATGAGAAACTCAAGTATTTCTCAGCAGTAAAGCAAGTCTCCAGTGCTAGGCAACTGCACTTCCTGGCGAATCTAGAGATACAGCTGAGAACATCATCTGTACGTTGCAAAGTATGACACTTCTTCCGCTGCTCCTACCTGTAACAGAGCACAGGTACAAAAATGTTTCAAGTGCTGAGCTGTACAAAAGTGCTTTGTAAAGCATTTTGGATTACTGCTGCCCAACGCTGGCTGAGCAAGGCTGGCAGTCATACAATTTCTTTTTTTTTTTTTTATCAAGTCAGCTGATATAGCTGGAGAAAAGACAAGCCTCTGGGCACAGAAGCCTTCCTAAAGCTGGAAGAGGCTATGATCACTGCCTGACTAGGTTAGCATCGTTGCCACCCACGTATGTTGGGCAAGTGGGACTTCTGAGAGACATATCTCTACATAATCTTCTCTATAAGGACAGATTGTCCTTGCACGTTGAAATGAAAAACTGGTACTGAAGTCAATCAGCTGAGTTTGATCAGTTTGTTATTTCAACTGCTTATAAGCTTAATCTTCAGGAGCCATTTAGGCTGAAGAAGTGCAAATATTTATACAGAAGTTCATTTTCCATAAATAGAGACAGCTGATCTACAGTACACATTACAAATAGCTGTTTAGAGCTGTACTCTAATACATCATGAAATAAGACCTTCCAGAGAAGCTTGACAAATACAGATGAAGACTCCAACATACTAGCAGAACTTTGAAGATTTAGGCTTTTGCTGAGAAGTCCACAACACCAGTTTCTGAGCACCAGGAGCCACCAGCCGTTTCTAACAAAAATTAGAAAAGCTAGCTTGTTTTTTCCATGGTAGGGTAGGCTACTGAGGGCTTGGCCATTTCTAATACACTAATGACAACATTAGTCTAGACTTCTTGCAAACAAGAGGATCAGAAAGGTGAAGCTTATCATTAAATGTTAAATTGCTAACTTACAACATGATCATAAGAAGGTACAAGCAGCCAGAACTTTCAGTAACACCAGCTAAGCTATGAAACTTTTGTACTTGCTGATTTTTTTTTGGTGCAGCTCTCTTCTACACTCAGCTAATCAGCACAGTGGCTTCTGTGGTGTTTGACGTGCTTGCCAAAGCTGAACAAATAAGATCTGCTGGGTCCAGGCAGCATCAGCACCATTCAGCTGGAGCTACAAACACTAAAGACCCCAGCATGCATACCCTCCTACTACAGACTACCAAATCCTGTTGTCTGTTAACTTAATCCAAACTCTGGCACTGCCACAGCTGGCAGCGTGAAGGATGAAGAGGTAGGAGATACAGAGCAAGAAAGATGAGTAACATGACAAGGCGAATCCAGCAGCACCAAGAACATTTCCATTATCAGGTGACGTTAAACTACAGAAGGGTTGAATCACTGCTCTAAAGCAACCATTTTTTACGGTACATCAAACTACATCTATAAACGCAGTTGTAACTTAGTAGATTTGGATAACCTCTTCATATGTCTGTCAAGGACAAATAATGTCATCTTGCTATCTTTCCTTCCCTGTACCACAGCCCAGAACACTGACTGTCTCAGTGTGTTAATCTCTGGGTTTCCACATGACGAGTTTAATAACGCAGTTTTACGAAATACTAAAAGCCTAAGCTGCTATTTATTCACTGAAGGGAAAGTATAGCTTTTACAAGAGGAGCAGAACAAATCATTTTTTAGTTTAACTTCTTCAGAAACAGTTTTGCAAGATGGCAAGTGTTATCCCCAACCTCCATAACTCTCTGGAGGTCAGAGGGAAGAGATTCCTCCCCTAGAAAAGAAAATCTGGCAGAATCCTAGGTCAGCCTCGTCCCCTATCCAGCTAATTCACTCAGGAACACTGAAGACCTGACCACGCAAAAGCTGAAAAATGAGTGTTTTTCAGAAAAAGACAGGAGAACAGAAGAAACCAAACATTACCTCTCCGTTCTTTAATATCTTTCTTGATCTTGCACTTGACTTTGGCACTAAAATAAACAATAGATGGAAAGAAAGGCTGCATGTCCACTGATCCAAGAAGAGAGAAGATAATTTATTCAAGCTGCTCTTGTGGTATCAGAACTAAACAAGCATCTAGGAAAGCTCAAGTAGATGACTGCAGAAGAGAGACCAACTGAACAACTAAAGACTAGATGTCAATAACAAAACTCCCCACTCGGGCACAGAAAATAAATATTACGGAAGAAGGTCTGAAAATGAGATATTAAGAATGCAAACAGCCAAACCGTGTGTTCTACAGACACCGTATCAGTAAGGAATAGAACATGCCTCAATGCAATAATCATTGATAAACAAGGCGTGTAAAATGAACCCAATGTACCAGTTAGCTGATTAATAAGCCACAAACATTTATTACAGACAGAGGCACTGGTGATGTGGAAGCACTATAACAATCTGTAAGAGGCAGACAGGAATCTTTGGAACTTACCACAGCAGTGACACTTGTATATCAACAATAAAAGGAAGCAGTTTGATATTCTCTGAAGAGACCTACACGAGAACTCAACTACAGAATGCAATCCATCCAACTACAGCTGTTGGAATAAAGCTATTGCTAACACACCTCTTTAAAAAAGTTACAGCATCAGGTGAGGGATTTCACCAGCTGTAATATATCAACTGTGATACGTCTATCTACCCATCCTGCAGTGGAACAAATCACAAAAGCTATACGTGAAATTGTAAAACGAAGCAGAGTCCTGTCACAGAGGACAATGAACGGGCTGTAATAGCGAGCACCGACAGAAGGAAGCCGGAGTCACTGCGAACTCTTAGCGGTGTCAGGACCTGGGAGAGGGAGTAACAAGAGGAGAAGCCCAGCCGGGGGGCAGCGTGCCCGGCACCTACGGGCGGGACTCGGCTCGCCCGCCGCCACCACCTCGGGACCTCCGCTCCGTGCCGCAGCCCCGAGCCTGCTGCTGCCTCCAGCTCCCTCCGCCGAGGCCTCTGAGCCCCGTGGGCCAACACCGCGGCTCTGCCTGCACCAGCGGCCCCACCGAAGACGAGAGGCACCGGGAGGGGAACTGCGCGGGTAACCGCCGGCAGGCCGACACCCGCGCGTACGGCCGCACCCGAGCCGCAGCCCCCAGCCCCACACAGAAGCCAGTCAGGCAAGGCTGCCGCGGAGCAAAGAAAGCTGGAGGGCAGCGGGGCTGCGGGCGGAGCGAGGCGCGCCCGGCGCCTGAGGGCACCCCGCCGCCGTCCCCCTAGGCCTCGGCGGAACCGCCCCGCTGAGAGGGGCACGGGGAGCCGGGCGCGGGGAGCCGGGCGCGGGGAGCCGTCCCCGGGCGCCACACGCCACGGGGAGGGGAGCGGAGGGGAAGGCGCTCCCGCAGCGCCGCCGCCATCTCCTCACCTGCAGGCCCGGCCGCCGCCGCCGCCGCTCCCGCCCGACTGCAGCAGCTCCGGTGCCCGTGGCCCCTTAGCAACCTCCCTCGCCCTCCGATTGGCCGCGCCGCCGTGCCGCTCGCGCCCAAGCCCGCGCGTCGATTGGCCGAGAGGCGGCTTGAGGGCGGGGCCGCGCGCCAGCTCGGCTCCTCGAGCTCCATTGGGTGGTTGCGGCACGGCGGGGGGGGGGGCTGCGGGTTCCTT
>VXAL01018103.1:145208-157935 GCA_013399475.1 Chauna torquata | reverse complement strand
TTTCATTGGCTTGAAAGCCTCTCAGTCGGGCGGTGATTGGCGTCCACGGGCGGGGCGGGGCTGCCGCCGCCGCCGCCATGACAGAGCGGGGCGGCAGGGCGGGAGCAGCGGGGTGCCTGAGGCTGAGGCTGAGGCTGAGGCTGAGGCTGAGGCTGAGGCTGAGGCTGAGGCTGAGGCTGAGGCTGAGGCCTCGCTGCCGGCCGCCTCCTGTCACCGGGGCCAGCACCCCCGCCGCGGGGAGGGCAGCCCTAGGAGCCGCCCTCGCTGAGGGGCACGCCTGCCCCTCGGTGACACAGGGCTGGGTTCCGCTGAGGGAGCGGAGCACCTCCAGCGGGGCACGAACTGCTGGTTTTCCATAGAAGCGTGTTCGTGTGTGAGATACTGGTAGCGCAGGGCTACCTTGCCGTCAGAAATGACCGTTTGGGGACGATGCGGTCCATTTAGGACTTCCAAAACGGTTGCTGCGTCTTCACCAGGCCGGCACGTGGCTGGTGAAGGGGCGAGCATGGCAGACGTGGCTCTGAGGGGCGAGGAGGGCTCCAGGCCCCCCGAGGTGCCGCCCGACTGCCTCCCGCCGGCTGGCGTGTCTTGCTGAGGGCAAAACCTGCTAGGCGATAAACAGAGCCGGCGGGTCTAGGCACACAAGGAAAACAAGCAATAATGAAAGAAATGTCTGCAATGCGATGTTTATAAACGCTGCTCTGGTAGTGTCCCAAAAGAGCCACATGTTATGGTCCTAGTAACATCAACTGTTCTAGCTATGCTTTTGGTCACTTTATATAACTGGATGGAAAAATCCTGTCCCTGATTTCAGTCGTTTTGTCTCCTCTGTTTACTGGGAGTTGGAGCTTCCTACGTCGAGAAAGCTCTCAGGGTGCAAGTCACATTTTCCAGGGAGCTGTGTATCTGGAGCGATGAGTAACTGCCGTACACTGAGTCACCGTGAAGGAGGGAGCTCTGGGGAAGGGCAGCGGGGGGACTGCGGAACTGGAAATGGTGGAACAGAAGCAACGGCAGCGCCACAGCCAGCGCTCTGCTCCTCGCTGTAGGTGCGGTCCCGCACCGGTGGTCAAGCAAGAGCCGAACTCCTTATCTGCAGCTTTTAACTAACCTTATGAAAACGCCCAGGGTGTACGGTGGTTATTGAATGTGACGGCGACCCTGCTGGGCTGAGGTCTGCTGAGTTATGCTTGTGATCAAGCTCCAAGATCAGCTTATTAGATAAACTTCCGGAATCAGCCTCTTAACCAAGTATTTGAAGAATGCGTTTGAATTTCATTACACACAAGTGCAGTCCAATTGATTCCAGTTGCACCTTGGCTGCTCACCGTAGGCCCAGGCAAACCGCAGGAAAACACACCGTGAAGCGGTGCGGAACCTCCAGGCAAGGCTTTTTCTGCCTTGAGGCTGTTGGGGGTTTCTCTGACCTGAGAGAAGCTTGGCTATTAGAAGAGAGCTTTCTTCAGCACACTGCCACAAAGTAAAGCAAACCAAACTCTTATCTGCCCACTTGCTGAGGAGGAGAAGTAAAACATAGGGCAGCCTTTTGTACCAGGGGTGCTCAGACATCTCGGTGAGGAGTGAGATCTGGGGGAGAAAAACATTGAATAGGTGGCAGCACAAATTCACAGGTGGATGTGGCAGGGGGAGCCAAACTGCCCAGCTCTGTGGTTATTGCAAGAAGAAGGGATGTGCTGGAAAAGGTGCTGCATCTCCAGATGGGGAAGGAGGAACCTGGTGCAAGTCAGTTGGAGAACATCAGGGGGGTTTCAGCTGCACCTTGTGGTGCAGGAGTTGAAGTGGCTGGGAGGAAGCAAGCGTGTTTGTGAATGCAAACCCGGCTGCAGGCTATTAAAACAGCCTCCGAGTCGCGGCTTGCAAAGGAAGCTGCCCTCCCTCTGAGTGCGTGGGGAGCTGACGTTGCTGCAGCCAAACCCATGCGATGATTAGCACGGCACGGCTTGCTGATGTGGGAGCGGTGGTGTGCGCAGGAGGAGGCCCGCAGCCAGGAGGGAGGCTGTGCCACTCACAGCATACAGCTCACGCTCGGGAAATGCCATCCGAGCAGTAGCCTAAACCATCCCGTGAAGGCAGAGTGCTGGGAAGAGCCGAGCTCCATTTCCAGCCTGCCTGCCTCATGGGGAGCGATTTGGCAGCTCCAGCCCAGCAGATCCTTGTCTGATGTTCCTGCGCTGGAGTGGGATGAGGGTGTACAGCAACACCCAAATGCTTTGGAGACAGGAGGATCCCTCTCTGATTAGTGTGGGTACTGCAAAGGCGGCCAAATGTATGTGCTGGGAACTGTAGGCACGGGAAGAACACATAGCTTTGCCTAGTACATTAGGCAGGCGTTTACCTCTGTACAACAAGGCCAAGAAAAGGCTGACTGTAATTTTACCGTCAAAAACACAGCAACTGGGAAGGTACCAGGCAGAGAGAACTTGGTGCAGTGCTGGGCCAGGCTGAGACGCGCCCGTGCAACACCTTGGTGACAGTGACCTTTTATTCTTCACATCCCTTTCTCTTTTGGCTGCTGCTGCCACAAGGAACTCTGACTCTTTCCGCTTCATTTCCGCTGGCCCAGCTTTTCTCCTACTCAGCAAACTGCCCGTGCACTGATGCACTGAAGGACACCCAGGCACTCTGCACCTCTTAGGAAACCTTTTTGCTTGAGGAAACATTGGGGTGTTGATCTCTGCCAGGGCAGCAGGAGCAAAAGGGAAAATATCTCTTATGACAGGGCTTGATTGCCAGCTGAAAGTCAGCGAAGTGCCTGTCAGGGGCATGTGAGCACAGAAAAGCTTTACAGATGGAAATAAAGGCAGTGATTTTTCCTCTCTGCCTTCCCTGCAGTGCTTGCGAGGTACTGGCTTGCCGGCTGCAGCACTCTGCTGTTTGAGAGCCTGTTGGATCTGGATGCACAGCGCTCTTTGGACTCTTATGTGTTTTCTGAAAATGGTGTCTAAAAGCGTAATGGGCACTTTGCAGATCTCTAAATAGACCAGCCTTCTGTCCTGAGGAGCTGACAACGTAAAGAGACAAATGCCAGGGATGGGAGAACGGCTGCATCATACAAACCAGCCGTGGAGGTGGCACGTGGCCCACCTGCTCAGTATTTTTCCATCACATTCTCATTCGGTTGCTCATTGCCAACTTCCAGCTCTGTCGCCCTCCTCAAAAGCTTCTGCTCTGGGTTTATTTAGCACGCTATTTATTTCCTAATTATAGAACTTACTGACTAACCTCAGCCTTACCGGGTTACTGCTGTCCACCCTTTCATCCCTGTAGACTAGAGGTCCCTGGTCTCTTCTTATGGCTGAAGGCATGTCTTCTGCCCAGTGCTAGAGACTTTCTGACTCCTGTTTTTCTGCCAAACCAAGAGGGCTCTGCCTGCTAGCACAGGGACCTTCACTGATCATTTCAGAGCAGATAGGCTGTTGCATTCCCAAATTCTTTAGGCCGAAAGAGAAATGCCACCGAGCTGAGCATTTGACCAGGCTGTGCTCAGCTGGTTCTGTCCACAAATTCCTGACAGCCAGCTCACTCCTTTTACCCCATGTCCAGCCACAGCTGCTGGCTGGAGGAAGAGGCTTTGGAAACCATTCCCCAGCACCAGCAGTGCCCCTGAGTCCTGCGTGCTGGGGAAGGACGGGGCCTGGCTGCTGCTTCTGGGTGCTCCATGGCACTCGGACGCTGCCCGCCTCCCCAGGCAGCCCCAGCCTTGCAGGGGAAGGATCCTTCTGTATCTCCCCGAGCCAAATCTGTGCCACAACACTCCTGAATTGTTCAGGGAGCCCGGTGAGGTGAAATCCCTGTCCCCTGCACCAAAAGCTGCCAGGCTGAGCAGACCTGTTCCCAACAGGAGCCACCTACAGTACCACGTCTTGTTTGCTTGGAGCCATTTCTGCCCCTTTGTCACAAATTTTGGTAAATTAAGACGCAGCTGCAGGAACTGAGAGGTGTTTTGGTGTGCAGGGGAGGCAGCGTATGAGCAGCAGGTATCTGGCAGGCAGAGCAAGCAGGGAAGGAAAGCAGGATGGAACAAACGAATGTAGCAAAGTCAGAGAGATGTATGAGCTTCTCCTGGAGTATTCCCAAGATGTCATACGGAATAAAGGAAACTGTTTGTCTTCTGTTTAATTCCGAGTGGTCTGTCTGACATTTGCCATTATACTGTGTTCCTGAGGTTGGAGTTTGGAAAGACTATGATTATCCAGCCTCAGAAAGCCAGTGAGAGAGACTGCTAAAGCCACACTTTTTCAGTGACTGCTTGTGAAATACTTTCTCTGGAGTTGACATCGAAGTAGTGGTGAATGAGGAGAATAAGCCAGGGGCTGCAATCCTGCAAACTGAAAAGCTCAGTGAACCAAAAGGTGGGATTATCGGTCCCCTGTAAAAATCTCACTTTTAGTACTGTTTCAGGAATGGGTACGAGCCTCTTCCTAGAGAGCGGTATTTATGGAAATGAAGTGAGCGGAGGTGGAAGCTGCTGCCTCATGCCAAAATAGTGGGAATTGGGATAGGCTGGGAGGTAGGGAGCACAAACTGTCTGGGTGAGGGTGGGGACAAAGAATAAGGTTACGGCTGTGATTTGGGGGAAAGGGTGGTGGTATTGGGGTGCAGAGAGCCAGAGCTCCATTTCTTGGAGGTGTAGAAAAAAAGGGGGGGATGAGAGGAAACAGGCTTGATACAGGAGTGGGGCGGTGGGTGGTGTGTGAGGCTGGTGGGGAGCAAGGGAGAATGGTTTGGGGGGTTAGGAGGCAGCAGGGAGCCTTGGGATGGCCGAGATGAAGGAACATCCCCACCTGCCCCTTTCACCGGCAGTCCCAGCCAAGTGGGGAGGGTCTGCTGCCACATCCAGAGCTGGGGGCAACTGCCCTGGTCCGTGCACACAGACCCAGCTTGGCTGTGCAGGAGCCGCGCTACCCTTCTGGAAAGCCTGCCTGTACCACCACCGAGTTAAATGAGAGCGCGTGCTGGAGGAAATAAACAGCGCTGCTGACACGGTGTAATGATCACTTCTGCAGGCTGACACCACCTTGGCTCACCCTGGGCTCCACCTTGCAAAGCTGGTGTCTCAGCCTTTCAGAAGTGACAGCTGATTTACCACACACCGTCTCAGCGCAGAGCAGCTCCTGCTTTAAGATCCTGATCCATGAAATTCCCCTGAAATCCACCCTTTGCATCACTTCTGATCCACACGGGAATCATGCCACAAGGGCATTTTGCTGGTGTCACACAGGGTAGGGGACGGGAGCAGGACGGTGGTGGAGGTCCTCCTTCCAGACCACTGAAGAGCTGTGGCCCCAGCGGAGGCTAGAGGGTGCTATGCTGCAGGGAATGGGTGTCCTCCCTCCGCACTCAGCATCCCTTCAAAGGCAGATAAAAGTCTGCAGAAAGCGCTGTCTTCGAGGTGAGATGGAGAGCAAGGTGCTGGCTGTAGTTACTAACAACCCCTAAGGCTTCATCACACTAAAATACCAGCCCCATCTAGCTCATTAGTCAGCCCCCAGAAGATGATGCAGCACAGAAAGGGTGGCTTTCGTCAGGACAGGGCTTTGTGGTTTCAGAGCTGTGAGATACAGCACGGGGAATTCTCGCTGCGCTGTGCTCCGGGGATGTGGCCTGCAGACGGCTGCTGTTTGCGTTTCGGGGGCTGCCGAATGCTGGTCTCATTTGTGCAGTTGTGCAGATGGAGCAGCGCAGGAGGTGTCCCAGGATTAGGCTTGGAGATGGGAAAGTGGAAGAGGAAGAAGCGATAGGAGAACAGAAAAAGTATTAAAAAGGATGCATGAAAAAGCGGAAGGGAGAGGATAGAGACAGGAGTGGGGGAAAGGAGTGAGAAAATGAGGAACAAATCAGAAGGTGAAGCTGAGAATGGACCAAAAACAGAGAACAGAAGAAAAAAGAAAGAAAACAAGGTGAAACCAGTGCAGAGGATTGCATCACATCCACTGCTGCATCCACTTAAGGGCTGCAGATGTGCTTAGCAATGAAAAGGGAGATTTCCTTGGGAGACAAATGAAGGAGCTCTCCTTCCCGAGACCCGAGTCTCACGGCAGCTGAGGCTGGGAGCCCTCAGCTGATGGGGCAGGCTCAGCTCCTGCTCACCCAGCCGAGGTGTGGCTGATCTTGGATCCCAGCAAAGAGCAGAGTGGATGAGAGGCGAGGGCGGCACAGGAGACGGGGCTGTGTTTGTGCAGCGGCTGGCAGGCTGCTGCAAGTCCGGGCAAAACCGTGGCATGCTCCCAAACAAGCTGCTCTTCGTGTCGAGGGCTGCTCCCTTCAAAGCTAACCACAGGCAGCCCGAGCGAACGTGCCTCCTGCGTGGGGCTGCACGTGCTCTGCAAAACACAGCCCTGCCATCCCCACGCTGTGGTTGTGGGGTCACTGTCCTCGCGGCTAGCAAGTCCGGTCTGTCTGTCTGCCTGCAGCGGGCAAGGCAGTGCGCAGGCGTAGCTGGAAGAGAAGGAAGTGCAGGTAGAGGTTTCCTTGCATTGCTAGGTCCTGCAGAAGATAACCCACTGAAAAGGAGAAGATGCAGACATGACAAAGGGGGAGGGAGACCACAAAGGAACCCCATTTCACAGCAATCCTAAAAGGGATTGCACCTACCTCAGGGTCATGGGGAGGTCCTGGTTTTCCTGCTGGGGCTGTCAGGGCAGAGACCCGTTGCTAACTGGGGACAAGTGGGGACTCAGCCCAGCTGAGGCCATTGAACTCCTCCGGGAGCCGCCAGGAGCGTGCGGGGTGCGTGGGATTTGTAGACAGTACTGAGTGGGTCACGGGGCAGGATGGCAATGCAGCAGGAGGGAAATGTACCATGAAAATGCCTAGGAGGGGCTTGATGGCAGAAGGCAAATTGGTTAACACCTTGGCCAGAAACATGCTGAGATGTTTCTCAGGATATTGACACCTCTTGCCACTGCGAGTAGGGAGTAAGAGGGCCGTTTCAATAGGAACAGAGGCTGGCTGGGACAGGCTCCCTGTTAATAATGGTTTCTTTTTTTGGTTGTTTCCCACCACCTCTGTTCTCCCAGTGCAGTCGAGGTCTGGGGCAGCTCTGGTGCCTGCAGAGGCTGAGGTAGGGGCATGGGCACATCTGGAGCAGATGTGCAGGTGCTGGAGCACTGCCTGGTGTCACAGCTGCTGCCGCAGGAGTCACCGCTCCAGAGCCCTGGTAGAGGCTCTGGCGAAGGCTGGACAAGATCCAGCGGTGGGAGTTCCCACGGAGAAGGAGGGATGATTGCAGAGGATGCGTGGGGTATGACTAACAGAGTGGATGTCTCAAAAATACATCAGTGTAAACCTCTGGGCAGGGAGGGAGAAACGCCTTCCCGCTTGGGAGGCTTTACGAGGGTCTGGTACAAAACTGAGCTCTAGGAAATGTTCTCTGGAGGAATTTTTTGAAGCAGCCAGATGATGGGTGGGTCCTACCCCTCAGGACGCTCTTGTTCCTGCTAAGGAGTCCCTTGCTGCTCCAAACCATGTGTTTGCTGTTCAAAACTGTATGGAGACACCCCAGGTGCGCTGTGCCTCGGGTGTGTGCTGACCCCGGGGCTGGCTGCGTGCATCCTCCGTAACGGGTTTGGACTCCCAGGCCAAGCAGCAGCCCCGGTCGGCGCTCACACATGGGTTTCATTGAGGACATGTCTGGCCTGGAGTTTGTTTTCATTTCCTTTTGAGGAGAGGAGGAGTCGTAGGAGAGGAGGAACCGAGCGGTGGAGCCGGCTCTCCTGGACGCAGACCTCGGTGCCAAGTGAGCTCCTGCTGCGGTTTCTGCTGCGGCTCTGGAGGCTGCAGCCCACACTGCTGGAGGCAGCTGAGAAGGAGCAGTTGAAAGGAGCAGCTGAGAAGGAGCTTCAGCCCATACCAGGATCTGCCCAGGACGGGAGAGCAGCTCCGAACCGCTCTGACAGGTCTCGGGGCCAGGGTGGCTCTATGGCTCTTTGCCAGCATTGGGCTCCTGCATCAGCCAGGCTCCAGCTGAAGGCACCAGGCTGCTGGAGCTCCCCACCAGCACAGGTCCTACAGGAGCCAACGTCCTGCCCTGGCACGGCATCGCTGGTCATCAGCCACCCGGCACAGGGACACGGCTGGCTCCGGGTGGCCTCCGAGAGCCACTTTTGAGCTGCAGGACCCGTGTTTGAGGTGTGACCCCTGCAAGGTCAGAGTGTGGGTGAGAGACAGGGATCTCACTGCTGCTACCACAGCTGTAGATGTGGCTCCTGAAACGCTTCTGGAAAAGCCCCGAATGTGCCTCACTTCAGGAGGAAACAAAGCCCAGAGCTGTGGCAAATCTCCCTTCGCGTGGCTCAGGGGGGATCAGAGTGAGCAGGAGGCACGGGCAAGGGCCGAGGTGGAGCTCCAACCTTCTAATTATGCTCGGAGATACAGAGATCAAAGGCAACTTCACAATTTAACGAGGCCCAGGCCCGGGCAGAGCCTCTCCCCGCATGGCTGGGCGGGCGGCACGGAGGAGGGAGCGTGCCCTAATGAGCAGCCCGCCTTGCTCAACCAGCCGGTAAGACAGGTTCTGGGCTCCCTGCACACCCGTGGCCCCGCAAGTTAGAGTTCATTACTGCCGGTACATATTCATACGGCATTAGCGCTGCGAGGCCCCAGGTGTTTAATCAGATTGCAAGCTCCCCTTGGGCCTGAGTCCTGCAGGAGGGGAGAAAGCCCTTGGTGAAGCGCGCGCTGGAAGCACGTGCACCAAACCCGCGGCTTGAGCAAGGAGGGGTCCTGCGATAGCAGGAGGCTCCGTCCCTTGCCACAAAACCTCAATTATCAGAGGAGCCTGGGTGATAAAGTTATCGAGAACACAATTTAATGTTTTGTGTCAAGGCAGGAGCTTGCCAAGAGCTTCCTGAAAAAGAACAACTGGCCACAGATTATCTGCCTACGGCATCTGCTCTGTGTTTGGGCACGTTCGGGTCACTCGCGCTGCTCATCAACAAGCAGTTTCGATTGTGCGTGGCGGCACGCCGCCGAGCATCGGTTCTTGTCGCGGGCTGGGTGCTTCCGCCCATCAGGCAGAGAGCGGTGATGCGGGGCTGGGATGTGGGCTCTGCTCCATCCTTCCCGGTCCTGGGGGAGCCACCGCAGTGACCAGCCAGCGCCAGCAGCCAGGGCTTTTCCTGGGCAGTTCCTCCGGCGGCAGGTAGGAATGACCTCTGGAAACGCTTCTCTTGCCACTGTCTGTTGAGGAAGCGTCTGTAAGAGGCCAAGCCTGCGTGCCTGCCTTTTAGATGGGCCAAATAAAGGGAGCCCTGTCCTCACCCCAAGCCCCTCCAGGCCTTGGTTTCCCATCTGTAGCATGAAGATGAAGCAACACCTCTTCTGTTGGAGACACAGCATGCATAAATCCTTGAAGACTGCAAAGCACTCATATGCAGAGAAGGGGTTATATAAAGGTGCTTATTTTAAGCACCTTACACAGACACACCAGCTCTAATCTGGATCCAATCTTGTTTATCGAGGTTAGAGCAAAGGACTTTGAGTTAAACTGGCTAGGATCTCATCTGAGCTCTGACACGATCAGTGGGAGTGGAGCAGAACTGGGGGAGCGTGCTGCCCTTTGCCTCCTTCCTTTTAACTCACAAGGTTTTACATACCCTAAAGGGAACTCGTAAAGAGCTTTCCATGTCCTGAGGATATTCTGCGTCTCGGTTTCTTCAGATAGTCCTGAAATTCCTGGTACCTTAGTGTTAGCACCCCTCTAAAGCCTGAGTTTAAAGAAACCACTGCCCTTTTCATGGAAAGGGCAGAGGATTTGGAAAGCTTTTTTTCCTCTAGAAAATAAACAGAGGAGTCGAGCCAGACGCAAGGATTGGCCTGGCTGTGGATGTCTTCTGCAGCCATCGGAAACCATGAGCTGGCACACAGACGGCGGTGACGACGTCAGGGCAGACGGGGCTGCGGGAGGCGCGAGATGCTGGCGCTGAGCGCGGGGCTATCCGGTTAGTAGGAGGATTGGGAGCGGGCTGGGGCTTAATCCTCTCAGACAGCACTGCAGATTGCTTGTTTCTCCTGCTCGGAGGGACAGACGTGGCAGGACAGAGGCTTTGTCCTATGGTGCAGGAAACCTTCCCAGGACCTGTGCTGTGATCTAAACCACCACTTCGTGTGGAGCTGCTCTAGGAAAGGGATGTGCTCAGTGCTGAGGTGAGGGAGGAAAACCACGTCGCAGGAAGGGCTGTGGCTGGGGTGGGTCAGGAGTCCCTCCTGGGCGTAACGCTGCCCTGCTTTCCAGATAAACCTAAGCCATTGAACTTCTTTATGGAGGGACGGCTGAAACAATAGGGGTGTGCACCCACACAAAGATCCACGCAGGGCAGAGTGGGAGTTTGCCGCAGGGGGGCCATGGCTATCTGATGGGGGGAAAGGTCCCGTGGGTCAGAGGTGAGTGTCTGTGCGAGGCGGTGGAGAGGAGGAGTGCGAAACCCCAGCGATAACAGAGCGACCACTGCAAACATATCGCCCGTGAGACGAAACCCGCGGGGGTTTATGGCCCGGGAGCTGGCTGGCGGGGGCTTTGCGCTTGAGCAAGAGGAAGGCTGGGGATTGTTCGCCTCCGTCGGTCAAGGGGAAACAACTTTGTATAAGCTTGGAAATAAAGAGGATTGCACCACAGAAACACGCAGCCCCATCACGTATGTTCCTCTTTATCACCCCACCTTTGGGGCCCGGGATATTGGCTATCTGTGCAGCTCAGAAAGAGTTACGGAACTGCTAGGCTTGGAAGATCTCCACGCAGAAGAAACCAAACCCAGTGGTAAATCCTGCTATAACAAGGCCTAAATAGTCCCTGCAGAAGGGAGTGAAATTACGCCTGACCTTCGACCTACCAAACTCTTTCAAGTAGAGCCATCCCTTACGAAAACTTGGCGGCTGCATGCGGCTGGGGTGTGGTGTGTGCGTGGAGGGGCTGTTTCCATTCCTTGCCACTTCCCTGTGCTTCACAGGTTGCTCCTCTCTCCTTCGTGCCCCTCACAGCAGGAGCTTCCCTCTTCCAGCCGGGATCTCACAGCCCGGGATCTTCCCAGCCCCAGGTCCTGTGCTGCCCTCGCTGGGGTCCCTCGTACCTCCGCAGGTCCCCATTCCAGGAGCCACTGGTGGGTGCTTCCAGGACGGGGGTTCCTACGGAGAGCAGAGCTCCGTCTGCCTTCTCTGTCTCCATTTTTAATATCCTTTCCCATGCATCTTAGTAGGGACATCGGCATTTATGCCCCAGGGGACAGAAGGAAAACATTCTGCTTTCTGTTTTTAGAGAGGCTGCTGATTTTTCTGGAGCTCCTTCTGGGACAAATCCAGGCAGTTGCCCCTCAAAAGGCAAAACAAACACCCTTGTCCTAGTTGCCTGTGCACAGGCCTGGGAATCTTGCCCTGTGCTCTCTTCCCGACCTTGTTTTCCGCTGAACACAACAGCAGTAATTACCCTGAGGCTGAAGGGTTATTCGAAAGCAAGCACTGTGTCTTGTCCACTCTCTCCTTTCCAGCTGCTGTTTCTCCCTTCACTGGCGTTACACGCTTGCTGGAGTTTCCATCGCTAACTGATGGAAATTCCACCACGAGGGTGGCTGGTCTGCGTGGGGAATACGTGCGTGTTCCCCGAGTTCCTCACGCCCTGGTGCTCTGGGGGTGCGTTAAAGGGGTTTATTTACAGAGTGAGGGCAAGTTACCTCCGCGCGCAGCTCCGCGTGGGGCAGCAGGACCGGCAGGAGACAGAGGCACCGCTCGGCTGCACCTCGCAGGCGCAACAGGCACCACGCTTGGCTGTGTCCGAGGAAAGCGGTAGCTGGACGCTGGAGTGGGGATGGAAAATGAGGTGGAAAGACTGATCAAAGTGCATGGCACGTGTCCGGGCTGCTGAGCTCGCTGCCGGCTGAGCTTGCCATGTTGCCAGAGCCAGAAATGGAGTAATACTTGGGAAGAGTCAACATTTAATGTTGAGCAGCAGCAGGACTATCTGCAATAGATAATGCTAAAGCAGAGGGTTTTGCAAGAAGAGATAAAATCAGCTTCATGTTTAGGAGAGATAGGAGCAGATTTCCAATGCGGAGGCAAACGATCCTGCATTCATTTACTGTGTGGTTTCCTGTACCCTCTTCAGAAGCGTTTGCTGCTGAATATGAATTCAGCCTGAGCGTGCTTTAGCCTGATGGTTTCTGCCTTCCAGGGCAGAGCTCCCCACGTGGCACCAGCTCTGGAGAGCACGGCTGGGCTTTTCCAGCACGGCCTCCCTTGGGGTCCGAGCCGGACACTGCTCAAAGAGGATCTTGTTCATGGCTGAGCCAACAGACGTGTGGTGGTGTGTTCTGGGGCTGTCCCCAGCGCCCCGCTCTGCTCACGCCATCGCAGCCCTCCCAGCAGCCTGTGCCACGCACCCCCGGCCTGGCAGCAAGCCGCTATCCTGCAGGCTGCTTCCGAGGTGCTTGGGCTCCGTGGGCAAACCCCACACCGCCGGCGCGTGGGCTGATGCTGTGCGCGGCGGTGTGGGCTGCGCGCTGAGCTTGCGCGTGCCCTTGGGGTGCGCAGGGGAAGCCCTCTCCAGCCTCTCCATGCTCCCTGAGTGTGCCCCCCACGCACTCTGAGTGTGCACCCCGTGCTTGCAGAACGTGCCCCCCATGCGCCCTGAGTGTGCTCCCCGAGCTCATTAGCGCACCGTGGCGGGCCTCGCTTCGAGGCTGCTAATTAAGCACCTTTGCCAGGGCTGCCCGTCTGC
>VXAL01018103.1:126840-144850 GCA_013399475.1 Chauna torquata | reverse complement strand
CTGTCCCGTGCTTTCCGGCTGAGATAAGCGTGCTGCGGTGTAAACAGCTTCCCTGGGAGCGGCCGGCCCGGCACGCCGGGCACCGGGAGCTGGCCCGGCCGGGGGAGGCGCGGCGGGGCGAAGCGGCTGCTGTGGGTCCCGGTGGGGCGGGTGGCCCCGGGGGGTGGCCCCGGAGGGACGGGGCGTGAACGGGGAAAAGGGGAGCGGAGCCTCAGTGCAGGCTGCGGGCCGGGGGACGAAGGGCGGCAGGGAGGTGTGCTGCTCAGGAGGGCCCTGTTGTGCCCGCTCCGCGCGGGGAGAGGCACCCACCCGGCCTCCCCCAGCCCCGCTGGGATGAGCTGTGCTGGTTTTCGGAGGATGTTATTTTTGCCTTCCGGCCAGCCTGCGGGTTCATATAAGCAAACATTTCCAAAAGCGGTGGCTGATCTTTGTTGCCTCGGTTCCTGGCTGTCCAGCCTGTGACAGCTCCATGCTTGACCAGGGAGATTTGTGTGCGGGGAGGACGGAGATGCTGAACTGCTCTGACACCGGGCCTGAATCGTCCAAGAAATAGGAGCATCCAAAACTACTTGTCACGGTGGAAAAAGTGACCCGCGTGCCTTGCTGCTAGGCAAGGGGCTGGCTTAGCGAGACCCACCGCATAAGGGATTATTCCTGGGAGGGGATAAAAGAAAGTCTGCTTCCTTGGAATAAGTGAAGTATAAATCTAGCACCGGGACCCCTCCCGTCCCAACCCTGGGAAGATATGCAGGGAATTTTACACCGCTCGCTCCTTTGCCCGCTGCGTCCCACCCGAGAAACTCCTGCATCGGAGCGGCGTAAGCGCGGATGCTGGGGGGCACATGTCCGCTGGCACGCCGTGCCGCGGGAGGCAGCCAGCCCCGCTGCTGAGCACGGGCAGCTCTGTCCGCAGGGCCTTGGCCGGCCGCCGGCGGGGATCCTTGGGACGGGGCGGCTGGATACACCCGAGACCTGCGGAGGGGCTTGGGGCGAAGGCATCCCCACGTATCAGCTCGAGCTCTCTCCTCCCGCGCTGTAGCTCATGGCAGCGCATTGATGGAGCATGAGGTCATGCGGAACAGGCTGGGCAGCGCAGGCAGTGACTTGAACCGGTGCCCAAGTTTTTCTGCCTCCTGAGGCTGGGCTAAGGGAGCTACAGCATCTTTTTGGAAACCATCATGTGACACTGGGCTCTGCCTGGCCTGTCTGCCACTGGTGCTCACCCTACAGTTGTTGAGCATCAGGAAGAGTAGGATTACCTCGGAGGAGCCCTGCTATTAAAAGGCTAATGAGTAGGAGCTCGCTGAGTAGTAGCTTAGGCTAATGAGAGTCATGCTGTTTGGTGTGGGTCCAGGCAGCAAGCCCACAGCTCATTATCTTCCACCTTCTCCAGAGCACGCAGGTAGTGGGGGCGTTACTCCTGGGTCTCCACCTGAGCTCAGGCCTTGCTCTGACTCCGGTAGCATGGCAGAGAAGAGCCTGGCACCAAGTCATGTGCTGTCCCTGTGCTTTGTGTGGAGTTGTTAAGACTTTCAGCCAGGTCTGTGGGAATCCAGTCTGGGTTTGTGGAGAGTCTTGCCGTCCTACAGCTGTTTGGGCAGAATAAATTGGGGGTGGGAGGAGTTTCCCCAAAGCCATGTGGCATTGTGCAGGGTAGGACCCTGCGCTTCTTTCTCTCGTGTCTGCAGCATCTGTGAGCTAGGGCATGTGGGCTCCCCCTACAATGATTTTTTTGTCTTGCAAATACTAACTTTTGTTAGCAAAACCCGGCAATGTGACCAGCCTGATTCCCTGGAATAATCCTGTCCCGCTCACGCCGAGTGACAGTGCCCCAGCCTGGCCAGCCCCTGCTTTCCCGCACAGCAGCTGAAGCATTTGGAGCGCTGCAGACTTGGGATTCCCCTGGGCTCTGGTTTGACGTTCAGGCTCTGTCAAACCACTTTTTCTGTGCCCCGGGAGGGAGTCGTGGTCCAGCCAGTCCTGGGTGCGGCTGCGCTCCCCTGCCCTCTTCTGCTGGGCACTGCCCATCCTGAGACATCCACAGGGAGCAGCATGTGCGGTCCAGCCAGGCGGGACATCTGCTGCAGGGCGAGGATGAAGCCACCTCCGTGCAGAGCTGGGGCTGTGGCAGATGCCTGGCATTGGCTTGCAGTGACACGCGGCTTTGCTGGCAGGTGACTTCTGCGACGTAAACCACTGTCAGAATGGGGGCACCTGCCTGACTGGCATCAACGAGACCCCCTTCTTCTGCATCTGCCCCGAAGGCTACGTTGGGATTGACTGCAACGAGACAGAGAAAGGTGAGGCTCAGGGGAAGGAGCTGAGTCCCCATCACAGGGGCTCAGTGAGGTGCAGGGGATCACGGAGCGTGCAGGAGCCTGGCAGCACGTCCTCCTCGTGGCCCTGCGCCTCCGGCCCTGGTGATGGGCACGCAGGGTGGAGCTCCAGGCAGGGATGCGCTGACCTGCATCACTGGGGACAAGCGGCGCGGCATCCTCAGGCAGTGAAAACACACTGGATGCTCTTATTTTCCACCTGTGCCCATATGACAGCCCTTTTTCCTCCTTTCCCCTTCCCTAGGCCCCTGCCACCCTAATCCTTGCCACAACAATGGTGAGTGTCAGCTGGTCCCAAATCGAGGGGATGTCTTCACCGACTACATCTGCAAGTGCCCTGCGGGGTACGACGGGGTGCACTGCCAGAACAGTGAGTACAGCAGGGTGCGGGGGACCGGGAAGGGACGCGAAAGTGACAGGCCAGGCACCCCCGGACCTGCTCCCGAGGGGATGCGGTGTCTCCGGTAATGGGACAATGGGTAGTTTGAAGCTCAGCCTGCTCCGCACGGGCTGCCAGCCCTGCCGTGGCTGCATGCCTCGATGCAGCCACACAGCTGCGGTCAGCAGGGACGCGGCTTGGATGAGAGGTTCAGCCTGTGCCACCGTGTCTGCGAGAACCGTGCCACAGCCCTTGCTCTGTGGATGCTCCTTTCTTCCCGGGGCTGGCTCTGGGGCCACCTCCTGAGCCCCCTCTCCTCTGTCTCCTAGGCAAGAATGAGTGCTCCTCCCAGCCCTGCAAAAACGGAGGCACCTGCCTAGACCTGGATGGCGACTACGCCTGCAAGTGTCCTTCTCCCTTCTTGGGGAAGACCTGCCATGCCCGTAAGTTCCTGGTGCTGATTCTGCAGAAGTCCCTTTCCCTCCTAGCTCCCCGCTGCCCTGTCCCCCTTCACCAGAGATGAGGTCTCACTAGCTGGTGTGGCAGAGCCGGTGCCTGTGTGCCAGCTGCTTTTGATGCCGGTGAGCCTTGTCCTGATGGAGGGGCATCCTCAGGGAGGTGCTGTACCCCCTCTCAGAGGTGAGAGCAGCCCTGTGCCACCCCCTCAGACTCTAGTGCTGTGAGAGGGGCTGATGGGCAGCGTGGTTTTGGCTGAAGGCTGAGGTGGAGGAACACCCGGAGGACTAGCGTGGGCCTCCGCCTCCTGCTATGTCCTCGGACAAGAGGCAAATGAGCCCCTGGTTTTGCTGCCTCATCACCTCCTGTCTTTGCTGCTGACCCTGCTCTCTCTCCCACGTCCCCAGGCTGTGCCGTTCTCCTGGGCATGGAAGGAGGGGCCATCTCCGACGCGCAGCTCTCGGCCTCCTCCATCCACTACGGCTTCCTCGGCCTCCAGCGCTGGGGGCCGGAGCTCGCCCGCCTCAACAACCATGGCATCGTCAATGCCTGGACCTCCAGCAATTACGACAAGAACCCATGGATCCAGGTACCTATGGGAGGACCGGCATGCCAAGCAGTCCTGTTAGCTGCTGCTGGTGGGATTTATCTACCTCTGTTGGCAGGGAAAGGTGCCACCTTGTGATGTGCCTGGAGAAGGCTTCATAGGTGGTGTTGGACACCTGGGGTGGTGATGTCCCCTCCTCTGCCCAAACCTGTCACCTGGGGACAGAGGATGCAGGGCTTTAGCACCAAGGAACCCACAGTGCCCAGGGCAGCCCCATTCCTGGGTGTGATGCTGAGCCTGCCAGGCTGGGCGGTGCTGTGGGTGCAGACCACCCGCCCCGCCACGCTCACTGTCTCACCCCCCCTAGGCCAACCTGCTGAGGAAGATGAGGCTGAGCGGCATCATCACGCAAGGCGCTCGCCGCGTGGGGAAGGCAGAATACGTTCGTGCCTACAAAGTGGCCTACAGCCTGGATGGGCGGGAGTTCACCTTCTGCAAGGACGAGAAGCAGGACACGGACAAGGTGGGCTGAGCGGTGGGGCCAGGAGCGGGGCTGCCTGCCCAGTCCTGGGCTCCTCCTGGGAGAGCGCTTCTGACCTGGGTCAAAGCCACGTCAGGAACCATCCTACCAGCATGATGCACGGACGGTTCCAGCGCCGGGAGTGCTCTCCGGCTCTGTTTAATTTACCATAATAAGCACAAGCAAAGAGGCAGCGCTGATTTATTCAGGTCATTCAGATAACATCTTTGTAGCTGACACGCTGTGGGATGTGGGCACGGCCTGAAAGCACTAGCAAGCAGCTTGCGTGGCTCTGGGCTGAGCACGAGCCCACTGTGTATCTCAGTCTCAAGTCACTGAACGCAGTACTCTCTGGTTTTTTATGGCAAACGCCTCCTGACTGCTTTTTGTGCATCCAGGGAATGGCTGGGAATATATGCCTTGCTTTAAACAAAGAAAAGTTTCTCTCCACAGTGCTGGAAAAAAATGCATGAAAGCGTGACCTGACAGTGTGCTGCATTTGTTGAAAGCAAACAAGCAAGTCACCCCTCTGCTTTTCAAGCAGATGTCACGATTTGGGGAGCGTAGCCATAGGGGATGGGTGCTGCTGTGGGCGCAGCTCCGTACGGATGAAGCACGGGGCATCACACGGCTGTGTTGAGAGTGTTAGGGCTGCTGCCAGCTCGTGTGCTCCTCAAGGGCATGATCAGAGAGCCCTGGTTCCCCCTCTCTGGCAGTGGCAGGCACCGAGGTGTGGCAGACAAGGGTTTTTATGCCCAAGGCCGTGGGAAACTGGGGTGCTGAACTCCGCTTGCTGTGACAGATTTTCCAGGGGAACCTGGACTATGGCACCATGCAGACCAACATGTTCGACCCTCCCATCACGGCCCAGTTCATCCGCATCTACCCTGTGGTGTGCCGCCGTGCCTGCACGCTGCGCTTCGAGCTCATCGGCTGTGAGATGAACGGTAAATGCCCGCCGCCTGCTGCCGGGGGATGCTCTGCGCAGGCTCTGGGCACTGCGCGGGGGCTGACCCCTCTCCAGGGACTGCGATCGGCGCAGGGCTGGCCGGGGGGCTAAATCTGGATGGGTGTCAGTCTGGATCAGCTGCTGACGTCTCACCGCTGGTCTCGCCTCGCCAGGCTGACCCCAGGGTCACCAGACGTGACACAGGACAGGGCGTCACCCCCTGTACCCGTCCTGATCCCTATTTAGCCAGTGAGTGCTTGTTTTTCTCATGCTGTCTCGTGATGCCTGGAAAATACCCATGGGAGCTTTTGGGGAACACAGGCTGTTAATCCCATCAGCTCAACTGGGTCGAGCTGTGTTCTCACACTGCTAACACCTTCCCAAGCTGTCCCAGTTCACCGCTGGGTTTTTCATTGGTCCCCATCTGAGCTCTGATCCGGCCGCTTTTCCTGCTGGAGAGCTTGAAAAGCACCAGAAGATCAAAGTCCTGTGGGAAACGTGACTGATTATTAGCCGGATCCCTTGACTTTCCCTTCCCCTCCCCACATTCCTGCCCCGCTGCACGTCCTAGGCAGTGCCTGGTGCAGCCCTGGGGAGGGCGAGCGAGCCGGGCTGGGTCTTGGGCCGCATCCTGCCGCTGCCCAAGTGCGGTGCCAGCCGTGAATTCGGCACCGAGGTCTGTCCTCGCGCCAGGCTGTGCTGCAGGGCTGTCCGTGCGTCCCTGCAGCAGGAGGCACTGTGAGGCAGGGAATAGCTCGGCGCCGAAAATACCGTCCCGGAGAGCGAGCGAGCTGCCAGCCCCGCACGTCTCCAGTGCCTCTCCGTGCCCGGCTCTGCTCTCCGTGCCTCCCAGTCCCGCTGCGGCCACGGGGATGTGCCCGCCGGCTCCGCAGGGCTCTGCCGGCTGCGGTCGGGTGATGGTGCTTTGGACTCTTTCCCTTTCACTGTCTGTATAAACCGTTGTGTTACAGTGTATTTCAACACGGCAGGTTGCTCGGAGCCTCTGGGCATGAAATCCCGCCTGATCTCTGACCAGCAGATCACAGCCTCCAGCGTCTTCAAGACGTGGGGCATCGATGCCTTTACCTGGCACCCCCACTACGCCCGCCTGGACAAGACGGGCAAGACCAACGCCTGGACGGCGCTCCACAACGGCCAGTCCGAGTGGCTGCAGGTGGGCCTGGGTGCCCAGGGCTCTGCCCTGGGGCTGGGGAGGGTGTATGGCAACCCGAGTGTGTCCCTGGCCCCCTCCGGACCCCTGTTTCTCAGCCCCAGCTTGTCCCTTCTGTTTTGCAGGAAAGATCAGGTTTGTGTTTCTATTCCCAGTCTGGAATGGGAACAAATAGTTTTGAAATTTCCTTCTCGGTTTCCTTTCCTCTGCTGTTTTTATACTTTTCACATGATTTCATGACATAATAGGACAAAGCAGTTTAGATATTTGTCCCACTTTTTATTTTATTTGGGAAATGATTAAAACCAGCTGCTCGCCGGCCCTAAATAAACCAGCTTATTGAAACGTCTCCTGATGGGGTCGCGATGACACGCTGCGTTGGGCTGCAACACTGAAGGCTGCATGTTTGTGTACCTGTAGATAGATTTACCTGTATACTCCTGTATATATATATGTAGATAGACAGATAGATAGACGTGTACATTTATAGCTAGTGTTGCCCTCAGTGAACATGAAATAGGAACTAAATTAAGGAGACTTTCAGCTCATTTGCTGCGTTACCCTGTAACGTGCCAGCAGCAGAAGCACAGTGTGGCAGAGCAGGAAGCAAAGCAGATAGAACAGAAACCGTCTCACTCATACCCCAAATGTCAGACCACGTTGAGCTGCATATTTTCCCAGCCAGAATCGCTTTCCATTGGAAATGCATTTCCACTGGGAGTCTTTTTTTTTTTTTTTTTTTGAGTTGAGGTTTTTGCCATCATTCTCACATTGACCTTTTCAGCAAAAGATGCGGAAGCAGCAGCAGCGACGTGCAGGGAGCAGAGCCCTGCCCCACAGGGGAGAGAGCTGAGACGGCTGGTCTTGCATCTCACTTCGGGTTGCTCTGAGGGATGCTGCGAGTGTTAAAGGGTGGAATATTTCACGATAGTGTTTTATTAGTTGCTCCCCCACTGGGGCGGGGGTTGAGCGGTGTTTTCTGCACTCTGGACCGCCAAGCACCCGTGGATCCCAGCTACCCATGGGACACACGGGATACTCCGGGTGGGAGCGCTGCCGCCCAGCGGGGCAGGAGGGCTGTGCCAGCCATGCTGTCATGCAGAGCCTTGCCAACCTCTTCTCTGTGCCAGATCGACCTCCGGGACCAGAAGAAGGTGACGGGCATCATCACACAAGGGGCCCGCGACTTCGGCCACATCCAGTATGTGGCCGCCTACAAAGTGGCGTACAGTGACAATGGCACCTCCTGGACCATGTACAGGGACAGCCAGACAAACAGCACCAAGGTAAGGGGGGCAGCGAGCTCCCAGGGCTGGGGAACACCTCCGGGGTGGGTGGCACAGGGGAGGGATGGGCTGGTGGCGAGGGGTTCCCTGCAGTGCTGATGCCCACCCTCTCCCCCCAGATCTTCCACGGCAACAGCGACAACTACTCGCACAAGAAGAACGTCTTTGACGTGCCCTTCTACGCCCGCTTCGTGCGCATCCTGCCCGTGGCCTGGCACAACCGCATCACGCTGCGCGTGGAGCTGCTGGGCTGTGACGAGTAGGCGCCCGGGGCGGCACGGAGAGGAAGGACGGGGCTTCTCTTCCCTGCCCGGCCCGCACCCTGCCCGCCCCTGTGCACCTCCCGCTCGAACCTCAAGCCTCCCTATCCCCCTCCCCAAAATTTGGAGACGCTGCCTTGCCTTGGCTGGATGCGGCCGGGGGGGGCTCCCCTGCCCTAACTGGCGCTGGGGCTGCAGCACTGCACTTTATGGGACCATTCCAGGTGGGATGTGGGGATGGCTCCTGCCCTTTTGCCCCACGAGCTGGGAGAGAGACCTCCTGCAACTGGGGCTTGGCTGTAGGACCCCCTCCTGCAAATGGGGCTTGGCTGCAGCCTCCCCGCAAAGCCTGGAGCCGACTTTTCTCCCCGTTTTTGCTTCTGCTTCCAGCAGCGAGGCTGCAGCCAGCAGCAATGCCCTGCCTGCACCGCACTAGAGCTCGGGACTTGGCTGTTTTGGGGGACCAAAACCAGCCTCCGCCGTCCCTCCAGCTCCCTGCACGGCTGCAAGCAGGGGGTGCAAAACCTCAGCCATGTCCCCTGTCCCTTTTGCCAGGCCCCGGGTCTCCTTGCCGGTGGTGTCAGCGCCGCATAGTGCGAGGGGAGTGATGAGAGGAGGGGGGAGGCTGCTCCTATCAGAAAGCGCTGGGTCTCCATCGCCAGCAGCTCTGCCCACTGGGTCTGGCTTTTTGGCAGCCGAGAGCCCTCCCCGGCCCCTAGTGAGGGTGTTTACCCCAGGGGAGCAAACCCACAGGTCTGCGGGGTGCGGGTGGGGGGGGGACATGCTCTGCTCCCACCCTGGGCACCCTGCCCTCCAAACGAGGCGGGGGGTGGTGGTGGTCTTGGGAATGATTTCTCTCCCATTTGATCACATTCCCAGGGTGCTAGCACCAGCATTTTCCAAGCCTCAGCATTGCCACCATCCCCACCTTACTGCAGCCCGGGGGGCTGAAGGTCCCTCGCCCGCGGAGCCAAGCAGTGGCCAGCGGCCGCTGTCTGTGGCGGGGAGGAGGAGGTGGGCAGTAGCCACGGCGTGCAGGGAGAAGCTGCAGAAGGTGGTGGCTAAACAACCCAAACGCAGTAGGCAGACAGCCAGATCCCTGACCCTTCTTATAACCTGATTTTTCCCTTTCTGGAGTGGCGGGGAGCCTCTCGTGATGCCGGAGCTGTCGGGAATGGCAGTAGGAGAGGGGTGGGAGCACAACCACGGGCTCGGGGCAGCGGTAGGGCGAGCGCTCGCCTTGGGGCTGCGTCCCCCGGGCAGCGCTGGTGACAATGCTGTCCCCGTGTGCTGGGACGGGAAGCAGCCACGGGGCTGGGCTGGCTTTGGAAAGTGCCGAGGGGACCCAGGTGGCACGGCCGGTCCGGTGGTGGCCCTGCTTGGGGGTGTCACTGACAGTATTAAAACCAGCTGAAACTTTGGGCTGTTGGCTCGCTGCTCCTTGATGGCCGTCGCCCAAAGTGAAGGCGCGTGGGTGAGTCCCCGGGGTGCCCCTCCGCTGTGGTGTGGCATGGGCAGGCAGCTGCCGTGCTGACGCCACACCTCTCCTGCCTCCGCAGACCCTCCTTGCTCCCTTCCTTGCCCAAAAAACAGGGTACCGGGGCTGTGCACATCCTTCCCACGGCCTCCACCCCCTCCCAGCTGCGGGAGCCTGTGCTTGCAGCTGGCCAAGCGCAATGGGATGGGAGGTGGGGATGCGAAGCGGCTATCGGCACCTCACACCCTGCGTATCCTCCTTTGGCTTTGATCCTGGAGCAAGTCCCCTAACTTGGAGCGAAACAGGCTCTCGAAGCGACAGCTTTGGCCAGGGCTGCGTGCAGGGATGCGGCCGACCGAGCCTCCCGGGCACGGTGTGGGACGCAGGCTGCTGGGTCGGGACCCTTGGCCTGGTAGGGAGGGCACCGAGGTGATGAGGATGGAGGAGGTTTGCTTCCCTCCGCAGATTTCTGCCACACTTCTCAGGGACCCTGAGGCTGGTGCAAATGGCCCGGGGCCACTCGCATCCTGCCACAGCCCTCCATCCCCGCAGCTCCTGATTTCACTGCAGCCGTGGCTGCTCGGTGACAAATAGCACCCACAGCCAGAGCGGGGGGGACACGGAGCTCTGCTCACAGCCAGACGTGCCCCCCTTATCGCCGGGAAGCTGCGGCAGAGATAAGAGCAGCCTGCTGCAAGTCAGACCGAGACAGCCCCGAGCCGGGGGAGGCTCTGCGAGGAGGATGAAGTGAGCCGATGCCGCGTGTCAGAGCAGGGGACGCATCCTCCACACCCGGTCACCGCTGTCCCCTGCCCGCTGCCACCCCCATCCCGGTGGGGGATGCTGAGCCTCTTCCCAGCCCTGCAGCGTTTCCTTCTTCCTACAGAGCACTGGGCTCCCTTTGATGAGGGTGGTGAGGGCCAGGGCACCCTGCACGCCGTGCAAAGCCTCTGGCGGCTCATCCCTGTCCCTCGGATGCTCTTCCCGGAGGCAGGAAGGCCGGCACGCTGCAGCCGTGGCACCCCGC
Organism: Chauna torquata; assembly: GCA_013399475.1. Classification (NCBI taxonomy): domain Eukaryota; kingdom Metazoa; phylum Chordata; class Aves; order Anseriformes; family Anhimidae; genus Chauna; species Chauna torquata. The sequence continues at coordinate 134,442 of VXAL01018103.1, read as the reverse complement.
TGCCTGCTGACTCGGCTGCCGGTGCTGCCAGCTGCCCGCGAGCCTGTTCCGCAGGAAGCAGCCGCAGGGGAGAGCATCCTCTCGCCTCCGCCCGGAAAGCCCAGCACTGATCACAGCCTCCTCCGTTCCACCGCGGATGCAGGTTTTCCTCCCTAGTTTTAGCCTTGAGCAACAGGTTCCTGCAGGAGTTGCTGGCAGAGGCTGAAACTGGTCCTGTGCAAGCAGTCTTTCAGCCAGAAATCCTCAGCGGGGCCACGTTGAGCTGTCAGCCTCTGGCTTTGAGGCGGGGAAGCCGGGGATGACATTTTTATGGCTCTTGTTCAACCCACAGCTTAGCCAGCTCCAAGCACGTGCCCTTCCCACATGCTGCTGGGTCGGATCTGCCCTGACCCCGCGCAGCACCGCTCACCCCGCAGCCCCCAGCCGCACCCAGGGACGCCCTCGGGGAGCTCAGCCCAAAGCCCCAGCAGAAAGCAGCTCTGGGAGCATCCCCTAAGCACCAAAACCAGGGTGAGAGGAGGGAAGGAGCGGAGGGGATTCACAAAAGCATCCCTCTCCCCTTCTCCCAGGGCCGGGCAGAGGGACGGCTCTTTGCAGGGTGTTTTGGGCACCCTGCAGCTTTTTCCTCCTCTCCGAAACAATGGGGCGGCTGCGCCAAGGAGCAGCGTGCCCCGGCGGGGAGGGGACCGTCCCGATCAGACGCTGGCTGGGACACAGGGCAGCCGCAGGGGGGGCACGGCCCAGAGCCGCCGTGCCGGGAGATGTAATCACCCCATTGTGGGCTGCGGAGCAGCGTGCTCCAGCCGGCAGAGCGGGCATCACGCCGGGCATCACGCGCCCACAGCTGTCCCTCCCCGGCACACAGGGGACCCCGTGACGGTGCCGGGGACAGGACGCACACGGTTACAGCCAGCGCGGGGGCTTGGCGTCCCCAAAACACCCGTAACAGCCTCTCCTTCCAGCCAGAGCTGCTCGGTGTGACCCGGAGGGCTCGGCTGTCCCCCAGCCGCATACTGTTTGCCAGCCAGCCCTGCACCCACGCCTCTTTTTTTTTTAATCTCTTCATTTCTTTGTCCCTCGATTAGAAAGGCAGAGCAGAGCCGTGAGACCCCGGGTCCCCCAGCAATCCCAGTCACGCTTCCCTTGGGGGACAGGGGAGCCTGGGACAGGCCGGCTGGTGGCAGATAACACCGCGTCCTGGCCAGGCAGCCGCTGCTGCTCCCTATCAGCATGCCGGCGGTGCCAGACAGGCTCGCACCCGCGCCGTGCCGGGGCCACCAGGATGGGGTCGGCGGGAGCGGGCGCTTTATTTTTGCACGCGTTGTTTTCTTTCCGGTTTGACGCCGTCCTGTGCGGCGGCGAGAGCGGGACCTGGGCCCCCGCGCCTCATTTCCTCGCCGTAAAACAACAAAGCGGAGAGAAGCGGCACGCCGGGCCAGGGCAGCGGGGCGCCAGGTCAGGCCACACGCTGCTCCGCTGTTCCTCCGCGCGCTCGGCCACCCCTGGCCGTGGGACCGCGGCGATGCCTTCCCCGGGGGCTGGATCCTGGGCTCTTGGAGCTGAAAGGAGCCAGGGCTGTGTCTGTGCTGCCTGGAGCCGGTGTGGCTAGGGAAGCCCCAGCGGATAGCTGCAGCCGGGCAGCCCAAATGTTTTGCCCCAGTTTCTGTGCCCCAGTGCAAAGCTGGCCCTGAGCCACCCTCTCCCAGCTCTGCTTTGCCCGCCTGGCCTCAGGCTGAGCCCCAGAGAGGCTGAGCCTTGTGGCTCGGCTGCCTCTCCCCGACCCCAGAGCTACTTGTGTGTCGCCGGCACGGACCCTCACACCGCAGCCCGCTGACCCGGAGCTGCTCGTGCTTGTGGTGCTCCCACAACGTGCTCGCCCGGTGCTCCTGTTGCCCATGGCCGGTCCCCACGGCGGGCCGTGGGCCGGCTCGTCTCTCCGCGCTCTGCAGCAGTGCAGGAGGCTTTGAGCGGGACACTGCGGGGCTCATCCCCTCATCTCGGCATCCCCGACGGGGCACCCCTTCCCCTCGGCTGCCCCCCGAGCTGGGGCGATGCTGTCGGCTGGCGCGTTACCGCAGGAGCGTGCGGGTGTGCGGCGAGGGCATCGCCTGGGCAGGGTGCGTGGCTCCGGCCGGGGCGGCGGGCGGGCAGGGGGCCTGAGGCACCCACCCCTGCTCCGGGCCGAGAGCAGGGGGTTGGGAAAGGCGTGTGTTTCCCTTTAAGAGGCAGGCCCTGGAGCTGCTTCCTCTCAGCCCTGCAAGAGCCCTAAACACAGTGCATCTGCCTGCAGCCTGCCCGCTGCCTGCTGCTGCTGCCCGGCGTGAGTAGGGCTCGGTCCCGGGGCTGGGGACGGGGCGGGCTGGCACCCCAGGGTGCGGCACCGCGCTGGGCGCGGAGGGCCGGGAGGGCCGGCATCGCCGCAGAGGCTGCCGGGCATCTCCGCGCTGCCCACGATGAGCGCGATGCTCCCCGGCATCGCGGTCGAGGACGCCGGCGCTCCGTCCCGTCCCCACACAGCCGGACGCTCGTGGGTGGCGAGGAGGTGGGGGACGCAGCGGGGTGAGGGCTGGCGTCCCCAGCCCGAGGTGCGGGGCTGCCGGTGCCTCGAGCCCGTCCCGCCGCCCCGCCAGCGCTCGGCAGCACATGGCAGCGTGTGCGCAGCTGCTGCGCCTCGAGCACCGCACCCCGGCGCTGCCGTAACGCCAGGCCCGCGCCCGCCCTGCAGCCGGCACCCGTGCCCGCCTTGCACCCTCCGGCCAGGGGCTGCGCGGCTCTCGGGGGGGTCTTTTGGGTTAGCCGAGTGTGGGCTGCACCCGCGAAGAGGTGAGCAGTGGCACCGGGAGAGGAGGAGAGCCCGGGATCAGGCATCCCACGGCGGGAGCAGCCGGCTGAACGCCCCAGCCCCGACGGCGTGGCTGGAAGCCACCGCTGTCCCCCAGCCCGGTCCCCGCTCTGCAGACCCCTCCGGGCCAGCACCCTGTGCCCGCAGCCCGGGGCACCCTTGCAGCGCTCGTAAACCTTGTCTGCGCGGGGGGCGCGGATGTCAAATTCCTGCCCGCCTTGGAGGGGGGCTGCCGGAGGCTTGCCGAGTGCCGTGCCCCCTCTGCCGGCTCCGGGAAAGCTTGCAAGCCGGCAGATAGCCCTGCTGCCTGCCCGGGGTGACACCGCGCTGGTCGCCCTCGGGTGCCCGTGGGAGCCGGAGCTGGGGGCAGCGCAGGTCCCCAGTGCCGCGGGGCAACCGGGCTTCTCCCAGGGGACGTGGTCCGCGAGCGCAGCTCATTGCATGGGGACAGCGTCTGCTGCGTCTGCGGCAGGAAGCGGCAGCCAGCCCCTGGGTGGGAGCCGGGGGTCTGCAGCCAGGCCGGAGGCTGCCTCCGCTGCCCCGGCACCGGACAAAGCTCGGCGGCTCCGAGCTCTCTCCTCCCCTCCTCGGCCACACGCTCTGCTGCCTCCGTAAGTGGAGCTTGCTTCACGCAGTGAGGCTCGGCCACCGCGCTCCACGCACAGCCCCTGGGGATGTTTTCCCAGTGCTCCCAGTTCAGAGGACTCCCTGGGATCCTGTTTTCCCTGGCAGTTGCCGCCTCATCCCCTGCTTTGCTCCCAGCTCTCCGGGCTGGGTGCTGTGCAAGCTGTGATAGTGGCAGCAGCAAATGCACCGTCGAGGATGGGCACGCGGCGTGACCGAGGCGTGCAGGTGGGAACGCTTGCTGGGAGGATGAGGATGGAGCGGGCTGGGATCACTGGTTGTGGGGCAGGTGTGGGGCATGGTGTGGTGAGGCTCAGGTCCCCGGCACCCTCTTCTGCAGGGCATTCCCACCCCTCTCCCTGTGTCCCCACAACAGGGTTTGCCCCTGAGTGCCAGGAGCACTGACCATCGTGGGGTCACCCTGCAGCATCACGAGTGGCTACTGCGGGGCTGGCCTGAGGCGAGTGGGGGTTGTTAACCGGCTGCTGGGGTAACACCGGTGCCTTTCTAGGTGTTACCGCAGCCCTTTCCCTCCCTGCAGCCCGGGCTCAGGGTTCAGCCTCGCTGCCCAGCCATGCTGCTGCTCCCGCTGCTCCTCGAGGCCACCCTGCTGCAGCTGGCCAGCGGCTCCCACCACCCCTTCTACAATGGCTTCTACTACAACCACATCATGAACGACAAGGGCAACGGGCATGAGAAAGGTAGGGCAGGGACCGGAGGGGCTGGCGGGTTGGTGCAAGGGGCTGAACTGCCCCTCCCTGCCTCTAGAATGGGGTTGGGACCAACATCTTGAGGGGTATGTGGGGCTGGAGGAGCACGTGGGGGTGCTCAGGGGATGCTCGGGCAGAAGAGGAGGTGGCTGGAGGGAGGGAGCACAGCAGCTGCGGGGAGAGGAGAGGCCCAGCCCATCACATCTTCCCTCCCTGTCCCCAGTGGTTTACTTCAACGGGGCCAAGCTGGTGGTGGAGACCCCCAAAGACCCCGTTTACAGCTCCAGTGGTGCCAATGTCACCCTACCCTGCCGTTACCGATACGAGCCGGACCTGGAGGGCAAGCACAAGATCCGCATCAAGTGGTCCAAGCTGCGGGACGACTACACCAAGGAGCAGGACGTGCTGGTGGCCATCGGCAAGACCTACGTGGCCTTTGGGGACTTCCGAGGCCGTGCTCACCTCCACCAGACCGGCCGGCGCGAGGCCTCGCTGGTTGTGAGTGATGTGCGCCTGCAGGATGATGGCAAATACCGCTGCGAGGTCATCGACGGGCTGGAGGATGAGAGTGATGTGGTCGACCTCCGGCTGCAAGGTGGGAACATGGCAGGGACCAGTGAGCGTGGCCCCCTGCGGGGCAGCGAGGTGGGGGGGTTTGGGAGAGCCCAGTCGTCCCCCATGGGCAGAAAGGGGCTGGGATGCTTGGGGTGATGCCTTGGGGCTCAGCAGTGAGAGCCTGGAGCTCTGTGTGATGGTGTTTCACGTGTTCCCATGGTCCAGCCATCCCTGTGACAGCGGTCCTGCCATCCCCACGTTGGTGGTCCTTGTGTCCCTGTTCCTGCAGTCTGTGCATGCCCGTGATGATGCTCTGTGCCCCTGGGACCATTGTCTGTGTGTCCCTGGGACCGTGGTCCATATGTCCCTGTGGTGGTTCCCTGCATCCCTGCTGTCATAGTCTGAGCATCCCCATGTGTGCCGGTGCTGTCCCTGCAGGGGTGGTCTGTGTGTCCCCAGGACTGAGCCCCTGTGTCTCTGTGCCACCAGATGTCGCTGGCATCTCGCTGCTGGTGGCTGCGTGCCCAGAGCAGCCCTGTCCAGGCACTCCTGAGCCTCGAGCTGTGCCTGCTGGTGGTCCCGCACCCCGGTGTGGTCCCGCACCCCGGTGTGGTCCCCGTCCCAGAGGGTGAATTTGGGGTGGGTTGGGCACCGTGCAGCTCCTGCCGTGGCTGTGGATGGTCTCGGGTGGGTGGGCTGCCCTCTGAGCCAGCTGAGCACCCCGTCTGCCCGCAGGCATCGTGTTCCCCTACCAACCTCCCCGCGGGCAGTACAGGCTCAACTTCCACGAAGCCGAGCGAGTGTGCCAGGAGCAGGGTGCCGTCATCGCCACCTTCAGCCAGCTCTTCCAGGCCTGGAGCGAGGGGCTGGACTGGTGCAACGCGGGCTGGCTGGCCGACGGCACCGTGCAGTACCCCATCCGCCTGCCCCGCAAGCCCTGCGGTGGGCTGCACCTCGCCCCGGGCATCCGCAGCTACGGCCCGCGCCACCGGCACCTGCATCGCTTTGACGTCTTCTGCTTCTCCTCCGCGCTCAGAGGTGGGTGCTGAGCTGCGGGGGATCCTGGTGAAGGGGCTGTGCCCTGCCGGTGGCATCCCATGTCCTCCCTGCCCCTTAAGGCATGGGGCTTATAGCCCAGGCAGGGATGCTCTGTGTGATGCTCGGCACTGGGGGCTCCCCTCCTGATGCCCGCTCTCCCTCCTAGGAGAGGTTTTCTACCTGGACCGCCCAGCTGGGATGACGCTGGAGGAAGCCAAGCAGGCATGCCAGGATGCAGGAGCTGAGATCGCCAGGGTGGGACACCTCTACTCGGCCTGGAAGTTCCTGGGGCTGGACCGCTGCGACGCCGGCTGGCTGGCGGACGGCAGCATCCGCTACCCCATCGCCAAGCCCCGCGCCAACTGCGGCCCCGCCGAGCCCGGCGTCCGCAGCTTCGGCTTCCCCAGCAAGGGCAGGTTTGGGGTCTTCTGCTACAAGGAGAGATAAGGAGCCGGGAGGGCTCCTTCTCGGCCGGAGGATGTTTCCAGCCTGACGGTGCCTGGCGTTGGGTGTTTCCCAGGGCTGTTCTGGGGGTGACTGGGGGGGAGGCAGGGCGGGGGGAGGCTTATTTTGTGTCAATTTTTCTTCCTTTACATTTTACACTTTCTAAATGCAGCAGGACTCTGGGCTGGGGCATGTTGCTCCGTATACAGCGTGGGGCCGCTGCTCAGGGCTGGGGCAGCCCCTTGCCCACGCCAGGCAGCCTGCCAGTGCCTGGGCTGTTTCCACCCCCTTGTCCCCTGCCACTCGGCTGCATGGGACCAGAGGCACAGAGCAGGCACCTCCGCTGCATCCTGGCCCTGCTACAGCCCCGTCCCTGTCCCGCTGAAGGATGCCGCTGTGCCTGTCCCCGCGGGAGCGCCAGTGCCTTATCTCCATGTGCCCCGCGCCCGGACTCCATTTGAACTCTGGTGCCTTCTTCTTCAAGCGTTTTGTTACGAAAAGATGCATTTTCCTGGACCTGTTCTAATAAATCAGGGAGAAAGCCCTGGAGAGATGTGGCTGTGTCCCCACCTCTGTCCCAGCATGAGAGATGGGTCTGCCATGGAGAGAAGATTTGGGGGTCCCTCCCCAGCAGGATGCCCAGGGATGCTCATGGAGCAGTGAGGGATGGGCCATGCGTGCCTCGTCCTCAGCTGAGCCCCTTGTCCTCACCATCAGCTCAGCTCCTGGGGTGGCATCCCCTCATAATGAGTGCTAATTAACCCCCAGGGGCCAGGCCTGGAAGGCAGAGGGTGAACTTCTGCGTGCAATGGGTTCCCGGTGTTGGGTTTTAGCTGCGGTGTGTGGCTGGGGTTAACCCCTCATGGGTGACTCCTGCTCTAGACCCCTCCAAGCTGCATCCAGGGAGCAGTGTCCTACCCTGGGGTGCTCCCTTCAGAGTCCCCCTGCACTTCTCCCTTGTCCCCCGCTGGACAAGGCTGGGCTGATGCGCGATGCCCCGTGTAGCCTGGAGCATCCTGTTCGGGCTCCCTTCCTTCCCTGCTCCCTTGCAGTGGGAAACCCTCCCCTAGCCCATGCAGATACCTGCCTCCTCCAGCCCCCCCCCAAAAAAAGTGCCACAACAGCCCTTTCCAATTTCGCTCTCTTTATTATTTATCATTCTTTCAAAATAGGATATGTTCAAAAATATAAATAGGTGCAGGGAACGCTGGTGCCCCGCACGGTCCCCTGGAAAGAGCACGTCGTCCCGGGATGGGCGCTGCGCAATGGGGCGGCGGCGGGGAAGCAGAGCAGGGCTGCAGCCCCCGGGTCTCAGCCTCCACCCCCCAGCTCCCCCTTCCGCAGCCCCCCGGCCCCCCCGGACATTCCCCTCCCCACTCCCCCCCCGCC
>VXAL01018103.1:15129-126819 GCA_013399475.1 Chauna torquata | reverse complement strand
CCCGCCCCGACGCGCTGCAGCAGTAGGAGGATTCTGGAAAAAAAAAATAAAATAAAATTAACCCCAAAAGGTGCTGTCCACCCCGGAGATTAAATAACAGAAATAATTACATTGTTCGTGGATAAAATCAGGAAAAAATAATCATCTTTATTATTTAACTTAACCCCCTGCCCTCTGCAAACCCACCCCCCTCCCTGTCCCCGAAGGCACAAAGATAATTGGAACCGGACGGTTAGTAAAAAGGCTGACTTCTAATTCGCTTTGCTTTGGTGCTTGGAAAAACATTGTTTTTTTTTATATATATATACACAAAGGTGGGTTTGTCTTTAATATAATTTTTTTCCTTATATGACAAAAAGCAACAACAAGAAGAAGAAATCGACTCTGTTAATATAACTGTTCTGTAAAAATCTCTCTTTCTCGCTCTGTTTGCCCCTGGGTCTCTCTCGCCCCGCTCTAATGGGTGGGTCTGTGCACGGCGCTGCCGCTGGGTCTCGACCGACTCCGGGGGCTCCTCTTGTATAGCCTGCGCTGGTAGCTGGAGGCTGCGGGAGAAGAAAAGGCACCTTGTTGGCAGGAGCTGGCACAGAGATGTTGCTTGTCCCGCACAAAAAAAAAAACACCCTGGAAAAACAGGAGTGACCACAGGGAGCAAAGCAGGGTGCCCCAGCGCCTGCCAGCACACCATCGTCCCTTCTCTCGCCCCGCAATAACTGCAGGAGGGTTTGGGTGGAGGCAGCAGAAAGGGGGGAGCAGCTGATGGTGGTTGCTGATGGTTGGAGCCTGGAGCAGCTCTCGGGCGCTTGGCAAAGCCAAGGCTGGCAGCAGCTTGGTCTGCGCGTCGAGCTGCGGCAGCTGTGCCACCTCCTGCGTCCCTGCTTCCCCTGTCCTCCCTGCCTGGAGGTTTGTCCCTTCCACCCGCACCCGCTTCCCCTGGCCGTGGGACTTCAGCTCCAGCAGCAGCTGGCAAAGAGGCCGGCTGACACTTGACAGATGCGATTTGGCGGAGGCCGAAGACATTGTTGGGAAGCTCCGAGCAGGGATGGGAGCGGGGTGTGGGCAGCCTGGGGATGGGCTGGGACGCCTCTTGGAGAGGGCTGGAGGCCTGACAGGAGGAGGGTCAGGAGCCCAGCCCCGTCCCTCGGGCCAGCTTTGCCGCAGGCTCCTGTCCGCTCGGCAGCTTGCCGGGATGGGGGGACCCCGGACACGGCTCCCCGCTCCTGTCCTCTCTGCTGATGCAGGCAGGGCCAAACCTCACCACTGCAGGAGCTGTTCCTTTTTCTTTCCTTTCTTCAAGTAGCCTTGGCTCTTATTGAGCTGTTTTTTGCCCCCTGTTACAGCCCCACCTCAGGAAAGCTTCCAGCAAGGCAAGGGACCACGGCTTCCCCTTGGCTCGGAGCCACCCTGCACCCCAAGGCGCTGCCACCCCGTTCCCAGTGGCAGGGATGCATCAGCCCCAACCCTCCGCATGCCCAGAGGGCGGCTGGGGTGGAAAGATTTGGGCAAGGGCATCCCTCTCCGACAGCCCACGGGACCGGGCTATGGGGACCGGGACGGCCGAGACGTACGGTTGATGCAGGATATCCGCGGCTCCTCCCACTGCCCGTTGGGCTGGCACCGGATGGTGGGCACGTGGCGCTGGATGTAGCCGTGGTCACACTGGTACCTCACCAGGGAGTTTATTTCGTAGCGGTCCTTCCTCCGACCGAAGGTCCGGGCGTTCTCCACCACGGGGGGGTCCCCGCAGGCAACTGCAGGAGATGGGCAAAGAGAGGGAGAGCTGGAGGGGTCCCGCTCAGCTGAGCAGGCAGCTCCTGACCCACTGGTGCAGGCTGGGCACATGTGGCCCCGCTGCTGCTTTTCCTGTGCTGTTCTGTGGGGTCTCTAAGTGAAGGAGAGGGTGGGTGTGCAATGGCTGCTGCTTCTGTGCTTGAAATGTGGCCACTTATGGGGTGGAAAGAGGCAGCCATGTACACAGCCACCTTGCCCGTCCCCGGGATGCAGTGGGAGCAATGCCCTCCCTCGTTATTCCCCTGATGGAATAACATCTCTGATCCAGAAGGTTTCTGGGTCCCTTTTGGGCTTGTGCCATCATCTGAGCCTGCAGGACCTTTCCATGTCTATCAGTCAGTCCCAGGGCCAGAGAAACAGCTGAGAACAGGGAGGATCATCTCCTTTGTTTGAGGGGAAATAGATAAAGGTGATACTAAAAAGGGACTGTTGCTAAAAAAGTTCATAAAAACTTCAGCAGAGAGGCAGGCTTACAGTGAGAGCGTCCCTGGCAGGGCATGGGGCTGGCATGCGGGAGTGATGCTGCTGGCAGGGTACGGACCTGCCTGGGGACATGAGACTCCCACTCCTCGTGGCTTGTGTAATTCATTTTCAACACCCTGGGAAACTTCTTCCTAGAGGCTTGGTCAAATTCTAATGCCAATTCCTTCCACCTTTTTGAACACCCTTTGCAGTGACAAATCCACGTTACATTCCTCTTTGCTCCCTGCGTTGATTTTCTTGTGCAGAAATGAAGCTTCCTGCAAGGACTGGGGGGTGAGGGACATCGCTGGGGTCAGAGCCAGCACAAGGCTTTGCTGGGGTGACAGCGCACGCTGACAAAAGCCACCCCTGTGGAGGCTGAAAAAGCCCGCTGCCCTCCGGGACTTGACCCACAGGCTCCCATCCATGTGCACCGGGTGCTCCCAAAGAGCCCGACAGCAGGATGAGGGCTCGCTGCCCTCCTGCCCCAGCCCCGCAGCCGCTGCCTGAGCCCCCCCATCTTTGCTGGTGCAGAGCAGGGGCTCACCTGTTCCTTTCTTGCACGTGAAAGGGAGGTGATAGTTGCAGGGGACATCGTTCCATTCGCCTTGTTCGTGCCAGATCATCACAACGCAGTCCTCACCCGCGGCGAAGAAGTTGTCGGGTTGGTTGGGCCGCCAGTTCTCAAATTGCTGCAGAGAGAGGAAAGCCCCTCACCTGAGGCTGAGCCCTCGCCTCTCTCCCGCTGTCTCTCCTTCCCTCCTTTGTGTCTCCTCCTGCCTCTCATCTGCAGAAGCCACGGGCTACCTGCGCTGCTTCTACAGCGAATATTCCTATTGCCATGGTGCCATGGAGCTCAGCCCCTGGTCGGGCTCTGTTTCACTAGAGGCTTGGAGAAACCAGGGGAAACCACGAGCCCCAAGGAGCTGAGTTCTGCCTCCACTCAACGCCTGATGCAAGCACTCACCACGTCACGCGGGGTCTCTGCCCCCAACAGCAACCTCCTCCCTCTGACCGAAAACCAGCGCAGAGGTCCCCCCATGGGGACCATGGCCATGGCCCTTCCCAGGGACTCACCAGCGAGTGCCCGTCAGACCAGCGGAAATCGTTCTCCACGGCTCTGTCACTGAGGCCGATCCACTGGTAGTCCTGCGCGTGGCCTGGAAAAGCCAGACGGGAGAGAAGAGTGGGTGGTGGCTCCCCACGCCTTGCTGCAGGCATCTCCTTGCCATCTCATCTGCTACTGGAAAGGGCCCCTGGGTCATCCAGCACCTTCCCAGCCACTGGTCCCTGCCATCCTTTTTGCCCCACATGGTCCAATAGATGGACCTCTGCCTGTTCTCAGGTCTTCCAGGTGGCCCCCAACACTCACTGTTCACAAAGTCTTGTTCCTCTGGGGTGATGATACTGCTCAGGTGGGCTTGATGTTCTCGGCATCTGGTCTCTGCATCCATCCAAGTCTCCCTCTCTTCAAAGTGCCTGTAGCAGTGGCCCTGGAACTTGGTCCAGCCTTCCTCACAGTTTTCCAGATCTGAAACACACAAAGTAGGGATGAAAAGGAGGTGGTACATGAGTCTGGAAGCCTTCCAACTCACCTGTTAGCAGCTAATGCACGCATGGCACAGGACAACACGCGGTCACTTCCACTAAAAAGCAAACCCTGACAGTGTTATCCATGTGGCATCCCAGGGAAAAAGATCGGAAGGCATCCAAGAAAAATGCAGAAGAGAAAAGGTCTACGTCACAGACCTTGCATATGCTGTAAGGTGCCCAGTGCTACTGGAAAACCCGAGTGACACAGAGTTATTTCTGAGCAGTTCCATCCCTGTTTGTGTCCCTGCACTTTTTGAGGAACTGACCCAAACAACCTTTTCTCACTTGTGCTGGCCTGCAGAGTTTTCTTGCTTTGGAAAACATCTCCAAAACCTGAATCCCCGTGCCCAGAATCAACATTCATATGTTGAAAAGGAAAGGGGGACGAGAGCCCAGGTTCAGGTGGTCACATCGCTTGTTATGGTTCTGGGTTCTGGAGGGAAAGCAAGCCTACCGAGATGGGAAAAAAGAGGTGGAGGCAGGAACTTACCATGGCAGAGACAGAAAATGAAATCTCAAGGGAAAAACTTGGAAGCTGCGAGAAAAAGACAAAAATTTCCCAACTTTTCAGAATATATTTTACCATCTGCAAGAATTTGAAGAGTTCAACCTATTAATTATAAAAACAAAATGACAGATGGGGAGAACAGGGGTGAATGGGGAAACCACCAAAAAAGTAGCCTTCAGTAGCTCCCATGCAGCGTAACAGCACGCTTCTCCACTTGCCCGAAGAAAACAGAGGCAGACACAAAAATGGCACTATGGTGGCACGTGAGACCGGACTTGTGTTTTGGGCAGGAGCATCCACTGGCTGGTGCTACTGTACCTCTAGGGCCCTGAATGAGCTCTGTCACATCATTTTTTTCAGTACCTGCACTCACAGGGACTCTGGCCGTGGGCACAAAGCTGCAGGGATGAGCTTTCCCTCTGCAGTCCATGAGGAGGGAGCAGAGAGAGCCATACTAAAGCCCTGGCTGGAGAGAGGTCTAGTACAGGTGAGAGCAGAAATCTAGGAAACACCATAATGTGTTTAATTTCAGCCTTTCAGGTGCATGATCCACCACCCTTTCTCAGCCACTTGCTGCTCTTGGAGTGGTGAGATTTAATTTGTCCTCGTGCCTCTCTCCCTTTCCAGTAAGGTTTTCTGTGCTCAGTTTCTTTCTTCTGTTGTTAAACGTGGTAGGTCAAAGCACTGTCACCTCCAAACACACAAATTCCTGCTAATCCACCCTTCTGGTCCTCTTCCATCTGGAGACTGCAGACACTTCATAGATATCGGGAGGGCTGGTAGTTAGGTGAGGTGTTTAAAATGTTTTCTGTCCTCTTTAGCAGACCAAATGGATTATCTAGAAGTGTCTTAAGCATTAAGGAATCTTGGTCTCTGCAGGCAAATCACTTGCACAAGGTGAGCGGACATCGATCTGTCTTTTGAGATTTCAATCTTTTTTTTCCGGCTGCTTGAATGCCAACCCTTGTCATCACAGCCTGGGGATGGGACAGCACGTGGCACACAACCTCAGCAGGACATTGCTTAGGAGAAAGACCACTCTTTCCTACACAGCTGTTACTTATAGGAAAATACCACAGCAATCATCTTGGAAAAGAATGACAAAAAGCTTTTTCCCTGGTAGGGACACTGTCATGGTCACAGAAAGGACTGACTATGCGCACAGATAGCAGAGATCACCTACAGTGTCCTGATGTTCTTGGAGACTGACAGACGTCAGTGAAAGGAAGATTTGCCTCATGGGAATAATAAAGGTTTACATTCTCCACTGGATTTGGGGCATTGCCTTCCGCTTGCATCTCCCACGCTATGGGCCCCAGGCATCATGAGCCCGTAAATGGTAGAAAAGAGGAAATTAATTCTTGCTTGGACCAAACAAGTTTGTAAGCAGCTGCAAGGTAGGGATCTTTGGGCAGAACAAAAGGCAGAGGGGATGGGTAAATCAGGGGCCGATTAGGCTGCACTAGCAAAGGGACATAAAGGCAGCATCATTCCTGCCCAGATGGTCCAAAAATCCTGAGCCGCCTTCTTATGGTCTATTCTATATGTTCATATTGAAAACAGAAAGAGAGATGCAGAGAAAGGTGAGGAAAAAAAATCCAATGTATGTTATCATTAGTTGTGGCAAGGTGAGTAAGAAATTGCAAACTTATTCCTCTTGTTTGAGCAAGGCAGGACAGCTTCCCTTCAGTTAAGCTGACAGAAGTTTGGGCTTTCATCAGCTTTAAGAAATAAAAATGCTTTTTTCTTTTCTTGTAGAAACAAAAAGAAGTATTAGTGCAGGTCAAAGTGCACCTCATTTTGACGTAAAAATAGGTCACTTCATGTTTTCTCAAAGATATACATTCCCTGCTGGTTTTGCCACAGGAAGCCACGATGAAGAGATGACAAAAATGTCATGCTGTGTCAAATCGGTGGAGATTCCTGGAGTGAACGAGGCTTCTCTCAGCTGCACCTTCACAGAGTGAAACAATCATTTTACATGGCTCAGTTGAAGCATCCTTCCATGAAATTCCAGTCCAGCAGAGAAATCTTGCCTGGGGTGAAGATGTACTCAGATGATTCCCTACTGTTACAGGTGAACAGAAAGTCCCTTGACCCGAAGAGACAGTGACTTCTGTGGTCAACAGCATTACAGTCTGTATGGAGCTTCACCAGAGAAACTCAACAAGAAAGAGGAAGCTGGAGAAGATGCCAGAGGTTCCTGCTCAGGAATCTTAGAGAACACAACGCTGTGAAGAACAAACTGATCAGAATATGTAAGCAAAAGGCTTGAAACTTTTCCCTATTGTATTCCAAGCTGCTGTTAGAGGTTAGCTAACTGAGATGACGGGAGCACCTGGGATCAGCTTTTTGGGGGAAGGAGGTAAAGTGGCTGTTAGTAAGATTAGCTGAAGCCAAGTAGGCCGTACCGATCTCACACAGGTCCCCTCCGTAGCTGGGAAGGCATAAGCATTTGAAAGAGTCGATGCCATCAACGCAGGTAGCTCCATTCAGACAGGGGCTTGAGTGGCACTCATCAGTGTCTGCAAGAAATCAAGGGCTTCCGTTAGGGCTCTGGGCAGAGAACTCCACCAACAGGAGAACTTGTTTCCTTGCTTGTTTAGGAGGGAAGGTCAGTTGTTTTGGGGGAACTTGTGAGTTGTTAAGGTCTTATTTGAAAACATACTGCCACTGCTGCTGCTGGAGGAATGAAGGCAAGAGACCCAACCCACCCTATGAGCACGACATTGTTTTGCTGTCACTTGATGGTGGAACACCACTCTGGAGATGTCGGGACAGCCTCAGCACCATATCTGACATACAGCACTCAGCGATTTTTACAGCTGTGGTAACTCTTCCTTGTCTACCATCTCCGCCCGACGGAACATGCAAACTTGTGGCTGTCTCCATCAGTTATGTGTATATGAGGAAGAATGTGGACTTTTCATAAGGGAGAAAAACATGCTGAAATAGATCTCTGTCTCCCAGCTGGCATTCCTGGAGCCGGTGCTCCCTACTAGTTCCTTCCTAACAATAATTCAGATGAAGTCCTGGGGCGAGAAATCTCATCTCAGTGAAGCTAAGTGCAGGGAAGAAAAGAAATGGGTTCAAAGTTGGTTCAAAGACCCCCAGCCTTTTCCTGCTGAGGATTTTAGGAAAGGCTACAGCAGCTTCTTCCTTGGTGAAGAACACTGGAGTATAGTGCCATTCTCTCTGGACCTGCCTGTGATGGGGCTGGAAGAAGATGTACATCTTTCCTAGCTGTGGATTACCTCATGGTGGTGGAAACTATTCCTATTTTCCTGCCTAGAGCAGCCCTTAAGATTCTCTCTGCTTTTCCACAGATGAAAAGAGAAGTTGGTACTGGAAGAATTCAGCCCCCAACTCTCCAGTATTTCTCAGCTTGCTAACTAGCACAAGCCTGGGTAGTAAGTGACATCGTTTGGTAGCACTTCCATCCTCTATCATGTTGGAGAAGAATGAAGGAGGCATGGATGTTCTGAAGAAGGCCACGGGAAGGTAGTTTGTATCTATATATTAGAAAATCTAGTTTGTGCTGGAATGAAAGTTCTTCTCCTAGTATCTCTCCAGATTGAGCCTTAATCCTACTTATTGACCTTTGGAATCAGAAGGAAAATCATTCAGAATGGAAAGATCTCAGAGATGTTCAACTCAAGATACAAGACTAAGGAAGAAAGTGGGAGCACTTCGGTGCAGGTTAGGTTAAATGATGACTGATTAGATCTTCATGCGAGACTATGCTTCTTTCTTCCACACTCAGGAGAAATGTAACGCTTTAAAAGTGCTGACTAACACTCCATGCTCTCCTTGTGCGTGAGAGGGGTTAGTGAGGAAACATTCAAAGATGGTGAATGTACTGGCTGTGGAAATATCAGAGCAGAGCAGTGACTCCTCAAGGTCTGTGTTCTTGTGATGAGGGTATTTTCAGTCTGATATTGTCTCCCTGCAGAACAGTGGCCCAGTTGCTCAGTGTCCCCAGACATGTGACAGCAGACACGTTATACCCGATGTGAACGTCTAGTCGCTCAGTGGCCGATGTGTGATACGTCAACTAAAAGCCGACATGCTTTGTAACGTGCCTAAGTGACACAAAAAATTCTTCCTGACCTTGGATGGTGAATCAGTTCGTGCTTTGGAGCATGAGGATTGTCATCTTTATTCTAGGCTGTGTCACTGTGAGCAATGTAATTGTTCCTCAGATGGCTGATGAACCACTAACACCAGTGTTACAGTTAGTTCTTCACTGAGAGAAGGAATTTCTTCCTCTGGATTGCCCTTCTAAATACTCATGAAAGCTTTCTGGATTTCTATTTTTACTGCAACAAGAAGAACGTTGGAGATCCTGTTTGCAGGACACTAGTAAATTGAGACTTTCTAGAACATAACGGAGGTCACGGGCCTGGTAAAAGAGAGGAGCTGCACTTGGCTGGCTATTGCTTATTAGTGACACTTGGAGTTCTTAGAAGACATAAAGCATAAAGGAAAATGAAGTATCCTGAGGGACGATTACAGCTCTAGAGGCCCCCCTGGGCTTCCAACAGCAGTGGCAGCAGACGTTTGTATCGATTCCAGTGGGCTCTGGCTGAACAAGTAAGGAAAGGCTCTCCTTTGTCCATTAGGCTCCATTAAGGGGAAAGCACACCTCAGAAGTGGAAACAAAGCACGTACAAGAGCTAAAGCAGAACATTTAGTGGGGAATAGTGAGTCTTCAGTCATCTTTGGCAATGTGGACTAAAACTTGGTGCATCCAAGATCTCTTCTGAGATGCATGAGACCCGCTTTGAGTTGTCATCCCTGGTACTGGAGGAAGAAGGAGCAGACACACACATGCAGATTCATTGCCACAAATCTCCAAGCTGGGAAGTAACACTGGAACAGAATTTCCTTTTACAGACCATGTATATAATATGACTGTACATATTATATAAGCTGTAAAAACAAATCTCTGCGTACAATATATATGTTACATATGTCTCCATACACACACATATATATTTGTACATATCACACAAAGAGAAAAGGAATGTACTCGTAGGTAGTGTAGGAAAAACAGACAACAAATACAAGTGAGACCATCCCTCCCCCCCCTCCCCAGAAGCATGCTGCAAACGACTGGAAAGAAGACATTTTAAACACGTGATGATCATAAATACCAAACTCCCCCCTTCAGCCTGTTTGCTGTTGGGACAGTGACTGTATCTCCACCTGGATGCAGAATCACCTCACCAGCCTGATATCAGGAAACTCAAACGTCAGCCAGCTTGGGGGAAGTGTTGCTGATTCTGGTCCTCCCAGAAAATCTGGTCTTTTAGAAAAACAAGCTTTAAATGGTAAGATTGGCGGCCATGTTGCCTCTGGAAACCCTGGCAAGCCAGTTTGTGGGTGGTTCTAGGATATCACATCACAGCCACAGGATTTACGGGAGGTGAGAACTCCAGTAGAAAGAATCCCATCTATCACTCAGTGCTTGGCTTTTTTCTTCTTAACCTTTTATGTACCATAGACATATTCACTTCCACAGAGTTTATGGCTAGGTGAGGTCAGTAAATCACTGTGCCCATCACCAGCCAGCCAAAAAGCCTGCGGCACGGCAGGAGCACAGGCTCTGCTCAGCACGGAGCAAGCCCCAGCCTCCACAGCACCGGCTGCCCCGTACCTTGACAACCAAGGATACATGAGCTGTTTATTTGCTTGGGTGAGCAGTCATTCAAAAGTCAGCTTTGCTTTGAGGTGCAGCTCAAGAGCTTATCAACCGACAAGAGGAAGAGACTACTGCTATTATTACCCAGTGCTAACAAAAGACAACTGATGTGGCATGGGACGCAGAACAGAGGCTGCCCTGGCTTTCAAGCGCTTCAGGTCTGAAACAGAGACCAGGAAGAAAATGCTTTGCAGTGCCAAGGATAGGAAGCCCATTTAGAACATATTATTAGCTTACTTGTTGAGGATAATGCAAAATCAACAACTCTTTGGAAGATGATTTGTGCAGCAGTTAATATCACCCAGAAGTTGCAAAAGATTATTCAAACCTATTGTCACAACAGTTTCTATTTTGCAGTAGTAACTGGACCTAAGGTCTAACTTTTGGATTTTTTTTTTTTCAAATGAAACCAGAAATTAAAACAAAGAAATCTAATGTAAATAGGGTCTTGCATCTGGAAGATGTAAACTGTTGGCTGGCAAAAGCAAGGGGAGTTACAGAGTTACAATGCAAACTTTGAATTTGCTTCACCATTTTCTTCCTAAGCTTTCTCTTACATTGCCAGATACTTGCTATATTTAGTCAGTACTATTTTCTTTTGATGCAACTAAACACAGCAGAAGTATTCGACCAGTGCCTTTGAAGACAATGTGCTGTACTAGATCATGGAAATTGGAAAGAAAAATCCTTCAGAAAGGAAAGAGAAGTAGATCAGTCCTGGTTTTGCTCAGAAGGCAAATGGCACGCAAAAGTGAACACACAGTGAGAAGGGAATACTTTCAAAATCCTTCATCCCAAGCTAAGAAGACAATACCAGAAACAGTGCTAACACTTCTGAAAACGGTACAATCCTTGCATTTCTCTCAATGGCAGCCTGTACCAACGATAGCGAAGATACCCATTAAAGAAAGTCAGCTTTGTGCTTAAAACATTTACTGGAGAGAAGCAGCCTGCAAACAGACAGAATGCTATCACCCAGCCCCTGAAATAAGCTGTATAGTTTTACTGAAGCTGTGAGTAACTAGTTTAGAAATATACTCTGGGATTTCAACTCCTGCTTTTCTTCTGCAGAAAGGAAAATGTAGGACTGAAAGGCAGGGCATTTCCAGGATGTCCAGCTGTCCCTGTTGTGTCCCTCACCCTTTCTTTATAGACCTTCCTGTACGTGTGATCATCCAAACAGGGATTCAGAGAGCAGCTACACCATTCTCTTCTAGATACTGAAGGAAAAAAAAATCCAGGTACAAATTAAATTTGCTTTTCAGAGACTCCAGGGAAGTTTGAACTGATAACTCAGAAGAAAAATACTTGAGCAATTGTAGAGTGACTCCCACAAGAAAAGAACAGCAGCAGTTGGGGAAAACAATTCCCTCATACTTTAAATAAAGTACCAGCATTGAACATCATGTAGCCAGCTAGTGACTTATGATGAGCAATTAAGTTATGAAAAGAATTAACTATAACAATTAAACCAGAGCCTCCATGCAGTGGAAGAGCAGATACTGCCACAGCATGTTTCCAGCAGAAGATGCCAAACAGCTGGGACCTTTGATTTCTCCAACGCTCCCATGGAAGGAGAGCTCAGGAACTTTGAGCATCTCTGCCTCCAAAACGTCACGTGTAGAAGTTAACAGATGTGTATAGAAGACTAGTTCAGGGCTGTAGGTTGCCTCTTCAGAGAGAGGTTTTAATTAAGCAAATAAAGTTCTGATGCAAAGCACGCAGTGTATCCAGGAGACATCAAATCATCTGGTCGACCATGAATGGTTTCTGCTGTTGCTCATCTCTCAGACAGGACTGGTATCTTCATCTCCTTCATGAGAAAGTACACTCCATTCTATTGTAGGTGAAGCATTATGGATCAGGTGAATGTTTCTTAGACTTTTTTTCTTCTGGTATGATCTTCTTTGAACCAACAAAACATTATCCCTTGGATTTCCAGGGTGTGAAGAAGGAGAAAACCCTGTTAAGACATTTCTCACTTGGATTCTAGCCTTCAGCTGTGTCAGTGCAATAGGCAGCAGATTCCATGAGTTCATTTCACCAGAGACAAGCAAAACTTAACATAAATTGCTGCCATTTCAGCACATTTCTATTCCCCCCCCTGACCTGAGTGAAGTTTTTAAGTCATTGGCTGGTCAGAGTGCTCCAAACCACAGCCTTTCACTGAAGCGCCAGCATGCTTTTCTCAGCTAATAATTATTTGTCTTCAAATGTTACCAGAAGCAAAAAGACCCACTGAGCTGGCAAAACTCTGAGTGGAGAAGCCAAGTCTACGGACAATTCTTTAAGCTGTAGGCTTGTAGGGTTCCTGTCCTCATGGAGGAGTCAAACTGCTGACTAAAGACATGTGCAGGCAAAGCCTTCAATTTGGTTAAAAACTAAAAAATACTGGCATTCCAAGTGTTAATCTATGGTCTTCTGGTGCTTTTGACTCTGTCTTTGAGAGAGAAGTAGAGGCTACAGCAGAGCAGAAAAATATCATTCTTCTGAAATCATCCCACTACAAAGACTGCTGAATCTAACTGGAACGCTTAAATGGCAGGACAGGAGCCCAGCAGCCGCGTGCCCCTGCTCCTCACTCCAAGCTCCTTTTGTAAGCTGAACTGGCTTCACCCACGCTTCAATGGTAGTCAAAATTTGTTGCATTTAATGAGCATCCATTAAACCCTACAAACTCTGAGCACAGCACAAGGCATGTTAGAACGGATCTTTCTGCAAGAGCTAATGTTGAAGACCAGGGAGCTTCAGGTAGAAAGGCAGCCACAGCACAGGGAATACTGTTTTGGGTCCCAACCTGTGGTTCTTCCTCGTAGATTTTTCATGTTCACAATTCCCAGTGCACTGAGAAGAGTAATGACCCCAGTAAAGAAGATCTGTGAATATCTTTTTTTTTTTTCTTTTTTCCTTCTGTCATCACTTTGCTCTGCATTCCTAGAGGAATTTCACCTCTGTGCAGAGGTGTTGCACGTTCATGGTCAATATACTTTCTTGCTGCCTGAATGAGCCTCGTTCAGACCCCAACCTGGACTGCATTTCACCCTGACGGGACATTGCTGTAAAGACTCTTACTGACAAAAAAAAGTTCTTTTACCCTACTGTATCTCCTGGGGGACCACCAACCAAACACGGGTCCTGAAGCCCATCTCTAGTTTAGAAGCAATCCACAGTTAAGCTTCATGCAGTTGTCGCTTACCTCTATCTGTCACCTGTTTAGAAACCCCAGCTGCTACATCGTCATTCCAGTGACTCATGAATACACAACACATTCCAATTTCGGAACATTTTTCAAACTTCTTCACACATGAGCTGCCGAACACATGGTTTTCTTACAAAATACTTCACAAGAATGTTGGCTAACAAATGCTCCGAAGAATCTGGCAATCGCCATGTGGGTAATTTATAAAAAGAATACGCAGTGAAATAAAACCGTACTTTGCAGCCAAATCTTTTCTTTTGCTGAGCCTCACTGGCTGGTTCCCTTCCTTCCCCTCGCCTCCACCTTCGCTGACTTGTTTTTGCCTCCAGGCTAGGACGTGGCAGCGAGCATGGCCCGAAAGCAGAGCCCGTTAGGTGCGCAAAGAGGTTTTTGGGTATGCGGTTCCCTCCTGCGCACCCTGCCAAGCCCCAGACCCTGGGGGCAACCCCACTGCCTTGTCCCCACCCACGCCTGCAGCTTCTGCTGTGCACAGGCTCTGCAGACAGGGGGGACCTCGGACGCATGAGGAGCAGGGCTGAGCAGAGGTCTATGACTACCTGTTTTATCAGAGAGAAGTGATGCAGAGGGAACTACAAAACTCATTCAAACTGTTTTGAGGGTGGAAATGAGGTTAGAAACCAGGCTGAGCTTCACAGAGCCCTGCCCTTACAGACCCTGACCGAACACAGAGCTGCCTACGCTGAAAGGCGGGGGTTAACCAGTTCAGGAGGTTACATGGGAAGGGGGCAGAATGGATATTACTTTTGCTAGCAGAAACTGAGCAGGTCCCTTTGCAGATGCATTTTGTGCCATGCTTCTGCAACATAGCCAACGTGAACACGCAGCCCGTTCAGAACCGTGACCACCTAAAGCACAGGTAGGAACTTTATGCCGCAGCACAAGCATGAGTGGATTTGCAACAGGGCCCGTGCCCCAAAACCTGCTACTGACCGCAGCAAAGTGAAACCAAGCCATGGTCAGGGACGTCGTGGGGCATCCTGTGTCACCGGGCTCCTGCCTGGCCAAGAAGCAGCACCTGGCAAGCACGACAATGTCCCTGCCCATCTTCTTCTCATTGTAGCATCCTAATGCCTCCTCGGCACGTGAACACTGCTTGGCGGATGGTTGTCAGAAAGCTAGTGAAGCATTTTCACCATACAAGGCTACTCAGATTTAAATATTGTATCTGTTTATACTTGGCAGCAATGGGTCCTGCTAAAGCACCAAAAAGGGGCAGGGTGGAGGGAAGCACATTTATCAGCGGAGCTGCCAGAAGGCAGCATTTGCTTGCTGTAAGCATCGCCTCACACATTTCATCCGTTTGTGCCGCAGAGAGCAGCACAAGACGCAGACCGCTCCGTGCCAAAGGGCAGCACAAAGACCGGAGCAACGTGCCCGATGCAAACGTCACACTCAGCAGCGACAAGGCTGACAGCAGAGATTTTTATCCCCTGCTGGCTTGTTTCGCCTCCCAGCCCCTCGGCACTGCAAAGCAGCTGATGGCCAGCCTGCCACGGCAGAGCAAGTGCTCGGAAACACCCAGGGATCCAGGCAGCGAGTCAGCACATCACGGAATGGGAAACAAAACAGGGCAGAGACTTTTAGCCTGCCTTATCCAACTTCTTAGCCGTGTCCCCCAGCCAGGGTGGAAGTCTCCAGCGGGTGGAGCCATCTTTGCTCTGGTTTCCACATGAGAAGAAAAAAATCGTTGTTTTCTTTAGATGACAGCAATGGCTAAAAGCAATTTCAGATGGGGTGTGAATGCCCCGGTGCCTTCCCCAGCTGTATCACACCCAGCGGCTCTCATCAATCGTACACAAAATGCTCTTTTTCCAGTCCCCCCCTCCAGCAGCATGGAGGGGAGAGCTCACCTACGTCCCGGTGGTCAGCTGTGCTCCCCAGGGGGCACAAGCGGACAACGTCCCTGCCACGTTCCTGGCGGGTGCCAGCTCCACGGGGCTGCTCACCATGGCTGGGCTGCAGCCACATCCGCCAGGAGCAGCAACGTGGGGGAGCGACCGAAGGCTACTACCACGGTGCAGCAGGGGAAGGCCACCTGCGCATCTCCTGGTGCTGCCCTTGAACTGGTCCTCCCAGAAACTGCCATGGGCAGGCAGGAGGGATGTTTAGAAGGCTTCTGGGGATGTGGTTACAGTGGCTGGATAATTATTACCTACCCCACAAAGCCTATCATCTGTTAAGACAGAAGCTGTTGAACATGTTCTGGTTCCTTGTCTGCTTGTGTTACTGCAGGTGTGACACAGGAGCATTCCCTGTGCACAACTGCCCCTGTGGTCGGGGCGATGAACACAGCTTTCTTCCGGGGCACCATTTATCACTGCAGGTTTGAGCTGATACTGTATGGTGGAAAACCCCACATCCTTATGGCTTCCCACCATAGTGACCTTCTTAAGTCTGCTTCTGTGTTAACGTTCTTTGCTTAGAAGAAGCAAAAAAGTAACAGCTACGCCCCCTCCCTCCCTTCCCTTCCACAGTGTGCTAGGATTAGAGAAGGCGGCACAGTACCTTCTGTAGTGGGTCCTAATGCGTCTATCGCTTCTTGTGAGGCTTGAGGCAGAGCAGCAGTAGCGGTGGCTGGCAGACGGGGATTGTCTAGGACAGCAGCTGCTTCTGTCTCTTGTCCTGATGCCGCGGGAGTGGAGGGCTCTATTTCGAGCTGAGCCTCTTCAGGGTTCCTGGATCCCTGTATTAGTTCAACATCTGGAGTGCTGGTACTAATTAAAACGTCTGGGACAGAGGTTCCCCCTGAAATGCCTGTCACTGAGTGTGTCACAGCTCCTGATGTTGCATCAGGAATTTCCTTTTCCTCAGGAGCACCAGAGGGCTCTCCACCAGCCAAAGATGTGGCAGCAGTTTCAGCGTTAACAGCAGGCAATGCAGATGTTTCCCCACTGGTTTCATGGATTGTGGATGTTTCTATGCTAATCTCAGGAAAGGCAGATGTTTCACCCCGGGCTTCTTGACTTGTGGATGTTTCTATTCTAATTTCAGGAAAGGCAGAAGTTTCTCCACTTACTTCTTGAATTGTGGAAGTTTCTATGCTAATCTCAGGATAGACAGATGCTTCACCCCTGGCTTCTTGTCTTGTTGGTGTTTCTATGCTAATTTCAGGAAATGCAGATGTTTCCCCACTGGTTTCATGAACAGTGGATGTTTCTATGCTAATCTCAGGAAATGCAGATGTTTCACCCCGGGCTTCTTGACTTGTGGATGTTTTTATACTAATTTCAGGATATGCGGACGTTTCCCCACTGATTTCATGGACTGTGGAAGTTTCTATGCTAATTTCAGGAAATGCAGACGTTTCGCCACTGATTTCGTGGACCGTCGAAGTTTCTATGCTGATTTCAGGAAATGCAGATGTTTCTCCACTGGTTTCATGGACTGTGGAGGCTTCTATGCTAATCTCAGGAAATGCAGATGCTTCTCCACTGGTTTCATGGACTGTGGAGGCTTCTATGCTAATCTCGGGAAATGCAGATGTTTCACCCCGAGCTTCTTGACTTGTGGATGTTTCTATTCTAATTTCAGGAAAGGCAGAACTTTCCCCACTAATTTCTTGAATGGTGGATGTTTCTATTCTAATTTCAGGAAATGCAGATGTTTCCCCGCTGATTTCTTGTGTTGTGGATGTTTCTGTGCTAATTTCAGGAAAGGCAGATGTTTCCCCACTTACTTCCTGAATTGTGGATGTTTCTATGCTAATCTCAGGATAGGCAGATGTTTCACCCCTGGCTTCTTGCCCTGTTGATGTGTCTATGCTAATTTCAGGAAATGCAGATGTTTCTCCACTGATTTCTTGAATTGTGGATGTTTCTACACTAATCTCAGGATAGCCGGATGTTTCCCCACTGATTTCTTGAATTGTGGATGTTTCTACACTGCCTTCAGGGAAGGCAGATGTTTCCCCACTGATTTCTTGAATTGTGGATGTTTCTATACTAGTTTCAGGGAAGGCGGATGTTTCCCCACTGATTTCTTGTATCGTGGATGTTTCTACACTGCCTTCAGGGAAGGCGGATGTTTCCCCACTGATTTCTTGTATTGTGGATGTTTCTATACTGCCTTCAGGGAAGGCAGATGTTTCCCCACTGATTTCATAAGCTGTTGATGTTTCTATACCACTTTCTGGCAATGCAGATGTTTCCCCACTCAGTTCACCAGATGCAGAGGCCTCACCACTTGGCCCATAACTATAGGGAAATGTGACAGCTGTTTCCCCACCCAGTTCCTGTGAAACTGTTGGTCTTGTCACAACTTCTACTAAATCAGAAGTGACTAAAGTGACTTCTGGAAGTCCCGAGACCTCCCCACTAATATCAATCACTGCTGAAGATTGTCCACTTAGATCCGTGGCACCAGAAATGTCTCCACTGAAATATGGGACCCCAGATGGCTCTCCACTGAAGTCTGTCCCTGAAGGAAACCCGCTAGACTCCACAGCTCCAGACCCTTCTCCAGATAGTCCTCTGTCTCCAGAAAGAAATCCACTGATTTCTATCATCCCAGACGGCCCTTCTCCCACCTCTTGTGCAATTGATGTCTGTGTTACAACTTCTACCAAAGTGGTATCCACGAGAGAGACAGTAGGAAAGCCAGAGGTGAGTCCACTTTCCTCTCCAGATGGTAGGCCACTGGTGACAACAACCCCAGAGATTTCTCCACTGCTGTCAATCACTCCACTTGGAAGTCCACTCATCTCAAGCACTCCAGAAACACTCCCACCAAAGTCAATATGTCCAGAAGGCTGACCACTGACCTCTAAAGTCCCAGATACCATGCCTGATATCTCCCCACCTCCTGAAGGCAATCCACTGATTTCCAAAATCTCTTTTGCTTCTGCTTCTGCAGTTGAAGGGGTTGTCACTTCCTCCAAGGTAGCATTTATAAAGGTAATGCCTGAGGCCTCACCACTTCTGTCACCACCGGAAGTAAGGCCACTTAGGTCCACCATGCCACTGACCTCAGGTATTCCAGATGGCTCTCCACTGACATCCAGTCCTGAGGGTAACCCACCGAGCTCAGGGACCCCAGAGGGCTCCCTGCTGAGCTCAGGCACCCCAGAAGGCTCTCCACTGAGCTCAGGCACCCCAGAAGGCTCCCCGCTGGTTTCAGCTCCTGAGGGCAACCCTCTGGCTCCTCCACTGGTGTCCCACTCAGCAGACGGAAACCCTGATAGCTCTCCTTCACCGCTGACTCCAATCGATCCCTTTCCCTCCTCTTGCCGTCCTGGCGCTGTTGTTACAACTTCCACCAAGGTGGAATCCACAAGAGAGATGGTAGGAAAACCAGAGGCAAGGCCACTTTCCTCTCCAGACGGCAGGCCACTGATTAGCTCAGTACCAGAGATTTCTCCGCTAAATCCAGAATGCAGCCCACTGCTTTCAACTCCAGATGGCATCCCGCTAATTTCTGGTATCCTTGAAGTAGACACTGATATATCTTCCTCTGCAGAAGGTAAGCCGCTGATATCAACAGTGCCAGAAGGCAACCCACTCAGGTCTCCTGAGGGTAGGCCACTTTCTCCAGGTAGAAAGCCACTGGTATGCAGGTCTACAGATGGTAATCCACTTTCTCCAATCCCTGAGTGTTCTCCACTAAGTTCAAAATCTCCAGAAGTTGGTTCTCCACTTGGTTCTGGGGCTCCAGATACCCACCCAGATGCTGAAGATTCCCCACTGACTTGATGCTCTCCAGATTCAGGGAACTCTCCTGACGCTTCTGTGATGGAAGCATTGGTACTTGTTTCCTCTGGTATTACGGTAGCTGGAGGAAAAGCAGGTGGACTCACTGGAAGAAAAGGAGGGGACAAGGAGAGGGAGACAGGACAATTATTTACTAAGTTATTTCAAAGAAGCTATTAACAATTTCCTAATTGACTTTACCTCCAAACTGATATCTAATGAAATCACCTTTGGGATAAAGGCACTTGCAAAAATCCTTTGATCCTCTCAAATTTGTTAATGAGGATAATATCTTAAATAACTGTTAAATAAATATTACTGGGAAACTGACAGAATATGTCAACTTCTGACACAGGACAATGGCAGCACTGACACCAGTTCCCAGGTGCCAAAATAAAGCTACAGTTTCTTTGGAGCTAATGTGTGGAAGACAAAAAGTTTGGTGGTGCTCTGATCACACCACTGTTCTGTCCCCCGGCAGACATGACCTGAAATCTGTTTCTAGCCTGCCTTCCCCTACGTGGATGCACACTAATATATTTTGTGAGGTGCCCTGGCAAGTGCCGGTCTGCAGCAACTATGCTGGCCAGTGCCGTCCTGGTAGCATGGCTGGTCATTCAGAAAAAAGTTCAAAATAGATGTGTAGTTCCTCCTGTCTACCTTTGTGCATAACTAATTTGCTAATATGGCAAAAACCAAAAAACCTAACAAACACAAAAGAAAAGCTTTGAATTCCTTGAGTGGAACTGTGTATCAGTTCACAGCCTGTCACACAGCAAAATGCAAAACCAGCACAGCAAAAAGTCCTTCCTTTAGTTTAAATAACTGAAGGTCCTTGGTCGCACATTTGCTTTGAGTCTCAGCATGTCGTTCCCATCACATTGCCTCCAGCTGCAGGGTAGCCTGCGAAGGGTGATGTGTCCCAAGGAGCACTGTCTATGTCCCGAGCACCTCCACACTTCCCAGCACGCTCCTCTGAAATGTGCCTGAGGCTGTTATGTGAAGAGCTAACTCCACGTGAAAAGAGTCCTCCAAGCTTCCTCCCTCCTCCTCAGGTGCATTTGGAGGGGCTTCCCTTGAGCAAGGACAGAGTCTGTTTATTTTAAGAGTGCCCTGGCCCTATAACACCAGCCAAGCATGACCCAAGAGATGGGGAAGCGCCTGACCCACCTGAGAGCAATGATATGTCAGTTGGGAAGACCTCTGTTCCCCAGGCTGTCTGATTCTCAGGTTCAGTGGAAAACTCCACCTCCACAGTTGTTTCCTCCCCAGAAGGTATCCCCTCCACTCCAGGGATCACTTGGGTTACCATCATCTCTTCTTCAAAGAGCAAGGTAACCCCCTCCTCCTCCACAGATGGCAGAGCTGGAAAAGAAAGGTATGGGAGGGAGTTTCCAAGAATTCACTGTCTCAGGTGAAGTGGCTCCATAAGTGATCCAGGTACCAAAACAATGACCCATGGTGAAAAAGTAAACAAAGCCTCAGATATTGGGAGACTAGTTGAGCAAAGAAGTGGAGGCAGAGGGAACAGGGTGAGATTTTCCCTCTGAGGGGTTATCGAGACTATAAAGTAAATACATAATTATGAGGATGTGCCTCTGAGTTCCCAGAAGAAGCAACACTTTGGTGAATCCCGCTTAGCCCAAACTAGGACCCTGACGTGCCCAAGCTCCCTCATGAAACCCCTTTCCCTGAGGCAGGTGTTTATGGCCTACGAAGGGTGGGATGGTACCTCTGAAGCAGAAGGCGTGATGCCGTGACAGCGGGTCAGGAAAGCCCGTCTGGTTGTCGTGCTGGTAGATGGTTCTCACGCCAGGTGCATCTCCCCCACAGGCGGGCCGGGGGCTCATGATGGGATACCGCAGGCTGCCGTCAGCTAACCAGCCAGGGTAGCATCTATCCAGACCCTGCTTCCAGGCAGCATGGAGTTGCCCAACAGAGGCCAGAGTGGCATTTTGGCTCTCACAGTACTGCTGGGCTTCTTGGAAGGTGAACTGTTCTAGCTGGGTTGCAAAGAACACCTCACCTGAGGGACAGTAGAGAGAAGACAAGCATGAGTCTCTGAACCTCACCACCCTTGGCATCCTGTGGAGTGTCTGCCCAGCCCCACGGGTGCCCAGACACGGAGGTGTGAAGCATGTTTTGCTCCACAGCAGAGCTCAGAGGAACGGGGAGGACATACCCTTCAGCCTGTCGATGTAGCAGTACACGTCGTAGGTCTCTGAGGCTGGGCGCATGCCATACGACCGCACGCCTGGAGAGCTCTCTTTGTCTCCTACGCAGTTACTGCGGGGATTCACAATGGGATACCTACCAAAAGGAGAGAGCAGGTAACCTAACTCAAGGTCAGCTCTACACACTTTGGGCTGAAGGATGTCCATGTATTTGGGAACAGGACATAAAATCTTCACCTTTAAAGGTGCTCAGAGACCCCAGCATGACTTGCAAACAGATTTAATCCGCACTTACAGCTTGGGGCAATGAATACAAACTTTCCTCCGTTTTTCCTGCAGTGTGTCAGTACACTGCGAGGCTCACCGCTGCAGGATGTATACACACGTTAGGAAAGGGTTGGGACAGGTTGAGAAGAATAGGTCTGTCGGCCACTATTAAATATGATGAGACAGCTTGAGGTCAGGACAGCGTTAGCTGCTGACAGACAGAGCAGCAGGGCAGACCAGAGCGAAGCCTCAAGTTCATGGCTGAATAGTTATTTCAGGGGGTGTCTTCCCCTCGTCAATATGGTTTTACCTGACGGTCTGGTCCCGCAGCCAGCCGGCATCGCACTGATCGAAGCCAGCCTCGTAGGCAGCCTGGAGCTGTTCGGGAGTGGCGATAACTGCGTTGTTCTCCAGGCAGGCCTGCTGGGCTTGGACGAAGGACAGGGCGTATCTGCTGGTGGCGGCACGGTAGTGGAACACCACACCTGGGGGAAGAGGGGCTGTGGTGAGACTGGGCGTACAGGAAACCCCCAAACCGAGATGCGTGACCAGATAGGATCTTCCCGGCGGCAATGCGAGGACCACTGCCTGTCAAACCCACTTTGATGGAGATCCCTCACTCACTGAGCTCTGCTGTCTTATAGGGTGATGTTCTGGCAATCGCTTTAGCCCTCCTCCAGGATCTTGCTGCCTTGACTTTCCCCGTCCCTGGACCCAGCCGTATATGGGAATGCAGAGTATAACCACTGTAGCCCCGAGCATCAGCCATCTGAGCCCCTTCCAGCACATGATGAGGTGGCCCACAGCCCCCTCCTCAGCCCTCCTGACCCACCACAGAGGAGACATTCAGCCTGCCTGTGACCCCAAACAGGTCTGCATGACTCCAGAGATCTGGGTGCCCTCTGTGACGGCAGAAGCTCAGACTGTTTTCAGCTGAATAGTTATCTCTAGAAGAAACTGATCTTCAGGCTTCTCGGAGTCCTGGTGACTTACCGGTAGGGGAAATGGGCTGCCTGGGGAGGAGGGCGACATCAGGGGCTGCCGTCACTTGCACCAGATGGTCTTCCACTGTGAATGCTGAGGCAGACGCTAGTCCTGGTGTGGCGGTCACCCCCACGGCCTCTTCCACTGAGCTCACCTCTGCTGTTTCGGTGGTGACAGCCGTGCCTGAGACCGCGGTGGTGACCTCTTCAGGCACAGCCCACACCCCTGTGACTTCCTCTCTGGTCACATTCTCTTCCCCTGGGGAAGCTGTCTCTACTGTGAGACCAGTGGCGAAGAGATCGGGCAGGACGGTGAAGCCCTCGTACAGCTCCGTGGCAGCAGGTGTGATCTCCATGGGCTCCAGGGTAGCGATGCTGCCGCGGGCCTCCTCCTCTGTGGCGTTGCGTGGCAGAGGTAGCTCCACCTCGGTCTGGGTGACAGTCTGGACGGTGAAGGCACTGCCCAGCTCACTCCCTGTCTCATCAGTGAACTGCCCCGGGACTAGAGCCTCAAAGTCATCACCTACATCATGAGACAAAGCAACAATCGGGGGATGTGGTCAGTCAGCAAGGTGTACAGCGCCGGTGCTGCCTTGGAGGAGGAGCTGGGTGTTTGCTGGCTCTGTGGGCAGCAGGGAAATCACGCTGTTCTTGTAAAATGGGTGTTTTTCCTTTCTCTGCTGTGGCTGTCTACAACAGCCCAGCATGGAGGGCACAGAATCATAGAATCATGGAATGGTTTTGATTGGAAGGGACCTTAAAGACCACCCAGTCCCAACCCCCCTGCCATGGGCAGGGACACCTCCCACTAGACCAGGTTGCCCAAAGCCCCATCCAGCCTGGTCTCGGATGTTCGTGAGTTAGAGGCAATGACTCACCACATGCTCTGCAGCTGGTAAAGCACAGAGGACTTTCCCTGTTCTCCCAGCTCCCGTTCCCGGGAGCACCTTGCCCATATCCAAGTCTGCACTGACCTCTAGTGCCTGCTGCAAGGAATTAATGTGGCCGAGGGAAGGCAGGGGAGCTGGGAAAACCTCCGCAGCAGGTCTGAGTCTGACGGAGGTACAAGGAGACACCTGGATCCTCACGCTAAATGCACGAAGTCGTACCAGGATCACTATCTCCTTCTGCTCTGCCCGGGCGAGGGCCTAGGAACTCATCACATACAAGCATGCTGCCGCCATCACCAAGGCAGCCAAGGCCACTCGCTGTAACAAACTTAAGTAAGTGCATTACTCCTATCTTTCCCCTCCCAAATCACTTTCTGCACAAGCTTTTCTACCCTTAGGGGTAGGAGAATGTGCTTGTTGACACTCCACTGAGCAGAGCAGCCTACAGCAAGGATGGGGGCTTAAAGAACAGCATCAAACGGAACTGAGCAGGTCAGGGAGGGAAGGAAATGCAATGAGGCAGGTCTCAGCTGGGGACAGAGAACAAACAAGACACTGCCAGGCTTTGCCCCTAGTACTGCCGTCTCTGCTCTATTTATTTCCAATTCCATTTTCCTGCTAGTTCATTTTAGTCTGTACCTCTCAGATCTTAAAGGATTCAATAAATTAGACAGAGATGCTCAGATGAGGACTGGCTGTACTCAGCAATTTTGAATGCATGCCCTGAGATAACCAGAGGGCTGTGTTGCTGGAACTGTCTTTAGCTTGGCCACAGAGATGGATACCAAGAAGTCTGAGAGGTTTTACAGGGAAGGACATTTGGACCTCCTGATATACTGATCACACATACATCTGGGCACAATAGGCTTGAATGAAAGGGGTTTCAAAACATATCTTCTTATTATTTTTGTAAAGATAGAAATCCTGTTTGAATGCTGACCATGGGCTGCCCTGAGCTGACTGTAGACAACTGTGCTTTGTCCCTTATTGCTTCAGGGAGAAGAGTACAGTTGGAAGAAAGAGGGCGTAGCAGGGATGCTCTCCACTTCCCAAGCGCAATTTTGCCCTGTTTACAACTGCCAGAGACTGCTGCAGTCTCTGATTTACCCCAGCATGGAAACTCAGACGTGCATCTGCACCACATCACAGCACTACACAGGGTCAGATCTGTTCTCTTTTCTCCTCTCTTCCATCTCCAGCATTTGAAGTCCTGTACCTAAAGCACCTGGTCTCTGTTCCATATCTCCTACCAAAGTTGCGGGGGCATTGGAGAGCAGAGGGCTGTATCCCACCCCCCTCCAAGGAGCCCTCCTGCACAGCACAGGCATCTATGCACTTTCTGGACTCTTTGCTTCCTACCTGAACAAGAATGAGGGACTAAGACCAGGTACCTTTGCCAAATCTTTTTTTTTTTTTTCATAAAGAAGCAAGAAGTTTCTCTAGCTTAGCTTGGAGAGGAGCTATCACAAAGGTAAGCACCATCCAGAGGGACAAGCAGTGCAGGTGTGCAGAGGCACTGACTCATGAAGGCAGATGAAACAGTGAGTTGTGGGTCTGGCTTTTGTAGTGGTGTGCCTTGTACCGGAGTGCCTTACCTCTGTGCTGCTCTGCAGCAACCAGGAACAGTAAATTACCGGGAGTGCCTGAGATGAAAAATGGCCAGGAGTGGAAATTCCCCTCCTCCATCTGCCTGTATGAATTATTACAATAAACTTAATTCATGCTCCTAGACTGCACTAGTGAATGGTTTTGCAAGAGAAATTTGGGCAGTCCCATCTTGTCGTCTTTCAAACCAGAATAGAAAAAACAGTGGTGAACACTGTGACACAAATGCACTGGGGACACTTTCAGGTTAAGCTTGCTGTGGCCAAGGAGCTGCTCCTTGCTTACCTGGGTAGAGAGACATTGCTTATTGCACTCACCGCTATAGCAGATGG
The DNA here is from genome assembly GCA_013399475.1 of Chauna torquata. NCBI lineage: Eukaryota > Metazoa > Chordata > Aves > Anseriformes > Anhimidae > Chauna > Chauna torquata. The sequence continues at coordinate 101,606 of VXAL01018103.1, read as the reverse complement.
CATCGTAGCGAGAGTGGGGGTGAGGGTACCCCGTCTGGTTGACATACAGGTACACTGTCCGCACGCCCACCAGGTTTCCTCCGCAGTTGGGCCGTGCTCTGGAAATGGGGTAGCGGACACTGCGGTCGGCCAGCCAGCCCGCGCTGCACATGTCCATGCCATCCTTCCAGGCCAAGTACAGCTCTCCCGTGGTGGCCAAACGGGCTCCCAGGCTGCGGCATTTGTCGAAAGCTTCCTGGAAGGTGAACTTCTCGGGGGAGGTGGCGTAGAAGACTTTACCTGCAATCACATCAACCATTAGCACAGGAATTAGCTGTCGAGTTTAATCCCAGCTCCTATTCTTTTCCCTTCCCACTCCTGAGTCAGGATAAGATGAAAAGTCCTGTGTACTACAGCTGAACTGCAGCCCCATGTTGGTGACTGTCTATAAAGACCAGAAGAAAGGGAGTCCTATGGCGTAAATTAGTTGAAGAAAAACATACTCAGCTAGCTGGAGTCACAGGGCAAGAGGAAGATAAAGACAATTTCAACTCTGACATGCTGAATATTTCAATGGATCCCTGTTGTAAGCATGGGTGGTGGACACTTCTGGAAATGACACCCTTGAATGGATGATCAGAGACATGCAGGATGGCATGGCCTCTGGTGGAGGTTAGAGCAACTCCACCCTCTGGGCTGCATTAGTCATTTGACATTAAAATTGTCCAAGGTCTAACAAAGACACCGTAGAGAACATCTGGCCTTGCTGGGGGATGACGCTTTTTTCATCTTTAATTTGTCATCTTCTAGGCCCTTTGTGCACTGTTACCTGGTCTAGGCACGTTCAGAGCTTTGGCTGCTTCTGCATCTAGTAATAACCCCCCCCACTCACCTTGCATTTGCTCTGCATAGCAGTAAACATCATAGGTCTCGTCTGTCTCACGGACACCGTAGGTCCTCACTCCTGGAAACTCATCCTTGTCGCCGTAGCAGCGCTCCCGGGGCACATGGATGGGGTACCTGGGGGGAGAGGGTGCGTGGGGAGGGGGGAGCAGGACGGGGCAGGAGGATCTGGTGTCCTGCTCTCCCCATGGTGGTCCTGGGCACTGGCCGAGGTGCCTCCGAACGCGGGATGCAGAGCTCGGCACGGTCGAGCCACACAAGTGGACCTTGTCTTAGCATCCATTTTGTTCACGGAAGATGGAGGATCAGGATTAAGCCGTTGTCCACTCAGCTGTCACCCCCAGCGGAGGAGGACAGCGATCACTGTGCTCTCCTCCTATGGATTCCTCCTCAGCAGAAAACAGCTTGCAGCCCGCACGGCCCTCTGCACACCAGCAATTACCACAGCCGCCATTTCACAGCTGCTTCTCAACCGTCCTCAGCCAGTGGCTTCGTTACAGAAGTCCTTCCCTAACAACCCCGCTGCGGCCTTCCCCTGCCCTCCGCCGTTCGTTACCTGACAGTCTGGTCAGCCAGCCAGCCGGCATCGCACTGCTCGTACCCATCCTCATAGGCAGCCTGCAGCTGCTCGGGGGTGGCAATGACGGCGCTGTTCTGGATGCAGGCCTGCTTTGCTTTCTCGAAGTTCAAGGTGTACCTTGTGGAGATTGCTCTGTAGTGGAATACGATGCCTGGAAAACACAACGGCCATCACTGACACGTCTGCTGGAGAGGAACCAGCCAAAGAAATTAGGGATCAAACAAAGGGACAAGAAACAACGAGCGATTCATGCTGATTATCTGTGTTTGAGCATCTCAAGCCAAGGGTGACTCGGTGGGCTCCTTTCACAGCACTCAGGACCTCGTGGAACACACTGGTGGCCTAGGACAGCGACTGCTCTACCGTGGTGCTGGGACAAAGTCGCAGTGCATTAAAAGCCAGGAACTGCGTCTCTCATAACACAGAGCAACACCTCTGTCAGAGGGACCACGTACCTCCCCGATACAGCACTGGGTGGCTTTTTAAATGCACGGATCACAAACGGGCCCGTGGGGCAGAGCAAGGCTGTGCTGCTGGGTGGGTTTGAAGGGTGCAACCCCCGGTCCTGCTCAGGACCACCGTGCAAACACCCAGGGAACAATAACGATATTTTGTACTGAGGCATACCACTTAAATTTTCCAGCTCATCTGGAAAGGTATCTAAGTTGTATTTTTTGATAAGCAGGGATCTTTACAAAGGACGGCTATCTGTACACTCTGGTCTGGCACCAGTCAAGTGGAAAATTCACCAGGAGGCAATGAGGGGGCTCCCGGCCTCCACTGTGAGAGGGGTACTCCAGTGCATGTGACCAGCAGGAACCTGGTTTCTCCTGTTGTGGTGGAAGCTGTCTCCCTGGCCTGCGCTGAAAGCAAAACCCATGATAAAGATAAGGATTGCAGGAAACTCAACTTTTCTTATTTAATCCACCTATTACTAGGATGGGCTTTTCAAGACTATGGGGAAAGTTTTTCCGGAACAGACCATCTCTCCAGCTGAGGGCATCCCCACCTCCTGAAACATTTGGAAGAATTAGAAGGTTTTGTGCTGGCCCTGCTCCTGCATCACTCCTCTGAGCAATAGCCCAGCATATCCAGTACCACCTCCTGACAAAGACGTCATCTTGCTGTCTCTGTAACTCACCTTCTGCCAGAGGAGTCATTTTATTGCCATCTATTCTGCCATGAGTCATTTTACTGTTTTGTTTAGTCTGGTCCTAACCTGCTGAAATAAATGCCTGGCCCACAGCTTCTGCTCACCTGCCCATGGCCCTGTCTGTGACCTGACCAAAAAGGCTAATGCCTATGGAGAGGGCAGCACCTTCTCTGCCCATATATTTCTTCCTCCCGTCTGCCCAGGCCAGGCAGCATGATCCTGAGAGGAAAAAGCAGAGGCAGGGTCTCACCTTTCACTAGGACCTCTATTGTGTCTTGTCTGTCCTCAATCCCGTACATCACTTCACAGCGATAAATCCCAGTGTGGTTGGATCTCAGTGCCTTGATTTCCAGGGTGGCATCGGTGGGGATGGCGGGGTAATTGGGCAAGGAGACCACCTCCCTGTACTCCGTGTTGAGTCGGATTTTCCCACCGGTGGCCACTAGCAAGACAACTTCTGTTCCATTTGAGAGCTTGCTCCATTTGATCCGCGGGGTCAGCAGAGCACTGGTGTCCTCTTCCTCTGGGATGTTGAAGTAGCAAGGGATGTTCAGGGAGCTTCCCAGGGCAACACGCAGGGGAGACTGCTCAGGTATCTTCACTTCCAGGCCATCACTACTGTCTGCCAGTTCCCAAACAAAGCAATGGTTACAGCAGCAATGCACTTCACCCAAAATATCCAGTGCTTCCATATGCTCCAGTGCCTCTATCTGCTTTGAAAACTCCTACCCACATATTCAGAGGTACTCTTTTTGGTCTCGTCTACTGAAAGTACCTTGCAGAAATGGAAGTTACAACAAAGGCCGTTGCTCCATGGTTGCTCTTGGGAGCTGGGATCAGTGCTGGATGTGGGAATGAAGGGCATGAGCATAGCTACTGCCCACAGCATGAGATCACACCTGACAGGGTTGAAGAAAGGGGGAATGCTGAAGTTCCCTTGGTTTCCCCACAAATCCACCTTTGGCTACTTCCCCAGCTCCCCAAGCACAAGAACAGTGACAGACTGTGGCATCGCAGCCACCTGGAGAAGGGCCCCATGTGTACACAGAGCAAGTTTTGGGCACACCTAGAGATGTCCATGCTCGGGGATGGGACCAGAGCTCAGCTCTTTGCTCAGTGCAGGCTCCCCGAGCCCCAGAGCACGTACCTGAGAGCACCACAGAGGTGGCCGCGGTGATGACTCGCAAACACGCAAACACTAGTAGCAAAGTGGTCATAGTTTACCTGCAAGAAACAACACAGGGAGAAAGGATTTATGACAGCTGCATGTTTGTGAGGAGGGAAGTGCCACTGCGGGGCTGGGCGATGCTTTCGGCTGCCTCCTGCATGAGGCTGGCAGGGGCAGGCAGACCCTGGGGAAGCACACTGCCTCAGGGTGCATCTCGCTTCAGGAAAGGAGTCCTTCGCACAAATAAATAAGATGCTCTCTTATGCACAATGGACCTACATGTTATTATAGAACACACATTATATTGCTCTCCAATCCTCTCTCTTGCGATTCAATCTTCCCTGTGGGGCAGACAGACAATTTTCCAGCAGATCTTCCCAGTTATTTATTTACTCTAGAGGGACTGTCACACATGCTAATGCTTCACCTCACAGCAGGAGCTGCCCCTCACCGGCATCCTCCAGCCAAGCCAGCACTGGCTGTCAGGCCAGATGATTGGATGCATTTTGTACACCTTAAAATGTTCTGAAGGGAAATCTGCCCCTGTATGGTGAAAAAAACAAAGGTTACAATGCTTTGGTCCAACTCATTGCACTAACAATATACACAGCCATAACTGCAAATGGATCCTGAATTGATACAGGAAATGCACAGGATACTATTCTGGGCATCTTAACTCCACCCAGTAAATATCCTGGTGGGATCCAACAACTAGTCAGACCAACCTGCTATTTCAGAAAGCTTTAGGGAAAGAAAAGAGCATCCTCCTGACACTTAGTGGCAGAAGCAATATAGACTTGACCAACTAAATTAATCCTAAACGGATTATCATTCATAATTATTCTTAGGTGTAATATCATCAAATTTTTAAATAGCCGCAAGTGCTCAAGTCAGTTTTAATACTTCAAATAAAATCCGCGTCCTACGGCAACACGACGTTGTTTGGCATCAAATTTCAGCACTGACTCAGAAGGAAGGACCCCACCTACTGAATCACTGGAGTTTCCTTTGAGGTCACCTGTCCAAATATTGGCTGCTTCACTCCCATGATCCAGAAAGATCCCGGCTGGCTGCAGCTGACAGGGAACCTCCTGAGTATATGCTTATCAGCTTAGCAGAAAGGGACACAAAATATCCTTGCTGGCTGGCGCTAGTCGAGGCCAAAGAGAAACCTCATCCTGTACAGTCCAGCATTAGCCCTTCACTTCTGAAAAAGTTGACCTCCATGCACTCATTCATTTCAACCTGATACATCACAAAATGTCATCTTTGTGAAATCTTTAGTTAATAGAGACAGCTACACTGGTGGAAAATAGGACAGAACAGGGCCAGAACACATTGGCAGAGAAGCACACAGGCTTGAGTTTGAAGTTGTAGGGCTGGATAAGATCAAACCGGACATCTCTCAATTTCTGCCGGGCCTGGGAATAAAAGATGAGGTAAATGCAAACTTCAAGGAGAAACCGTGGAGTTGAGTGCATGTTTGGGTGTCTCTCCAGTTAGGAATGATTTATACTAGTGTAAGCAACTTAATAGGAACCAAAGAAACACCAGCCACGGTACTGGCCAGCAGAAGAGGGAAAGGAAGTCAACTATCATGCTGCAGAAGAGGCCAAGGAGTTTGGCACTCAGGAGCTGGACAATGGCAGGGGCATGTGCCCATAGGATGGGGTGGGGGACAGTGAAGCAAGGAGAGCTGGAAACACCATCTGCTGTGGATAAACAGACTGAAATCAGCCGTACCCAGGAGTCCTTAAAGAGCTGGCTGTGTAAATTGCTGCTCCACTGATGTTCATTTTCAATCTGTGCTGGAGCACTGGGGCAGGTCCTGAACATCAGAGCACAGTGCCAATAGTCAGCAAAGATATACGAAGAAGAACCTTCTAAATACACCCTGGTTTAACTGACATCAATTCCAGGCAAAATAATGGAAAATCTGATACAGACTTCAATTCATTAAGCTCTGAAGAACAGGCATAATATTAATTTTAGTTGAGGCACTTGCGGAGAAAACAGGTGCTTCCAAACTCGATTTTGTTGGTTGGTATGATTCTAAGTTTGTCTGATAAATCCGCCTGCCTGGTTGTGACATAATGTAATTATATTTTGATAAGGTTTAACTTTCACAGGGTTCTGTGCTATCAGGATGTGTAATGTCAATAATACACACATTAAAAAGACTTAGCAGAAGACTGGGTGGCAGGTCTCCCGAAGGAGCCATCTGCAGGACACTGATGTTGAAGGAGATATTTCTAATGGGCATCTACAGGGGTCAGTATTAGATCTGATGTGTTTCTAAATACACTATATTTTAATAGAATCAAACACAGAACTTATACACTGATGAACAAGGGATGCAGAACAGGACTGAAAATGGGATGCTGTGTCCTAGAAAGCAGTACAGAGTATATCTGCAGGCAAGGATCTGAGGGCTGGAGGAAATGCCTGGTGTGGGGAGACTAGGAAGCCTGAATCTAATTATTGTAACAACAACAATGAAGACTGAGAAGTTGACTATAGTGCACAAATATCTTTTCAAGCAGAAGCTGCTGGTACTAAAGGGCTCTTTAATCTAACGGAAAGGCATAACGAGAACTAATAGCTGGGAGCCATATGCCAAGCAAACTCAAATGGGAAACAAAGCCCACATTTTAAACAGGGAGTGATGGATCATTGAAACCGGTGCCAAAGGAAGCAATGGAGTTTCTATCCCTTGGTAGCTTCAAATCCAGACTTGAAGTCTTCTTTGGAAGATATGGCTTAGGCAAATGAGAGTTATTGGGTTCAATACAGAGATGGCTGGGTGAAGTTCCAGGGGTCTAGATACGCAGGAGATCAGCCCACAATGGTTCCTTCTGACATTAAAATTCATGAATACAAATATATCAATGTTTTGATCTCTGCTCTTGTATTATTCATCTTGCCTGGCTCTAGGCAATGCAAAGAACCATGAAGATCATGCAAATTTTTTAACTGCCTTGTAGGATTGAAGGCAAAAAGACATCCTGTAAAGTTAACTCCCTTCCCTCCTCAGTCTAAGCCATCCATCCAGGAAGTCTGCACAGGATAGGCATCAGGATGGAGAAAGAGATTTAGATGTAAGCTACCAGTGAAGAGAATGGATAAAGGCTTAACGTGTATTTTGGGGAACACCTCCAGGTTAGAGACCAGTCATTGCTAACGCATGAGGCACTGCAAAGAACTTGAAGCAGATACAGCTTCAGCATTTTGGCATACCGTTAAGCTTTGGGAGGAAAGAAGTCTGATTGTTGAAGCATATTCTTGTCTAGTTAGAAGAATGCTTCCTACAAGCACAGACAGCTGTGGGACTGTGCATTGAGAGCCCTGCTGGAGTAGGTCATTGCTTTCAGTATGGACCAGCCTGACCTCGGCTGAGGGCTGTCTCCCCGGAATGAAGTGGAGTTGTGGGGTGGGCTTAAGTAATTTCTGGTTGCATCATTCCAAACCCACCATTCCAGTAGACACCCTCCATTCTTATCCTCTACATAAAAGGAGAAAGAGGAAGGCAAAGACCAAGTGAGTCCTGGGAAGGGGGTTGGACCCTCCAGAGCAGAATGCTCTTTGAGGGGATTAGTGTAAGGGAAACTTTCCTAGCCATTTGTAACTAGGTCTTTAATCATTATACCTGTTCTAGCGTTGAATAAAAGCCCTAACTTCTCCAGGCCCTTAAATCAGGTACTTTTCAGCAGGATCTGCATTTTGCCAGAGTCAAATGAAGCTGAGCAGCCCTGTGTGTCAGGTGATAACCTCAGCTAAGAAAGGCAGGCAGCTTTAGATCGGAACTGTCTACTGAAGAACAGAAATATCCTAGAGCATGGAAAGAGAGACATTTAAATAAAATGGGATCTGAAAGCACTTTTAGGGTCCCTGTCTATGGCACACTACTATTGTTCTGAGTCCCACACAGTTGTTTCTGTTTCTGTGTACATTGGCAATGGGTAGGAGGAGAGCAGGTTCATCTGTACAACAGTTAGACATCACAGAACAAAATATCCTAAATAGAGGAAATTCACTTTGTCTCAAAAGCTAAGACAAGCTCATGCGCTCCTGGTCTCATTCAAGTTCTATGCTGATCTTTCACACAGAAAAATAGCCTCATATGATAACTACTGGGACCAGCAATATCTCAACAGTTTGGCTTAGCTGTAGGGAAAAAAAAAAAAAGCCCAGAGACAATGCCTTCTCCTTGTGAGCAGTGGATAAACAAATCACAATAATGTTTTGGGTGTATTGCATTGACTCCCTGCAGTAAGAAACCCAGCCTACTCCTCAGGGTGCTGTTTGCAATGTTGATCTCCATTTTTCACTCCCCATAAGCACGCCAAGAGATCTAACCCTGAGCCTGCACACAGTGCTGGCCGGGATTCGCTGTGCTGGGAATGCCTTTGATGCACGTCCCGTTGTTACAGTGGAGGTTCCATGCTGTAATGCTTCCACACTATGATGTCTCTAGCAGGATGGCCAAGCGCGTGATAACGAGCAAACAGCTGCTTTAAGGAGCAGTTCTGGATTCCAATAGACAGCAATCTGCTGAGACAACACCAGTAGCACAGATGTTGGAGACCTGGCCTACCTAGCCGAGGGAATTGGCTCTCATTCTAAAGCAACATCTATCACAGACCATGCAACACGTACCTCAGAACTGATGACCACTCTCCACTGCCTGTCGGAGCAGAGGAGGGTGGTTAGCTCAGGTGTGGATGCCCTCTCTGCAGAGGTCTGAATTTAGACTAGATGAGCCAAGCATGAAGGTACAGTTCAGCACGTGGGAGAGCCAACCTGGAGCGGTGTGTGCTCACAGAGACTGGACCACGCATGCATAAGGAAAAGCTTGTGCTGCACAACTGAGTAAAGTCAGAGCAAAGCCTGGAGCAGGCTGAGCAGTGGCAAGAGCATCGCCTGCTTGGGATCTTACTGATGGCCCCCATGGTGGTTGAACAGCTAAGTAGGGAAGTGGATCTGAGCAACCTGTTGGGGATGCAGTCAATGCCCCTACCATGTATGCCATAAATAACAGGGGTTTCTGGTGATAACTTCATTTGACTGCTTTTTTGAAAATCAACAAGGTGACCTGGCTGCTAGAAAAAGGTGGGCTACTAAACCCGTAGGAGCTACCAGGCCACTGCTACAAACTCCAATTCTGTTGCAAGGTCCGTATCTCCTAGTAGAAAATAGATGTCTCCTAGCAGAAAAACCTTGAAGAGAAGCAGTTCTGCAGGCACTTTGGTGGAGCTCTTCCTAGGGTGGGTACTCAGGCAGGAGTGTCCAAGCTCTAGCAGGGAGCACTAGGAGGGACTAATTCTTGCAGCACACAAGGAGCTGTGACCACACTACGCTTGCTGCAGGGACCATGCTACAGAAACACCATCCAGCCCTGCAAATGACTTTCTTGCAAAGCTCCATTTGGTTTTGCTGGGAGGACAGCTAGAGCAGGCAGCTGTTGTGGCAAGGGGAGAGGAGGAGGTGGGATACGTTGCACAATGACATGAGTATCCCTCTGCTGCAGAATAACCGTCCCTGCACAAGGTACCGAGCAGCACGGGGAACAAGAATCCAACCAAACTGCCGCAAAAATCCTGGCCATCCTACCTTCTCTAACCAGTGACCGAGACAGGAACAAGGCCCTCTCCAATTCAGTCTGGGCCAGGAAGAACTCAGGAAAAGCTCTTGCCTTTCCAAAAAAGACAGAGTCGGGAAATGCTGGTAGGCTCAGGAGCTCTCCACCCCAGAGAACAACTGTCCCTTTCACTGAAATTTATTGCCACTTTATTTTATGCCTAAGGCCGTGCTTCTGTATCAGGTTGTGTGCAGACTGTCCTAAATTGGCTGCATATAAATGTGTTTATTTGAGAATCTAAGTGTGTGTGGAGGAAAGTGTGTACATATGTGCAGACAGGTTTAATCCCTTACTCTTCCAACCCTGTCCCCAGGTTTTCAAAGGACTGAAGAATCTGGAGAAAGCAAGAAAAAGAAAAGTCACGGCAGTCAAAGTCCAACAAAGTGCCTACACAGTAAGACTGTACAGTGGAAAATAGCCAGATGGCCACTTGCAGCACAGTCTAACTTGTTTGCTTGCTGGAAAGCATTTTCTGTTCTAGTTTATTTTAATTGAGTCCCATCTGCAGTTTCTCCTGTGGCCTTTGCTTGTTCCATACCATGTTAATCACCCTTGTTGCAATTAAATTTATTTTCATCACCCTTAATCCTGCTGTTGTCCCTTTTTTTTTTGACGGGGTGGATGGGTCATTTTAAGCTTCCTTGTTTCTCAGTTTTGGAAGACCTTTAATACACTTACGTATTGTTTCTGGCAGCTAACAAAATGCCACTCATTAACTAGAAGATATGCCTGGGCATAAAGGTGTTTCCAAAGACAACACTTCCTTTAAAACTGTGGATGTAAAGAGACTCCTGAACAAGAGTCAAAGCCAGCAGTACTCATCTAGCCTTGGATTCTCTCTCTTCAACTGGTTTTCCACCCGCTGTTTATTGCCCATCAGGGAACGGACCTTAGTTTCCCTAGGACACCTCCATGCAGCCTTGCTTCAGCACTATGACTTTCAGGTACCAATACTGGGGAACAAGAGTATGATGAAGGATGAGGAGACACCATCACCCAGCAGAGACATCAGGAGGGTTCTCATGTCTGTTTAAACAGCATGCCCCTTGTCCTTCAAAGACTGGTTTCTCCTCTCCCATGTAAAACTACAGACCGTTCCTCTATGATCTCTGTGAACAAACACCTCATTGTCCCTCCGCGTGTTCCCAACCTCTGTGCAGGACTGAGAGCTTTTCTGTTAAAAACCTCAGCCTGGTCCAGGAAATGGGAGGGAAGGAAGGGAAAAAAAGGTGAGGGGGGTGGGCAAAACTAGTTTTATTTCTTCTTCTTCTTTTTTTTAAATAAGGCAAACTTTGGAACTGAAATATGGTAATAAATGCACTTCTGTGATTTTTCATGTTTTTTCAGCTGTAAAGAAAATAGGAGAAATATTCCATTCTGTCTGGCTTCCAAACCATTCTGAGAGTAAGGTCTTTATGTACAGAACAGCTTGGATGCTGCTCCCGCCTGCTCTGTTTCTGAAACCGTCCCTGGAACAATAAAGTCCTTTTTCCCCAATCAGAAAGACACACAGCAGTAACTGCTCTGATATTGTGTCATCGAGGGATGTTGTCCCCCATGCTGACAGTCTTGCACCACTGGCCGGCTGGATTGCTACAGGAGATGGTAAATTGACAGCACTGAGGTGTGCTTAGCACACAAGACAGAAAACAGAACAGTTGCTGAAGACCAGGAAAGACGTCAGGTTTCCGCTTGAGCCTCAGCTGGCTCCTGTCCTGAAGCATCCCTTGCTACTGCAGGCATGGACACGGTCAGAAGCAGCACTGCTCATACACACCGGTGTTGGTATCAGTGTGCCCCTCAGCAACAACATTTGGTCCAGAGCTCCTCTCTCTCCTCTTCTTCAAAGAACCAAAGTTTCCTGGACCTGTAATTTTGGTTCTGTGTTATTCCATTTTCCATGTCTTCAATAAAAGAGCTCCAGTTTGTTATAATTTGACTGTTTACTTAATTATACTGCACTTACACTACAGGAAGAGCCAAAATACCCAAGGATGTGTGGACAAGCCTTCAGTAAACAAGATGCCAAAGGAAATCTTGGTAAAGCCTGAACAGTCAGATGCTAGGTTTAGTTAGCTATCCAAGCTCAGACATACGGTCTGGAACAAACGGCCGCCTGAACACAAAAAGCTTTATAAGCATTTATCTCTTTCCTGGTAACTACCACAGAATGGTTCTCATTCTCCCCTGATTTATATTGGTTTTACATTACATCTCCATTAACTTCAGCAGTATTTCTCTTTTTTTTTTCTGCTCCAGAACAGCACGACCCCGCACCACCAGCCACCCCAAAACTAGACGTCTTGCAGGAAAACCAGAACTGCCTGTTACTTGCAACACACATCAGCAATTTTCATGCCCTTCAAGGACAGAGAAGCTGCAAGATGTCCATTATGGTCAGCAGATGACAGCTGGAGTCTCTCATGCAAGGCAAAGGATCAGCACTAAGCCTGAGCTGCTGTGGCTCTGAGTGTCTGCTCGACGTGGAAAGCAGAAGCCGCACTAAACAGCCCCTAGAGCCTCTAAATTCAAGGGAACAATGAGCCTTTGAGACTCACTGAAGCTTCTACTCAAAATCCTCTCTAGTCCAAGGGGAGAAAAAAACTTCCAAGGAGCAATTCATCTCCTTATGAAATAGATGTCTCTGTTGAGAACATTTAAAGAGCTGTTCAACCATTTCTCTGTTGGGTAGTAGGGAAGCCTGGAACGCTGTTTAAACTCGATGTCTAACTTTTAGAAGGAAGGGTGGTTATGCACTTCATAAAGACTCCTTAGACCCTGTTTTATGCACAGCAGTGGTAATTGGGATGTATCCCTTGGCTTGCAAGGAAGAATTTAACCCACAAAGAACAAATGGAACTTGGAAAACTCTTTCCTCCTGGATATGTTGTCTCTAGGAATGACAGTCACTCATCACCCTTCTTCTTTGGTAGCAAGAGGCAGGTAAAAAATCATAACCCATAGAAAGAAAGTAACAACTGACATGTGTTTTCCGGAGCTGCCATCAGCCTTGTGCAAACCTCTTTTAGACACAGAGAGGAAAACTACCAAAATACAGAAGAAGGCACCTGAGACACCAGATTCCCCCAGGATGTCAAATGTCAAGGTGGCAGCTTTGGTCATGTCCCAAGGAAGTTAAGAACAGGCTCTTCAAGTGACAGCATTTTCTGCTCAAATGCACTGGCTCACCATGAAGCCCACAGAGAAATACAAAAGCTGTTGCTTCTCTGCACCTAGGACCTGAGCTACCTATGGCCATTACTGAGCAGCAGAAAGGGAAGATTAAGGGACCTGGAAAAATCTCTGTCCATTAACTTGGTAAGGCTTCTACTGTTTACCCTCTCTAAATCACCACATGTCCACCTGCTCCAATTAGGCATAAGCTAAACAGGCAGGTAGGTCCTCTGCAAATGCTGAGAGAGAGAGAGGACAGGTAAAGCTCAGCTGAGGGACAGCAGATATTTGCCCCATCTGGGGGACTACCCATTACCCTGCTGGAGAGTGTGATTGGTGCACAGGCTCTGCTGGAGATGTTCACTTGTGCAGAATTTGCCTTTCCACTTCTTTTGTGAGTGGGCTGAAACCTCCTTTGTGCAGGGAAGCAACCTTAAAAACAAGAAAATGTGCTCTTCAGGCTGCAGAACAAGATACAAATGTGACTGCAGAGAAGCAAACCTCAGCAACACTTCTATGCTGGCAGAAGCTTCGTGGACATATGCCTTGTTTCCCTTCTGCTCTGACCCAGCTCAGGCCTTCGGTATCACAGGACGCTGCTGATCCCCCTGCCCACACACACACACTTGCTGCCTCTCTCCCAGCCAGACACAGACCTACTCTGCTGCTTTATCAGAGCATCATTTCTTCCCCAGCCTTCCTCCTCTGCCTCTGAGACTCAGCCCTGCCCAGTGAGTTATCATCCAAGGATTTGGTCCTTGGATACCCTGTGCCCTGCCTTAAACTATACAGAAAAGAGACTCTCTCATTTGTTCTTTAGACCAATTTGGTTTTGGACTGATTCATTCTTTAGAGTACTTGGATGGCTGGTGCCACACTTAAGATAAAAATTTTTCCATAATGCCTGTGAGACCATCCTTCTGTACAGAATCCATAGGCACAGAGACCTAAGCACGAAGCTCTTCACTGACTCTGCTAGTTACTGCCCAAATCTGATATCTGTTAATACTCTGCTACCCAAAATTGCCTTGGATGGAATGAATGTGCTCCTAAGAAATGTGATGTGAAAATTCACCTGGCGAGGCACCGGGCAGGACTGGAAGAGACATCCTGATGCTGGTCCCTGGCAGACCAGCTGCCAGCTTCACAATGGACAAGAACTTTTGCTCTAAGTAGAGAGAAAACATCAAACTAGCTTGGAAAGTCAACAAACCTAGGAGATTTGAGGGGAGAGCCACATGAACGTGTGCACGGCTGTAGGGTCTCTGTAATAAACGCGTATTTGGGTCATGTTAAGGACATGTAGTGAGACCACATTTCTAGTTGGTATGTCATTGTAATACTGGGCATAGACTTGGCTTGCAAGTATTGTTTGCTCCTCATATGCACCTCATATGCACCTCATACAAGATACAAAGGCTGCTGCTACCTTTTGCTAAGGATGCCTTCTACTGATGTTCTATGTGCAGCATGCTGTACCATGACCTTTGGTGGGACCGTCCATGCTGTGAATACACACAGCTGGCAATGCTAACCATCCTCACACTGTCACCACTCGGACAGAAAGGAGATAGGTGAGCAACCACATCCTACCTGGCCTTGATGTTACGAAGTATTGCGTGAGGTTGGTGTTTAACAGGGGGAAAAACACCCTGCCATCCAACCTGGAGGAAGAGCTTCTAGCTTCACTACAAGCTCAGTATCTGCCTCTTTTTGCTCCCCATTTTCTCTTTCCAAAGTTGGCACCTGAAAGTTTTCTCTGCATTAATACCAGACATTGTGTAAACACTGTGCTTAGATTTACTTAAACGAGGCTGTTTCAGCTCTAGCTTTCCTCCCAAATAGATTTCCTGTCTCATAAATTCAAGACATGTACAGTTTAGTTTTGCTGGGAAGGTGGAATCTTGACTTGATTCTCCCTTTGGGGTTACCTAGAAGACAAAAGGGCAAATGGCATGGGAGAGGGCCAGGGCCTTTCTGGTTACTGGCTGGGAAGGGGAGAGACATCCTGCCATGTGCTGCTCAGGAGGCAGTGCCAGTAGTCCGAGCAAGTGCTACTACTTGCCATAAATAATCCGCAAGATTTGCAATCTAATGATTTCTTGGCAATTTATTTCTCCATAACTCCAGATTTTTTCTAAGCAGAATGATCTCTTCCTACTGAGCAGATCACTGGCATTTCCAGTGGAGAAGTAAGGGATTATTATTTTCTCCTGTTTCCAGATGCTCTAACACTTTGCGACTGCTTAGAAAGGCACATGCATACCAGACACTCACATCTTTCCTTATGCAGGTAAGCAGAGTGTCTCCCAGGAGTGAAGGAGCCTTTCCTCTTTTATTCTCAAGTTTACACCAAAGACTTCAGATACTTTTTCTGACAGCAGCGTGAACCCCCAAACATAATGCAAGGGTGGATTTTGCTGCTGCTGCTGAAGGATCTTGCACACCTCCTTGTCTGGAGAAGGGGCTTTACCAAAACTTTGGAGTAGGTTTTCGTCAAAGCTGTCTGCCTCTAGGATTGAAACAATGAGCCTTGGTTCTGGAGGTGCTGGGCTAGCTTTGCCTTTCAGTTTACACATCGTAGCAACTGAAACCGCAGACATCACATTCAGACTGTAAAGGTGGGCTGAGAGGTCAGGAAGAGTTTGGTGCTGGCTCCTAACTGCTCACATATCTCTGTGCTAGAAATGCCAGCTTTTACTTTGGGTCTCTTATTCCTGTAGCAGAGCAGCCATCTAAGAGGTCTTTCATGCAAGGGTCGCGTCACCAAACCAAAATACCTACAAAGTTATATAGACTCCCAGGCACTGCAGGGGTTTTCCTATAAGTATGTTGAAAATCTGTTGAAATCTCCCTGGCCTGCGTCTTCTTTCATTTTTTTTTTTTCCCCTTTATATTCATCTGATATTCAGTTGATGCCACCTCATGGCACCTGGTTGCCCTTCATCCCTGTACAATTCCTTCCTTTTCTGTGTGCTCAAACCTTTCACACACCAGGAGGCTGTTCTGGCATGCGGTGCCCTCTTCTCTCTCAGCCAAGACACACAGTGTGTGTTTAACTCAATTTGCCTGGCTCAGTCAATAAGGTCCCTGTTTATTGCTCTATTCCTTTTGGGGGATGAAGTTATCTGCCCTGCCCCATCGTTCCAAGGGGATTTCATTGCATTGGGAATACTGAGGGGTGCTCAGCGATCCTTGCTAGGAGCACTCCTGGTGGGCACGGACACTGCTGCACTGCCCCTATTCACTTGTCAAGTCACTTTATCCAAACCATAACTCCTGCCTCTGGTTCAGCCTGTTCTATTCTTTTTGGGCAGAAATCAACTGGGGCTCCAGGCAGAAAATAAATCTTCCTCTTGTTTTTTTTTGTTTTTTTTTTTTTCCCCTACGACAGTGATGTTTTTGGACCAAGCCAAATTGTACAGTGGAAAACAAAAGAAGAAAGAAGATAACAGCAAAATAGTTCACAGCCAAACAGGCTTGCCCGGGGCTTGCTACGGAGAAGACCATCCATCAGAGACCACAAAAGCTTTGAGTCTTACTTTATGAGACTGGTGGGGAGTTGGAAGGGAAGGAAAAAGGTGATGGCAAAGATGCCTAAGAAATTTTCCTGACCCTCCATGAAGGTGCACGTGAGTCTCTGGGTGATGTATTCATCCACCCAGCAGGAAAGATAAAGGGACCCCTCAGCATGGGAGAGGAAATAACGGGCAGAAGGGTTTCAGTTCCCTGGCAGAGATTTCCATTTCGGGTCAGTCCAAAAATTCCCCAAGAAAGCTCTTTGAAAAAACACTTTCTGAAATTAGCAGCAAATATAAAAGGATTAATTTTTAATCATATGAGCCCTATTGTTCTATACAGAAACAAATCACAGACCTCTGCTTTTTTCCAAGGGAGATTTCAGCATCTTTCAAAAAACTACCTGCACAGAGTGGTCTGTTCCACTCAAACAGATGATGAAACTAACCTGAAGAACAGAAACACTGCGCTTTAATAACAGCCGAACTCTTTGACCTGAATGTATGTTGTGTATATAGAGAGCTCTCTCTCTACATGCACACAAATTTATAAACAGGCATTGGTTTGGTGTTACTTAGGAAGCAACTGTGATGACATGACATTGAAAGAGAGAGCAAGACGGAGACAATTAGCCTCTCCAAAATTAGTTTCAGACTAGGGCCAATGAATGCATACCAATAATCATTTCACAACTCATATCTCAGGGCTCCACTGAGCTACCCCAGCACAGATGGAGAACAGCCCCTGCCTTAAAGATCTCGCAATCTAGAAAGTATGCAGCTGACCAAGCCTAGAGAGCGCATATGTGAATTTGGGGAGACCACGGGAATCCTGAATAAAAGCAAGGCTCTTATGTGAAATATAAAATCATTCTGTGAGGTGCAGACTGCAAAGGGAAAAAAATTTAACCTTAGCACAAGCCACAGACATTTGGACAGCCAATGCCGTTAAGCCCAAATCTACAGTTTGCTAAGCAAAGTGCATATGTCATACCTTCAAAAAGAGAAAGTGAGGTATGGAGGAAACCAGAACAGCAATTAAAAGGGAATACAAAGTTTTCTGAGAGGCAAATAAATTCCTCTGTATGAGATGTGGTTGAGAGAGAGAGCCAAAACTTTGCCCAGCGTTTGGTGAAGCATTCTGTAAAGGCAACAGAAAACGTTGCTTTTCTAGAGGTATGTGGAACAGTTTGAAACCAACAGTACCCACATTTTGGGGGAACAGAAAGGCACCAACACAGATCTCCTTGTAGGCAAAATAACTGCCTAGCAAAGTGTTTCAAACCAACAAATACTCTCAGGCATTGATGGAAGAGATGTGGGCTCTAAAACAGACCCTGGAGCATGCTGTGCTGGTATTTTGACTCAGACACGCAGCACTAGCAAGAAAAATGGTGAAAAAAAATAAAATTTCTTTTATACTATTGGTATAAAAGACCAATTCAAAGACAAATAATAATTCTGATCTTTTTTAAACAAGCTATCTTGTAATTCTCCCAATAAGATGGGTAGGTAAATTATCTGGTGGCCAGATCCAGTTCCCACTGGAACTGGATCCCAGTAGAAATGATGCCATTTAACCCTGAGGTTCATGACATTAAGCCCGAGTTCTGGTTTTAAAATCTAGTCTAGACACGTAACTCCTTGAAAGTCCCAAATAGACAGCAGGGAGAGCACTCAAAAGGAACTCCCGATCCCTGTGAGTTTGCACAGAGCGCTCTGCTTTCAGACAGGAGAAGAGTTAATTCCATCAGAAAACATAGCAAGGAAAATCCTGCTTGGCTCTCACACAGAGCACGACAACTGGAGCTAATCATACATAACATTTGGGCACTGTCACGGAGCGGTCTGCAGATTGTGGCAATTCCATAGCCGTGACTGAAAAGCCATTATGACATTGATGCTCATCGATCCACGCTGTTTAAATAAACCACGCAATGGGAGCAATGTTCAGTAAGACTAGCTGACAGTTAAATGCTCAGAACAAAAATATTCTCTAGCATTTAGGGGGAACATTCCAGCAAACGTGGTTGAATGAGTCCTACTTCAAGTTAATGACTTTTAATGGACGTATACTGGGAAGGTGAGGGGCAAAAGCTGATATAGGTTCTGGCCCTCAAAGTTCAGTCCCTGCAGACCCCAGGCTTGTCCAGCCAACTTCTGGGGCCTCCAGAGCTCCCTGTGCTGCTGCAGCACTGAGGATGTTCAAAAGCCACGTTGGACTTTGTCTCCCCTTGGGCCGGATGCTCTGTGCTTGCTCCCTGAAAGACCCAACGCAGTGTCCTTCCTACTGCAGGGATGTCACAAAAGAGAATGAAAAGTATAAGCAAGTATTTTGGACAGCAAGAGAAACATGCGCTACTAGTCACTAACAAAATTAGCAAATGGCTTCTGAACTGAGCTTTGAAAGATCTCGATTACAAGTTTTGACACAACAGCAACAGATGAAGTTCTTACAGCGTACTCTCCCATGGATGCTGTGAGAGTTCTGGGAATGTCAAAATTGTTTCGTAAAAGTCTGAGAACCTGCCAAATTGTCCATGATATCTCAGAATTTAAGGATGCATATCGATGAGTGAGGTGCTCAATGGAATTTGCAGAAGTGCTTCTCTGTGTCTTCGGGCACTTTGCTGCTTCTGCAAAATGTGGCCTTGAGTCCCTAAAGCAACTTCTGGAAAAGGACATATTTTATAAGGGAAATAAATCCAATCAGCTATCTGAGTGTCTACTGACCCTGATTCCCAATCAATTTCAAAATATTATTGTTTAATTACACTAACAGCGCAGAAAAGAGAGACACCTCTGAAGGATGAGGCACCACAGATCTATAGAAAAACAGTCAGCTGCAGTTGCAGAATAGAGAGCAATCAAGTTGGAGATTAGATGAAACTGGTAATAAACCATGCCAGAATTGAAGAGAAGGTGCCAACCAATGTATTTCAGTGTCTTCAATTTCCCCAATACACATAATGGAGGCAGGAGAAAAGCTTCAGCATTACTCTGAGACTGCAGCGTGAGAAAGCTGTTTACGTTTTAACCACAAGCAAACCCAGCCTTTTTGTCTTCTATTCTAGACTGTGATTCCAAAGCTGCCAAAACACTCTCTGTGCAACAACATGTGAACAGGTGAGCAGAGGCCTGAGTACCTAGGAAAGAAAGGGCTGAGCATAATATCCACAAAGTAATTTTTTTTTTAACATTGGTCTGATGTGCTTGTTCAAAGCCAGGAGGAACCCAGTTTTAAGTCAGCTGGTGGTGGCAATTGTATGAAACTGGCCAAAACAAGAGCAGAAGTGAGGTGGCTTGTGTGGACTGAAAAGCTGGAAGAAGGGCTTGTGTTAGCCAAAGCATCTATGCTTTCCAGCATTCTCAGCTGCCCTTGGAGATACCTCAGTCACAAACCTTACTTTGATTAAAGGAGAAGAAGTGATGGGGTTAGCAGAAGGAAGGACAGAAGATTATCAGCTCCTTGAAACGGGGTCGCTATGGGAAAACACAGTTTCTCTAGTGGAGAACGTAGGTGAAGCCTGAGGATTACTAGTCCTAATTTCTTCAAAAGGTACCGTAGACAGGGCTGAGCTGGCTGCCACTTGGCTAAGCACCGGGCCATGGCAGCGTGGTGCCCGGCAGAGGCCAACTCACCCAAGAACTTCTACTTCTCAGGAAGATTTTGCATCCCATGCTGAACTCAATGCTGCCTCGGTCAGAGTGTTAATGGTAATGTAAAGTCACTTTGGGTATGTCAGTGAGAGCTGGAGGCACAGCACTGAAGATGAACTGAAATCAAGATCTTATTTGCCTCCCAGCCTCTGAGATTTTCATGCCTATAACCCACTTGCTTACCTGGCTACAACCACAGAATGTCCAAAACGGCACCCACATACTTCGGAAAGGTGTAAAGTGATGTATGCATGCCTATCAGTGCCTGACATGGGAATAATTATGAAGAAGAAATGGGTACACGCTGCACACAGCTGTAGTCTCAGGCACTGCACCCTCCTGCTGGCACATTCGGCAGCATTAGCGGACCAAGTACCCTGCCGCCTGAGGGTGTCACTTACATGTCAATTACTACAAGGCAGCAGGGTATTATTTATAAAATAAGTGCTATATAGAACAGCAGGGTAATATTTAGAGGGCAAATACAACGGAGAGGAAGGCTGCAATTTGTTCGGCAGCAGCAGGATATTCTCTGCTCTCCAAAGTACCATGCAGGATCAGGGTGACACTCAGATGCCAAGTACTGTGGGAGGACAGGGTATTATTTAAACCCCAGATACAATAGTAGGTAAAGAGTATTATTTACTAACCAGACGGAACGCAATAGCAGCAGTAACTGCACAGTATAATTTACAACAGAGGAAAAGACATCATTTGTAGACCAGTCATTACAGAACGGGAGGGTATTCGTTATAGTACAGCACTGAAGTATTACTTTGAAGCCGAGCGCTGTAAAGGCAGAGGGTATTATTTATACACCAAACACCACAGAAACTATTTTTCTGGGGTAAGTAACAGTTAATCATTTATACGAAAGCCATCCTGTAATTTCCAATATGTGAACTACGTGATTATTTCAACCTTGAAACTGTGGTACAGATGATGTAATGTTAATTACACTCAGGTCTACTGCTGTACCACAGCACTGCTAATCCAGAGTAATCCTCTGAAGTCAGTAGGTTTATGCCAGCCAGGCCAAATCTGCCCTGCGCAAAGCCTGCACTGACTGGGGATTTCCAGGGCTGTGGCAGGGATTTATCTCCGACCCGTGCAGGATCCCAGCAGGAGCAGCAGGTTTTGCTGTGGATTATGGGCTGTTCAGCCCTGGGCACAGCTCTCCTGGAGGAGGTGTGAATGAGGGATGGGAGCTCCAGCTGGAAGGGATCAGAGACATCATTTTCACCTCTTTATCAACTGCTGGCCTCCACATTTTCTTTGCACACCTTTTTCCCTTCATTCCGTTATCTGAGACTCAGTCAGGAGATGCTCCTTGGTTGTTTCATGTTAGTTTTCCCTGAAGAATACATCTTTTTCCTGTCAAGTTATTCCTTTTTAATTTTCTCATTATTAAGTCAAATCTGTGTCTCCTGAGGCCTTCACAGGCCTTCTGTCCTTCAGCGGTTGTCACGACTGCTAATTACATGTCCAAGTCCTCTGCCTAGCGCAAACCAAGGGCACTGTAGAAGCCAAACACACATGGAAATTGCCAGCCCAGATGAAACCAATGGTGTGTCCAGGCCAGTATCCTGTCTTGCGCAAGATCTGTATCACCAGCTTCAAAGTAAAGTTCTCATCATCGAAAAATAGGGAAGAAATTGCTGAGGAGGAAGTTTCTTTTTAACACTAGGCATTTAGTGGTTGCCTTATGCCTTGAAGCATGAGTATTTACATTCCATATCTTCCCGCTAGTGTAAGCTAGGTTTATTGGGCATGGCTGGACAGACAGATTTACTCCTCTCAGGCCTAACTCGTGAGCACTCCCTTCCCTACCCGGGCAGAAACACTCTCCTGTCCTGATCACGTTGCCCCTGCCGCGCAGCGTGGTTCCCCTTGCAGATGCCCTTTTGCCTCGCGCGGCCTGGTGTGGCCCCTCTTGCACCAGGCCCCTTCCGCTATCTGTCGCTGGGGGTGGGGGAAGGCTGGGTTCAGCTCCTTCCACCCCCCTGTGCAAGGCCGAGGTGCTTTGGAAGACCCCTAACCCCCATGTCGATCCCTGGTAACGTGGTGGCAACCAGGACTGTCTGCTCGGTCAACCTTCTGGCAGTGCTTCGTTAACAGCAAGTCCCAGACAAACAGCACAGACCTTCCCTCCCCAGGATGTCTCACCACCCAAATTCCTCACAGCAACCACCACTCCCGTCCAGCACGAGCCTCCACACCCTCAGGACACCTCTGACGACCCGGGGGGAACTGAGCAGCAAGGTGAGGCTCCTCATCTGAGTTAATTCTGGGCCTCTCCCGAACTTCCCCCTGCTTCAGATGAGCCACCTGTGCTCTGCCTTGAACCAGAGTCTGGAGAAAAGCCGTGAGTTGCCATGCCTTGGGTGACCTGAAGAGCAACTACAAAGGTGAAATCGCAGACGGTCATGCCTGTCAGAGGTCTCCTACTCCCCTGCGTTCGTCGCTTGCTCCTTTCTCCCTGCAGAGCCATTTCCGTGGCCTCCGCTGAGTCCTCCCCTCCAGCTCCCAGCACAGCAAGCCTTCCTCCCCAGTGAGCCCTGGGGAAGGGCAGAGCCCCAGAAACCCACGTCTGCTCACGGGCTGCTTCACGGGCTGGCACAGCAGGAACGGAGACTTGGTGGCTTCTGGACCTCACCGCACAACCGGCTGCACAAGTCCCACCATCTCCCTCGTTCTCTTGTGGTGGTGGGGGCCATAACATGGCTCCAGCTGAGCCATCAGCTCACCTTGGTGAGCTGACAGCAGTTGGGCTTGTAAAGCAGGGGAAGGAAAGCCGAGCCAGGTGGTCCACTTGGCTGCTGCTTAACACCTCAAGGCATTTCAGCAGTGAAAGCATGTGGAATTTTTTGGGGTACCCAAGTCAAAGGATTCTGGTCTTTCTCATCATTTCCCCCACCCTTCTGCTCCCTGGTCTGTACTGAGGAATCACTGGGAAGGGAGAATATCATGCAAGAGAGAAATGGAAATTTTTATTAAAAAGGGAAAGCCCATCATAAAGCGCATGGAGGAAAAATCTCAGTGCGAAGTATCTCAAAAAAAAAAAAAAGGCTGCACGGTGAGCACTACAAATCCCCCTGCCTATTCATGAGGCCAACAAAAAGCTTCTTGAGCTTCGTACTGTGAGCCCATTGAGAGCGGAGCCGGGCAGCGGTGCACACACCCTGCCTTGTGCACACAGGCAGCGCCCGCAGCCCTGCCCGCGCACACAGGCTGAGCTGTTCTGCCCTCGCACAAGGAAGCACTGAGTTTTTAAAAGTAAACTGTAAGGTTTCCGTTGTTGCACTGGGCTCAAGTATTTTTTTTTTTTTTAATATGTATCTATAACAGCTCCCTCTCTTTGCCGTCTCTCTCACTTTCACTCTTTAAACAGCCCTGAATGCGCCGGGCTGCTCCGCAGCCGTCGTGCTCTGGCTCCGTATGTGGTCCAGACCCGGGATGAAGACGGCTTTTGTTGCTGCTGCTGGGAAGCTGCCTGCCAGTGGCACACACAGCCCGGCTTGTTCACACGTGGAGGCTGCCAGTGGGGAGCAGGAGGAGGAGGAGGAGGAGGAGAGGGACACATGCTGGGGAAGGCAGGGCTTGCAGTGGAGCAGCCGTCCCAGCGCCGGCAAGGAAAAGGGGGAAGCAAGGAGACGGCGGCGGGTGGTGGTGGAAAAGATGTCTCAGACAGCTAAGAAAGGTCCCGTTGATTTTTAAACTGGGAGCAGTTGGCCCTCCACCAGCCCACGTCCCCGCTGGGTGTAAGGCAGAGTAGGGAGGCAGTGAAGTCACTGGACCTGGGCAATTTATGATTGCAGAGGAGCTGCCCCAGAGAGAGGAGGAGAGAAGAGACCAGTAGTGGAGTGGATTTTGGAGTCCCCAGGGTTTCTGGCCATTATCCACATCTCTGGTTGACACCAGAGCGCTGAACAACAATTTACAAACTGATTCATTTATTTCTGTCTTTTAAGTGATACCATCCATCCTCTCCTCCTCTAAAACCCCCAACATTCCTCTCCAAATAGGTCCTATTTTACAGCGATGAGCTGCCGTTTGCTCTGACAGTGCTAAGTCTGCATTATTTTGTCTAACATCCTCG
Organism: Chauna torquata; assembly: GCA_013399475.1. Taxonomy (NCBI): domain Eukaryota; kingdom Metazoa; phylum Chordata; class Aves; order Anseriformes; family Anhimidae; genus Chauna; species Chauna torquata. The sequence goes on along the minus strand of VXAL01018103.1, from coordinate 77,734 downwards.
ATTTCCTAGCTACGGGGCCCTCTTTACCCACCCATCCTCCAGCCCTCGTGCCGCTGTCAAACCCTGCTTCAAGCCATGGAAGTGATGATAGGAAACATTAAGCAGGAGTTCAAGCAGAAGAGATGGAGTTTTCCCCTAAAGGCCACCGGGGCTGCTGAGAGTGCTCAGCCAGCATGGGAACGTCCCTGGTCCGGCGAGGGCAGGAGGGGATGACGCCCTCTTCTGCGCCCTGACAGCACCTCCAAACGTCTCAGAGAGGGAAAACTTCTCCTGCCTGACCTACCAGGTGGGTACGGTCTCTGAAGTGAGCAGGAAAATATAGCGCCAAACAACCAAAGCAAAGAAACAGACAGCTCAGCTTCCAAAAGCTTCCAACAGCTTTCCTCTGCAGGGCCTGAAAAACCAACAAATGCAGTCCCCGAATCCCTGCCTCCTTTGCCCACCCAGCACCCTCTGTCTGGGGTTTGTAGACAAAAAGCAAAATAGTAAGGAATGCTAAAAAATTCCTCTCTCCCAACTACTGTGTCATGGGATATTCCGCCCTTTCCTTCTGGCAAAGTTATTTTTAGAAAACTAGGAGAACTTTTCAGACTGCATTTTTTGGCGAAACAACTCAAAAGGGCAGGGTTAAAATGCACGCTTTCTGCTACGTGCAGAGGGTAGGCTGCTACTTAGCACAGGGTTTAAGTGAAAAGTCTTAAAAAGTAGCGAATGACCTAAAAGGAGAAGTTTCTGACAGAGATTCCAAAGAACAAAACCTTTTTGCTCTGCCCACTCTTGCAGAAGAGCTCAGCTCCCTGCTAACTACTGCTAAAACCGTGTCTCGTCCGCGGGTCAGCTCGGAAAGAGGGCAGGTACACAGCTCTGGAAGTCACCCAGGGGCCACGGCCATCGGCGCGCACGCAGAGCGCTGTCAGACCTCCCCACTCCCGTCTCTTCTCGTTCCCCTCCTGGACTCGTCCCCCCGACCCACAGCTTAACGTCCTTTGAGCCCGGCGAGCACCGGTTGCGCTCTCGATAACGATTCCGTTGCAGTGATCAGAGCAATAACCGGGAGAAACCCCGTGGTGGTTTGGGACGTCTGCAACAAATGAGCGCGGCCGCAGCCTCCTTCCCCAGCGCTCAGCAGTGGGATGAGAAATACCACCGGCGGCAGCTGAAATCCATCGCACCAAAACACCGACGGCTGGGAGGGTCGTCTGGGGAGCAAGAAGACGGGTAGCCCCCTCTCTCCTCTCCCACCTCGTGGCATTGGAGGTACGGTCTCTCAAGCCACGCAGCTTGCTTTCCCTCCCTTGCCCAAGAGAACTAACAAACTCAGCACATAGCCGTGGTGTCCGGCTATGGGTCTGCGCCCCTGCAGCCCCATAGCTGCACGGGTTGGTGTGGGGCAGCACGGCAGCGCTGCTGGCGGCCCGGCCCCATCACGCACGCCGGCTCCGGGCAGGCTCCTCTCGCAGCAGCGCTGCTTGCAGGAGGGCAGCTCTGCGGAGAACCCTGGGATCAGACAGCATACAACTTTTCTCACGTTTCTCTGCCCACCAGGGAAAGAACCAATCCACTTATTTAGAGCCTGCGCCTCTAGAGCGCTGCGGAAAGAAGTGGGAAAGTTAAGGAAAAAATACCACAGAGAGAAGAGAGAGGAAAGTGCAACGCCTTACCTTTAACAGTTCAGTGCAGTGCTTCGAGAATCTAAGTCCCATACACCTGGCAGAGAAATTAGGTGTTTTTTGGCGTTCAAGGTGGAAAGAGCTTGCCACTTCTTGCTGTTGCTGTATGTCTTCTTCGCAATCTCCAGATGAGTTTTCCTGCCTTTTTTTTTGCCCGTTTCCCCAGAAGAAATCAAAATTCCCTGTGTGGTATTTCAGGTCCTTTCAGGCAGTGGCAGCAGCAGCAGCAGGCTTGAAGAGTAAGTGCTGTGTGTGAATGGCAAAAAAGAGAGAGAGGGTTTCAGACCACGTTAGCTGCCACTGGCTGCAAGAGAGACCATCAAACTCCTGTCAGCCTCCTTAGATACCTCTTGAAGAGCTGGCAAACTAAGTGTATTGGATCCTCCTCTGGATTTTAGAGTAAAGGTAGGCAGGCATCCAGGGGGCAGGGGGAAATAGGAGGGCTCAAGGACAGAAAAGGAAGCCCAGCCTCTTGGAAAGAGGGGAAAAAATACAGAAAAGAAAAGAAAGGGGAAAAAAAAAGCATTGCCAAAAAAAAAAAAATACTGTAAATGGAGAAAGCTGAATGGGGAGTGGGGGATTAAATTTAGCCCTCTGGTTTGGAAGCAAACTACATGGAGCACCACAAGTGGTTGAGAGAGAAGAAATAGTTTATGTAATAAAAAGAGAACGTGGTTTATACAAACTAAAATAACATGAAGCTAATTAAGGAACCTGAGCAAAGTATGTGTGTCTGCAATGCAGTCAATATCACTGCAGTCTGACTAGAAACGAGCACATTTACTGGGAAGCCCAAAGAGAGCAGCAGAGAAGAAAGTTTAGGGACCTCTCTCGTGGGGCTCTGCTGGCTGCTGCGGGGTGCAGAATGGGAGGCAGGTGGTGGAAGTGGTCTTGGCAGGGAGAGGATGCTCAGTGTTAGGAAATGAAAAGCACCTGGAGCACTGGTAACTGATAAGTGATATAAAGGCAGAGAAATAAGGCTGATGGATGGAGTGAAGTTGTCTGAAAGCTGTGTGGGGGATAACTAGGGGGAAATACAGAGCCAGGGAGTGATGAAGACTGAAGCAACCACCCCAAAACCTCAAGGAGGATCCCATGATGGAATCCTTGGCAGTTCTGATGCTGTGGGAAGGTGCTGAAGAGGCTGTAATGTGTTTTGACTTATTTTTTCTGTGGGGGATGCTGGTGACTTTGAGCGGGAGAAGCTGTGCCTGAGTGTGTGCAATGGGTCTGCTACTGCAGGCCCGCACCTTGGCTTGTGAAGGGGCCAGATGGCAGCTGGGGGAGGTGGGAAGCAGCTGAGACTTTCACAGTTGAGAAAACCTCGTCTGGCTGAGAAACTCTGTGTGCCTCCTCAGCGAAACCTGAGGGTGGGATTGAACCTCCTCAGCCTTGTGAGGAGTCCCCCAGCTCAGGCTGGGACTCTCCATGCTGTGCCTCAGTCTCTTCATCTGCCCAGTCACCCCCCTTTGTCTGGAGGTCTCCAGGAGATCAAGGCATGGGGACCCCAAGGGCAGAGATGCAGCTGTGTTACTACCTGAGTAGTAACTACTGCTCCTCGGTGAAGGTCCCTCCAGCAGCACATCTCCACTGCGGGACACAGCGTATCCAGCCCGAGGGAGAGCCTTTGTGCAGGCTGTGATGTGGGCTGCCAGAGAGCTGGCAGCAGGAGACACCAAGATTAATCATTTTGCAGATGATTATGATGTATCAGGTCTCAGCAGCCTACTTTCTGCATTTCTGTTCCTCTAGGGAAGTGGGGAAAAGGTTTTTAAAGCCCTTAGTTTTTAAAGATGTTTTAAAGGTGGGAAACCCTCTAGGTTTAAAAAGGAGAAAGCTGTTACAGCCCTTTCCCTTGACATGGAAGAGAACCTCACCAGGGTAAAGGAAAGGTAGAATTTGCATGGCACCAAGCGAGGGGAAGCCCACAACCTGGCCTTTTCCTCCCTGATGCAGTACGAACACCTCTCCTGGTGTGTTCTGGACTCTAAAGCCCTGAGGCGGTTTTGGTGCCCTGACCCTGCCTGGAGCAGCTGGGCACGTCCATGTCAGCTCTGCTCTGTGCCCACCATGCACGCAAGCCTCTTGCCTGTCCTCTGCCTCTCTCCCTCCTTCTCTCCTTTGGCGAGGTCTTTAATATCCGCATTTCCCTCTCTTTTCCCAACACCCTCCTCTGCTTTCTGGTTTACAATATAATAGTTTTCCCTCCCTCCATGAATTACTTTGATGCCATGCCCCATTTCAAAGCTTGTTTCCTTGGCTGTCTCACCTCTAAACTTGAGGCTCATAACCCTTTCACCGCGTTCGTGCCCTCTCGTGAGAGCCAGGCATCCATCATCCTGACAGTCGGAGCTCGCAGACCACAGCGCGTGGAGATGCACGTCTTCCCAGGAGCACCTTATTCCATCTTAGAGATCCGCAGCCAGACTTTGGTCATGAATCTGCCCCTTGGACCACCACCTTTTTTCAGCAGTGGAAACTTAGTGTTAAAACTTTCCTGTTACCTTTATGCTTAAGGTCAAAAGGGCGGTGAGGGAAAACTCTGCATGACCACCAGACAGGACGTTTACAGCCCCATCCGAGATTCTTATACTTCATTTCCTCCTCCCTTGCATGCCTTTCAGTGTATAACAATGCTGCCTGTCGATGTCATATTTAATCTTCCATCCTTTAAGGTCAAGAGGGGGCTTCCCACCGACTTGCAGGGCACTGGCTCTGTCCCAGCGGCTGCTGCCATCTCTGGCAGTGCTGTTGTGGCTGTGCTGGAGCATCGCCTGCCTCCTCTCCGTGCTGTGCTGGGCAGCACTGCGTGGCTGTAGCAGCAAGATGATGGGCAAGGCACACTTCAGACAGGGCATGACAGCTTGTGCTTTAGGCAGGGCTCGGTATTTCCAGCTGGGAAGAAAGAAAAGCACGTAGACAGGAGCTATAAAATGTGCCTGGAGTGATTTCGTTCTGACTCATGTGCGAGAGACTCTGAAACATCTCACGCCTGACCACAGCCCTTCCTCACCGTAACATAAAGTCCTTTTGGGAAACATATACATTTAATTGTTTTACTGTGGAAGGACTGTGAGCCCTGTGTACCCTCTGCTGCCACTGTGGTTTGGCGAAGAAAACCCCATCTGAACCGTTCGTGAGCGAAGCCAGGGAACAGTGAAAATTCTACTTTGGAGCTGAACAGCTAGGAAAATGTGATGCTTCACACAAAGTGGTTCCTTAGCAACTTTGGGAAAGGGATAGAAACTGCTCAGTACCTGCTGGCTGTCCCAGTTTTTTGTCTGCATCACGAACGACTGGAAAAACAGCTAAATACGTGCAGAGAAATCATGATTCATAAACCGTTATTGGAACTGATCGTGTTTGTTTGTTTTTAAGCTGTGGAGAGGCTGGGTCAAAAAAAGTCATATAAGTGGCTTTTGTTTTTTGTTTAAAGCAGGGAAGTGACAATTCAGAGGTCTTTGGAATACAGGTAACAAGCTGGAGAAGTGCTTACAGTTAGGTGAGGCTTTTACACGTCATTATAAAGTTGAAAGGAGACCTGTGTCTGTTCCCAGTGAGGTTCAGCCTCCAGGGAGTACAAATATTTGACCAGAGAACAAACCATGTGCCCAAGGAAAGGTGGATAATAGCTTTGCCTATTGAATATCCAGAATTTGCATGGTGGAAGCAGTTACTGAATGAAAACAGGCAGGCAAGGAAACAGCGCCAGACAGAAAAAGATTGAATCAGTTAGGCTGATTGCTTTTGGAAAACTGCAAATAACGATAAAGGCAAGGCTGGGTGGCTTTCCAGCCAAAACAAGAAGGGAGGTGGGGGTGGGGAATAGAACAAACAGGAATAAAGAATAAAATCCTCAAACTGCTTTTAAAAATAGTGCAGACCTACCCACTCAGTATCATGAAGTTGTTCCTTCTCTGCAACCACCAGTTCAAACCTTCCCTCACCTTGAACTCTTGTCTTCTTCTTAGGGTGAAAAGGAGGGTTACGTGTCCTGGAATGCTTGCTTCTAGAATTGTTTAATCCTATTTAATGTTAACTAGGCACTTAAGAAACCAGCAGGGACATGAGAAGGGGGTGCAGGATCCTGGTTGCTCTGTGTGAAGGCAGCCGAATGCGGCAGTGCACAATTTAAAAGTCTGTGCCAAGCCTTCAGGAAACAGCACTGGAAATCTAGGGGTGATCTGTGAGCTTTGAGCTTTTGCCTAAAAAGTACCACCCGTTCTTTTGCAGTCAGCATCTGAGGGGCTTCTTGATCAGCCGTCACAGGTTCTCTATCTGTAACCATACTTGCTGCCACGCGGTGCTGCCAGAGCCCTGGTGCCAGGTGGCTCTGAGGCACGCGAGGGCAGATGCCTCGCTCGGTGCTACAGGTGAAGCCGGTACCAGAGCCAGAACCGAAGTATCTGCATTCCCATCCCTGCTCTCTCTTAAAGCTAGCAAAGTCCTTCACCCACTGCAACAGCTGAGGAGCAGGTCTACCTGCAGCTAACTTGTCCTTTCCGAAGGTGCGCTGGGCAGTGATGCTCAGGGAGGAGGATGCAGCCACCGTATGGTCCTACTTTGGGTCCCATCCCAGGATGAGCAACCGGAGAGATGGGAAGAAGCAGTGCCCAAACCCCTATAGGTAAAAATTAGGAGGGGCTTGAGAGGTCCCAGAAGAGGCTTTGCCCACTGAGACATCATCCTGAGAGCACACAACAGGGGTTGAAAAGAAATGAGTCGACACTGGGGGTTAAAAGGGCATGGAGGAACCTCTCCTTGAACACAGCACCTGTGCCCCTTTACTCCAGAGTGAATATCAGCCCTTGTTGGCGTGGGTGGAAAACATGCCCCATCTTTAAAAAGCAAACCCCATGCTCACACACAGCTTCTCCCAGCCCTGTTTTCATCCCGGCTTGGGAACGCTGCCCTTCCTGAGCCTCCTGCGTCGCACAAGGCACCTATTCAACCTGCAGCGACCGGGACGCTCCGGCCTCGCTGAATGAGCTGCGTTCTGCTCGCCCCGCTCCGGCAGACGTAAACAGCCAGGCTCGCCCCGCGCCCCCGCCCCGATATTGTGGTTTATTCATCACCCGATAAAAATAGCAGCCCCGGCTTGCGGGTGGGATGGGGCACACACAGGGGCCTCTGTTTGGCAGTGATTCTTTTATAAAATATTTTCTTCTTTTTCACTTCTCCTGTCCTCGGTGTCTTTCCGATTGCTCAATCAGGCTGTATGGAGGGAGTGGGGGCGGACACCTCCGGTCACATATTCAGATACCGGATGGGGCATCTTGTCCTTGTCCCAGCTCCTTGTCTCCGTGCTTGGATAGATGCGGTCAGGCTGTAAGGGAGGATATGGGGCGAATGGGCTCCATATGTTTACGATTTTAGGGTTTGCACTGCCACAGGCCTAGGGCTTTGTGAAATGAGGGGAGGTGGCCCTGGGAACCCCCTCCTACATCCAGCCAGGGTTTTTGGGGTGCAGGATGGTGGCCATCTCCTCTGCAAGGGGCAGGGCCAGCACCTCAGGACCACAGCCTGATGGGGCAGGGCAGCCCAGGGCTGCTAACTGGGACTTTGTGGGGTCCAGCTTCATGCGCAGTATCGCCGTCACACAAGGGACCTCTTGTCCCTCCCTCTGCGCAGCTCCATGCTCCGAGTGCACCGCGTGTGTCCGGCCCTTCCCAGCGATCCCCAGGTGACAGGGAAATTGCTTTTGTCCTGCAGGATCGTTCCCCTGGCCAAGGTGATGCTGCACGCACCTCCCATCCATGGATGCTCCTCTCCTGAATGCGCCCCTCCTTTTTCTCCCCTTTTGCACGTGTGTGTGCCCTCACCTCACCCTGCTGCCCAGCTGCATGGGCTGAGCCTAGCTTCACCCCCCTCCCGATGGAGACCTGCAAGCTCAGTGAGGAAACATGGGGGTGGGCACCACGCACGTTATTTATACAATGAATGAGTGAAAACAGCACTAATTTTATGTTCCTCCCAGCCTGGGATGGAGCAATACGGGAATACAGCACCTTTTGTGCAGGCAGAGGACATCTCCTCTGTTTGCTTTCCTCCCAGAATGCCTCCCCTCGCCCAGCGCCATATAAACAGCTCGCTGTTGACCTTGGAAGCTGGTGGAGAGATTACGTCAAGCGAGGCAGGCTGGCTTCTGGTCTCGGTCCCCTTTTGCTTTGGCAGCGGAGGTTATATACGCCGTGCACATGGGATCGGCTGCCGGCGTGGGGAGGCTGGGGGCTCCCCGGCCTCCAGAGACCTTCTGCAGAGAGCTTCTCCCTTTGCTTTGTTTATTTTTTCCCTCAGTGGAAATTTTGCATCATTCACTTTTTGTTTTTCCCCCCGATGAAAGGTGTTTGCTCATCGGGGCTCGGTGAGGAAGAGGCAGGGAGGGGGTGTAAATGGGGTCTGACAACGGTCGTAGCTCTGGCCTTCTCCTGCAAAAAGCACCGGCTTCTTGCACCTTGGTAGCCTGTGTCAGGCTCCTCGGAGGTGGGAGAGGTCACTGGAAAGGCTTCTGACAGGAGCATACCAATGCCTCTCAGCAAAGAAACGTTTTAACCGATTAGTGGTCGGTGAAATGGAAGCACAGCAGAAGCAGCGAGAGCCTTGGAAGGGGCTGCTGGGCAGCTCCGGGCACGGCTTGCTGCGAAGCAGGAGGAGTTGGTCCATGCACCTCTGGTGACGGTACGTGAATGAGGTGCTCCTCATCGGACGTGCTTATTTCTGGAGGGGAAGGCTTCCTCCCAGGGGCTACAGAGAGCATCTTATTTACCTCCCACTCTTACAGACACAGCCACTGTGCTGGCGCCTTTAAAGCTGTTAAACATTTCTTCCATCGCGACCTTGAATGGTGGCTCTGTGAAACCTTGTGCAGCCTTGTCAGAGCGATGAACCCTGGTGGTCCTGCTGCCAAGGTGTACAGCTGGCTCTGGGCTGCTGTGAACCGCCCGTCAGGATTGTGCTGCACGTTCCTGCAACCAGTGCTGTTTTTATAAAAGAGTTACTGGCAGACCCATCACGGCTCCTCCATTACAGCGGTGTCAGTGCTGTGCAAACCCAGGGAAAGGGGAAGCAAGAGGAGGTTTCTGCTTTTCTTGAGGGCCGGCCAGCATCCCAGTGAGGAGCAGAGTCTCTGTCTCTCACATGCCCTTGGGGTACCAGGGAGCTGTGGGGAAACTGGGGTGGTACAGGGGGTGACCGTTCCTTCCCCATCCCCTTCAGCCAGAGATGGGCAGGTGCCACTAGCATCTCTTGAGAAGCCTCTGGTGACCACAATGGAAAATAAGAAATAAGGACAGGCACAAAGGGAAGAGACTCAGGAAAAAGCAAATGCCAAAGGCTGTCTTCAGGCAGGGTTGCCTACTGCCCAGCCCCCTGCAGAGGACGAGGCCAAGCCACTCAGTTGCAAAGAGCATTCCGCTTTCCAGGAATCCCCCAGGCTAAGCAGTTTCATCTGATAAACAAGGAGATCATGGGCAGACTCGGCTTGGTTGGCATGCAACAGCCCAGAGGTCATTTTTTAAGTAGAAAGTCCAAGAAGATTCACAGCAGGCAGTGGGCTTTTCTTTGTGTAGTTAAACGGGTTTTAGGTCCTTCAGAAACAGAGGTGGATACCTGTCTTTGGAGGTCAATCTTTTGTCCTCCCATTAACACTAGAGTCCCCTTGAGCCTTTTAACCCTCTCAGCCCTGTCCTGGAGTACTCATTTCCCTTTCCTCATTTATATCACAGCTTCTGATTTGCAAGTGAAGCAGCTTTCATGCCAGTGAATATGAAAATGGTGTAAAAAAGTCAATCTCAAAACCAAAATACCATCGAAAGCCCCACAGTTCAACAGTATGGACCTGCATATAGCAGATATGAATTTAAATCACTGCTGGAGCTGCTAGCTGCCACCAGCCCTTCTCCTGCTGGAGTGAACAGAGCTCAGTAGCAGACTTGGATGGAAGAAGAGCATGGAGGGCTTCTCCAGGCAGGACACATGCAGACCTTGATGAATTATCCATCCCCAGGCTTGACAGTGATTTGGGAGCTTGTTCTTTCTGCTCCTCTTACGTTTATTATTAGTCTTTCTCTTTCTTGGTCTATTTACCTGTGAAACCTCATCCTCCAGTTTCAACGTTTCACTCCTTGTTTTTCAGCCTTCAGCAAATGCGTCTTCTTGTTTGCTGCAGAAGAGAGATCGTTTCTCTGTCTGGGTTGTAGGGTGGGTGGGTGGAGCTAGAGTTTTAATTCAGAAGGCCCAGAAATAGCCTCAGGGTTACTGCTAATAGCACACCTCATCTTTTTCTGCTAGTGGAAGATATAACCTGCCTCACCTTTTAGCTCTCAGTTTTCAGAGTGCCAGATCAAACTTCCCATTTAAAAAACAGGGTTGGAGAGCAGGTTGGGACTCTCTCGTTCTTCCCCCAGCACAAGTGGCTCTCTGAGGGACATCCAGGGTTACAGAGGTACTTGTATATTCTCCAACACCAAACACACCTCTGGACAACCTTGTCCTTTTCCTTAGCTCCTTGCAGCTTAGCCCTTGGCCATGTGTCCCTGTTTCTCCCTGGCTGCTTTAGAAGAAGGATCACCAACTGATGGCTCTGCTTCTGATCCACCGCCCCTGAATGTCCTTTGTCCCATTTACTTGTGTCCTCTGCTGAGTTCAGAGCATGAGTTTCTAGGCTAATAAGATGAACGATGGATGTTTGAGGCTGAGTTGAGGCATATGGTTGGACTTGTTGATCTTGAAGGTCTTTTCCAACCTAGATGATTCTACGATTCTATGATATATGGTGGGGCTGGTCCAACAACCTTGCCTTGGTTTGGCTCGTGCCAGCATTAGGAGAGAATGTCTTCAACTGCCTGAGAGTTTTGCATATGTGCTGGGATTAGGTCCACACTTGCTGCCAAATGCAGGACCAAGTAAGGATGCAAGGGAGGGGTCCTCGGGACACCTTCCCAGCAGGCTGTACACTTCTACTTCACCGGCAGCTGTTGCTTTCTTAACAACCTGACAGGGTCGCTCTGCTCTGCACTCCTAACAGGTCTCTCGTTGACAGCTGCTGCTTCGTGTCCCCTGCACTTTTTTGTGAAACACCCTTCACTGACCTGCAAAGGGGCAGCTGCACCTCCAGGAGGTATTTCTATGGGCTCTCCACAGGTTCCTGGTGACCGAAGCTGGGTCAGGGTCGGCCAGGTCCACGTGAGGCTCTGCTATGGGGGAGAGGAAAGCAAAGGACCAAAATCCAAATCCCCCCAGTTAAATGCAGGAGATCTGTAGATCAAGGGCTCTCTGAAAATGTTATTTCTAGGCTGGGATGCGGAGCTGTCTGTGTCAATATTTGTGAAGTAGGAAGAGCCCTGCCAGCTGCAGCATTTCCAGAAACAAGACCGTGTGTGCAGGGCCAGAGGTGGCTGGTCTGGGGCAGCCTGGGGCACCCAGGGCTGGGGCTCCTGCAGCACCCCCCGACCCGACCCACCTTGGGGGGCTGCAGGAGAAGGTGAGGTAGCTCTGCTCATGGTCCTGACCTGCCCCTTGGGATCTGGGTGAGCTCTATGCTGTTCTTCAGAGCAGACAGTAAGTGCTGCTTTGGTGTTGCGGTATTTCTGCTTCAGCAAAACACGAGTGAGTTGGCTTTGAGAGGAGGGCACGGCTGCCTGAGGGATACTTGCAAAGCGATAACACTGCACCGGCATGGTGTCACAACACCACGTCCTCAGAGGGGCAAGGCAATGGTGACATGCAGCGCATGGCGCTGGAATGGGCAAGAGCAGGCAAGAAGATGAGCCTTGATGTAATAACGCTGGTGGCAGGCTGCAGGAGTGACGTCGCTGTCCCCAGGAGGGGATCGGCCACCTCGGGCTGGCAGAAGTGGTAATAATTCCCTTTGGAGTGTGCTAGGAGCCTGAACCTGATGCAATGCCAGGACCCTGCAGACGAGAGAGTGGCGGTCCTGGCACCGTAACAAGCCCATGACTAGCTCTTACAGCACCTAAGCCTGATCCCTTCCCTGTTTTCTTTCTTCCTTGCAGTGTTTCAAGCAAGTCCTAAATATGCAGATAGTATGTTCTTTAATGGTAAGTGTTTGGTATTGATTTCCAAAAAAAATTATAAGAATATTTCCCTATGATGTGGAAGAAATGACAGCTATGGCATCAGAATGAAGCCATGCTTCATTTTGAAGATCATTCACTTTCTGGACCTACTTTTCCCAAATCCTACTAGAAAAGGCAGGTAACATGACCCTGATGGCAAGCAAAAGCAAGAGCCACTGCAAGGGAAAGGGCCTGAGCAGCACCTGAGGGCTGCAAAGAGAGCAAGAGATAAAGCAGAGCAGGATCCACCAGCACAAGAAAAGCCCTGCGGCAGGGACTGGTGCGGGGTCCGCAGGTTGTCAGCGCTGTGTGCACACCTGAAGGCTTCCCAGGGATGGAGCCGCGAGGTGCTGAGGCGCGTTGATGTGGGTCCCACGTGTTCTGAAAATGAAATAAATTCAATGAATTCCCTTTCTCTTGTTGGGTGCAGTAAATGTATCTTGGCCTTTGTGGGGATAAAGTACTGACTTTAAAGCATCTCTGCCTCCTGCCACCCTACCCCAAATCTCTCCTTCCTTCCAAAACAGCCCTGACAGGCAGCACATATGTTCTGTCATTCAGCAGCCAGCCTGTCCTTTGACTTGTGAATGTTCAGGTGGGAAAATAGCCTTTCAGGGCTTTGTGATTTGCCTTGCCCTTACCTTTGCTGGGTCCTTTTACAGAAACCCAAAAGTGCTGTTGTGAAAAGACAGCAGAGACTGTGTGGACCTTGGGCAACTTTTTGAAGACCGTGAGACCTGCCAAACAGCCTGAGAGAAAGGATCTTACTGTGCTGATTTGTTTTCTTTGGTTTATGGGGGGAAAAAATATTTCACACATAATTAGAGCAGCCACAGAGAGATTGTATTAAAGGTGCTTTACTGGAAATTTCAAGGGACAGAACAAGGGAAACTGTGTTAACACCAGCAACCAGGAGAAGGACCTTGCCTGCAAAATGGTGGGGAAGGACAATGCGGAGCGTTCAAGCAGCAAGAAAGAAACTGTTCAGGAGGGCAGCATGTGCATCAGGGCCCGGGATTAACTAAGATACTGCAGGCCACGACGCTCCCAGCTTGCCTCCCCTGGGCCCTGGAGTGCTGCAGACTGCCAGCCTGGGTGGTCAGGTGTGGAGAGCACGGGTACGGCACCGCGTCGGGAGCGGGGAGAGCAAGGACCACGAGCCTCACTTACTCCTCCAGCATCAAGAACCTCGGTGTTTCCTTCATCTGTATCCGCCCAACTTCTACCCTGTGGCAGTGGGTAAAACCAGCCAGTCCTTCTGCTCTGAAGACCTCTGCGACATGGTAAAAGAGCTCTTGCCTGCTTCCTCTATCTAATGACCCCGCTCCACAGAGCAGAGCAGATCTTTTAACACAAAGACTCCCAGGACAGACCCCAGTCTCTCAACCTTGCCCACACCCTAGTGACAAGCCTACCACAGGCCTTTCTCCCTCAGGATGTTTTCATGAAACCCAACACTGTAGGCTCCTTATCCCCTATAGTTCTGAGTTCCCTTGTGGACCCTGCTGTGTCTCTCTCTCAATTTTGCTTTCTTTCGTACTTTCTCCAAAGAGAGAGTTGTGTGGATGGGATGTAACCTTATTTAGGTGGGGTTTTTCACTGCTGTTGGGATTTTTGGATCCCTTAGTCTCAGTGAGAATGCTGAAAATGAAGATCTTGGGTTTCAGTTTTACTCCAGTTTCAAGGAAGCTGATGGAGGGAGCAGAGGACTGCGGTGTCCGTGAGACCCATGCTGCTACCTTACTGCATAGCAACTGCCGTTGAACCACCCGAGCTCTCCACACATGCCAAGGTGTCACTTTAACTTGTGACATGCAGAAGTACCATTATTCTTACCTTAGAAGCAGGGAAGTGAAGCACACAGTCTTGCCCAGAGCCATGCTAAAAACCTTTGATTTACATGTGTTTAGCTGCCTGCAAACGGCCTCACAGTGGCCCTGCACACTCGTTCCCAGGCACGGCAAGCAGCAAGTAGACTCACCTGCTTGCAAACCCCGCTCTCCCCTATGAAAATGAAGTGCTTGCTGCCTGCTGGTTTGTCTTCCTTATTGTTGCTGCTTGCTTCATTTTCAAAGCTTACATCATCCTGTGGGCAGCAATGTCCCGTGTGTCTTACAAGAGCCACTCTTTCCCGGGTTACCTGAGGGCAACATGAGGACTGAACAGCAGCTGTACAGAAGCAGTGAATATACTGTGGCCGTTTATTTCCTCCTGCGTTTAGGAGACGAGTGAAGCATATTTGTGGTAGCTGCTATTAGACATTAGGGAGGAGCATTGCCTGGTGGTTAGCATAGGGACCGACAGGCAGGAGTCCTGAGCTATATTCACAGCAGTGACACTGACTCTGAACGCAAAGTGACGTGACCTTGTCTCCTCATCCTAAACAGGGGCATCAGTGTACTCAACTACTCCACAAGTGGCCCTTCAGTATCTGCTCACTTCTTTACGCCTCGCCTTCCTGGCTCAGCTGCCACACCGTGCCGCTCTGGCTGTATGCTGGTGCTGGGCTAGAGGACGTACAGAATTAGGGGTGTTGAGTGTTCATAGCCTGTGAGGGACTGTGGAGGGGAAGCAAAGCACGCAAGCTGCTCAGCTACGTTCTAGCTGTGCCCATCCCTTTTCTCAGGAGCTGCTCTCCTTTCTTATTCTCCTCTTGGACTTTGTACCTTTCCCTGCTTGATATTCCCTGCTGGAATATCCCTCCTGGTTTCTGTCCTATCTCCACTCCAGAAGGCCATTTCTCTGTGTTCATCTCTGACTCTGTGTTTCCCTGTGGCAAGAGGCAGCCAAGCATCCTCCCTCGGTGCTGGCTGTGGAGAGGCTCCCAGGAGGCTGGCTGAAGGCTGTGTCCGAACCAGCTACCGGAGACAAGGAAGGGAGGGGGAAGGAAAGAATGCAGAGGAGCAAAACCCAGATAAAATCTAGGCTGTGGCAAGGAGAAAAGTGAGTGGAAAGGTACTTGGGCTTAGACAGACATGATCTGCCTGGCGAACCTGGTTTGCCGCAGGTGAGAGGGGATGCACCAGTGCCGCTGGGTCTGAAATGGAGCAGAGGAGCAGGGCATGCCTCTGGCCTCTGCTGGCCAAGGAGCACCTGGGCACTGGGGATTAGATAAGTAGGTGAGTATTTCTGCCTGGTACAGAGCTGTCGCCTGAAACTGAGGATGCAGATTAATGGAAAAGCAGTACTAGGAGGCAAGGAAGGCTTTGGGACAGTGTTTACAGCCCTCCTCTTGGGTATAGGGGTGGCCGAGTACAACCTCCACTAGCACCGTTAGCAGGGTGAGCTAGTTGGATTTTTCCATTTGCCCTGTGTGTGGCTCTCATCTTTGTCCCCTGACACATGCCAGCCCTGGCTATGCCCAAACAGGCTTCTCTATTCAGCCGTGCCCAGCCCGTGGGGAGGAGGCCGAGGTGGAGGAAGGACTGCACGCATCCCAGGAGCCCTCGAGACACTTAGAGGCGGCAGTCTCTTCCTCGCCACTCTTCCCTCATTGAAAGCCACACTGTTTACCTTCAAGTCTGGCTGCAGAGGTGGAGGACTGGCAGGCATGCAGCATCCCAAGGGCAGGACACAAAAGATGGAGGAGGGAAGTGGGGCTGAAGACAGCTGGCCAGGTCTGCAGGGACGTTCCTTTGATGTGTGCAGCTCTGGTCCACGCTCCCTCAGCCACTGGAATTATGCTGCTCTCTTCCCAGCCAATTTTCCATGTCCCTTAGCTCTGAGGTTGGTTCGTGACATTAATTCTTGCTCTGCTGAGGTGGGCGAATAAGCTGCTGGCATGTCTCCGGTTTAAGAAAGCCAACGATGCAGCGCTTTTGCCACAGCCATGCAGCGTGTGGCAGACCACAAGCAAAGGGAGCGCACGCCAGAGCGAAACAAGGTGGCACAAGTGGTGGGAAAGGGAGATTTAGAAATGAATTGGCCTAAAGCATGCTCCATCAGGGAGCAAGGATTAGAAAATCTGAGAGAGATCGAGGGGATTGAGAATAAACGGCCTTTTTTCAGCATGGCAATAGTGAGATGACGTGAGAGATGGGATGAGAGATTTATGAAGCTATATGAAGGAGGGGCTGGTCTGGTAGGACAGTTTCTAGCTTCCCAGGCAGCAATATATTTGCCTCCCCGAACTGGATCCCACTGCCCCACTGAGCCTGGGGTCTGCACTGCAGCGAGCACCTGCTGAGGGCCCTCTCGGATGCTGAGGACGGAGAAAGAGGTTTCCTTTCTAGGCATTGTCACGGGCTGCGGAGGATTGAAGGAACTGGTTGATCAGAGCTGAGACCTCAACAGGATGTTCAAGACACAGTTCGGAGCAGGCTGACCTCCAACACACGCCGACGACCCCTCCCGAAAGCCCACGGTGCCAGGGGGAGAGCTGGTGCTGCCTTCTGAGAAACTGCCAACGTGCTGCAGCTGGAGACTCACAAATCCAGGCTGCAGGGCCTGTGGCTGCCTCCCTGCTTCACTTCCGACCTCTGCAGAAACAACAGCACCTGGTGGAACCAAAAGTGCCAGCAGAGAGAGAGCAGGAGTGAGAAAAATAGAGATGTTAAGATTCTGTTACAGATCAATTTCCCCTGTGCCCAGCTGTGCAAGCAGGGGGCTCCCAGGGGCTGCAGGGGAGCGGGATGAGACCCCGCGCAGCTAGTCGGGTGTAGAGGGGGAGTCTGTGGAAGGTGTCTTTTTCTGGAATCTGCTGCGGCTGCCAGGCATTGTTCCAGCAACTGGTGGTGAATCTTCCTACAAGATGGGGCAGGGCTGGTGTAGTGGTATCATGAGCTGTTCTGGCTCGTGAGTGGGTAAGAGCCCTGTCTTCAGAAATGTCAGGGACGGAAATTAAAGCAGTATGTCTCTTACATGAACCTGGCCAAAGCTTCTGATGCTCTTGACTAGAGCTCCACAGATGCCTTGGAGCAGTTTCCTTAGTGTCTGCGTGGTGAAGGTGATAGAGATATAGGAATGCAAGAAGTGGCCTTAACACGGCATTCATGCTTAAGCTTTGAAAGTACCAAAGAGGACCTAAAAACAGTGTCGTTTGCTTCGTCGTGTAAGCATCAGCAAAGGGGCACTAGGTGGGATGGGGCCAGCCGGTGCACCGAAAGCTTGGCCAAACACAGGAGCCTTCCTGCAGTGCTCTTGGGATGTGCTACGTGCCCTGCACTCCTACCTGTGTGTCCTCAGGGCACGCCAGCTGCTGGGCACACAGTGCCCTGGTGAATGGCACCAAGCTGGTCAGAAATGGGCCACCGCAGACTGCTCCTGCCCATGGTGACAGCAGGAGATCCTTTGGGAGAATCTTGAGATCCATCAGCAAACGGCATGGGGGAGCACAGAGCTGGGTTAGTGGGTGCAGAACACAAATGCCGGGGCTTGTGTGGACCTGGGGTACAAGATGGATTAGTGAGGATGCTCTGCTGGTTGCCTGTGATTTCCCTCAGGCCATGGATAAAAAAGGCACGAATGTAACACAAGCTCCAGTCTTAGTAGCAGCACGGATCTCAATGCAACCTTCAGGTGAAAAGCAGAGCAGTGTTTAATTTAAAGCCGTTCATTACGCCGGCGAGTGATTTGCATAGCTCTGTGATTTGAGGAGAGAAGAGGCAGCTCTGGCCACCTCGTCCTGGCTGCTGGTGCCCCGGAGCTGATGACCACAGGCATTTGGCAGGGAGCTGGGCTTTGCGGGAGGACTGGAGGTCCTGCTGCTCCCCGCGCACAGGCTGCCCTTGTTCGGCAGGGCTCAGGCATGGCCTGCACCTCGCTGCACGCTCCCCAGCTTGGCTGGACAGCTCTTCTCTCCCTGCCACCCTCCCTAAGTCAACAGGCTCCTGTGCCAGCTGCTTTTGTGTTTTTCCCAGTAGAATTCAGCAGATATCTGTTGCTGAATTCTTTAACTGAATTAAGTGGGAGTTAAACTGTTATCTGCATGGCCTGAGCACAGCCTTGCACTTGGCCAGCGTAGAGAATCAGCTACAGCCACCCACTGCATCTCACAGACACCGGCTGGTCCTCCTAACGTAGCTGAAAGCTTTGGGAGTGCTTGGAGGTGTGAGGACCGCTGCGGTCCTGTTCCTTCGCCTCCCTTGGTACCAAGCCACGGTGCACACGCTGGGATCTTCAGAGGCAAGAGCAGACTCACGGATGGGCCAGGAGGTGCTGTGACTCCTGACCATTCCCACTGCCCTCCCCAGCTTGGCTCTGAGTGACTGTGCTCTAACCAGGAGTTTCCACGCTGGAGAAGCAGAATAGCACTGGGAACTTGACTGACACCAAATGGAAAATCATCCGTAAATGACGCTAAGGATTAGTGTGAGTCAGATTACAAGTTGCGTTAAGTGCTTGGTGCGTGGTGGGAGTTATAAGCTGCAGTGCTGTCCCTCCATGGGTTACCTACACCTGGCAGGAGGAAGGATGCTTTGTTTAATACCGTGTTGACCTGCAACAGTTTTCTTTAGTTCCTCACCTTGCTGCTGAGGCTGCATTGTGACATTTGGCAAGTCGTGTTCTCTCAACAACTGGATTTTCTATCATAAAAGAGAGGGCTGCACCACCACGGATATGTGACAGTAATGCCCTCTAAGACTGGAGCACTCAGATAATCTGATGGTGGTAGCCACAGGAGTAATGAAAACAGAGGAATGAATGAAGCGCTGACTGCCTACCACCTAGCGAAGCTGAAAAGGCAACCAGTATAATAACTTATCCCTTGTGCAGCAATGCAGCCTTTCCCCTCCCCTTTCCCAGAGAGGGGACAGCTTTGCACAGCCGGAGGGGATGACTCGCACAGGGTCCAGGACCCGCTGGTAGCTGCAGAGGCACGGAAGGGATGCTTATGATGTTAACTCACAGGAAAATCACAAAGGTAGATGTTCCAGACAACATTGTGTTTGGCAGAGGATGGTGGCACCTCCAGACTTCTTCGGAATTAGATGATCTCTCGTCCCACTTACCAAAGAGCTTGCGGGCCCCACTGCAGGTTGGGATAGACGGCCATGAATAATGAGCTAAGGGAGCGGATCCAGATCTGGAGCATTAAAAGTCCTGAGACCCCCTCTAAGGGCGTTAAAAGGCAAGGAGCTAGTGTGGATGCATTCCCTCTTGTGATTACCTACAAATGAAGGTGGCAGCTCTGACTCATGTGCTTGTGGAGGAGAATTATAAAGAGATCTGTATTCTCAATTACTCCCTGGGCAGGCGGACAGGAGCTGGGAGCTAATGGGCAAATCACAGCAGAGGTGGAGGAAAACCTTTCCTCTTCCTCTGCATTGCTCTATGAATCCCGCAATCACGGGGTCTGAGTTTTCTTACTTCTTACATAGCATCAGCTTAAGAAAATATGGGCATGCCTTCACTACTGATATTCACTCGCATGTGCTGCTTGGCACGCTTGTGACACCGGGATGAGTCTTAACTCAGGGACTGATCCATGCCACGCTGCACACAGGGCTTAAGGCTCTTGCTGCTGCTTCGGAGTGCAGCAGCTGCTGGCTCGGGGGACACACTCTGCATCCCTGATCCCAAAAGCTGTCCTGAAGCTGCTCAGTGTCGATCTGGGGAAACATTTTGTGAATCAAAGCGAACGAAATCTGGTTTTACATAGTTTCCTCCAGGCTCTCTCCTGCCCGTTGATGGGGAGGAAATGCTTTTCACACGCCAGCTGGTGACACTGCTCCATTATAAATCGCTCCCCTCCCGTTTTTAAGGCATGACTGCAAAACACGCAGAGAGCTCTCGGAGGTCTGTCACCTCTGGGCACCTGTTGGTGCTTGGGCTCGCAGTTTTGTAAGAGCTGCCGATAGCTCTGACTGCTCTCCTGCAGAGGCTTGGAAACCTTGTGGCTGTCCGAGCAACCCCTGCTTCATCCTCTTCGGGTATTGGGGCATTGGGTCAGTTATGGGAACAGGGCCAGCCCAAGACCCTTTTGGGGCCACTTGGTCTTGTGTCCAGTTCTTCTTCTCCACCCAGGAGCTTTGTAATGCTGCTTTTCTCTGCCGTCAGGGAACCCCAGGCCTGGCTGACGATGCCACACAATTAGCAGCAGCTCCTGGCTGTTGGCAGGGTCCCACGACACCCCCAGAGTGCGCAGGGACGAGCATCCAGCTCGACGCAGCTCGGTGCCAAAAACCACAGCATGGTGCACGCGAGTGTGCACGGTGTATGTGCGTGTGCGTGCATGGTGTATATGTGTGTGTGCATGCATGGTGCATGTGTGCTTGCACGGTGAATGTGTGCGTGTGCGCAGGGTGCCTGCAGAGCCTCTCCGCAGGCGGAGGGCTGGCTGCACTCACCGGTACTTTTCCATCCTCCTCGCAGGCTGCTTGCCGGCCGAGGTGGGAGCTGTTTGTAGGGCTGTAGCCAAGAAGTGTCCCATGACGTGGCCAGCCCTCTTTTGCCAGAAACCACCTTTGCAGCAGCAGCGTTTTCTCCAGACTCATAGTCATCTTTATTTTCATTTTTCTCTCGCAGCTAGGCAGGGTAGGGAAGGCAGCCAGCAAGCCAGTGGAGATGGAGATGTCAACTGCATAGGGAGAGGCAGGAATTTAGCAGCCCCTGGGCAAAGCAGCACATCTGAAGGGCTGACTGCCATTTGCACATCTTTGTGGATTCCAGACCTGCTACCGGATTTTAACTCCTCCAGTGCCAGGCTTTCACAACTGCAGGTGCCTGTGGCCTTCTTCTCACTTCCAAAAGACACCTGCTTTCTCAATCTTCCCGACACAAGATTTAGAAAGACAGTGAGCAAAGGAGAAGTGGGTAGGAAAGTTCCCAGGAGCAGGGACAAGCTCTGTGTCTCATTTCTGAGCCTCTCCTGATGATCTAGATGCTTTTTGGTCTCTTTGGAGAGAATCCATAAGCACTGGATGCATTCAACTGGTAGTGCTTTATTTCATAACGTGACACCTCAAGGCTCTAAAAATAATAGAGGTAAATTGTGAATTGCTTGTTAAAACAGAACTGAAAAGAGATCTGAAGGAATTACTTTAGCCATGAGACCTGATGACTTTTATCCCATTCCTAGAGGCAATTGGTGCCATTGTACCTCTGTTCACTAAGTTCAGCGTAAAGTCCTGCAGGACTACGTTGGCAGCATTACGCAGCAGAGATCTTACAAGGCTACAGGCACTTTGAGGAGGAAAGAGGGAGGGTGTTACTTGCTCTTTTGCTAATTTTAATGCACCTGCTAATGGCAAAGGGCTGGATTGAGCCAAGAGGCTTAGTCCAGCCTAGCATGATGTACGGATGGCCACCACCTCAAGGCTTTACACCTTCAAAGTTTCCTTGCTGCCTTGCATGGCAATGAGATATTTCTTGTCCTTAGGCAAATCCCTTATGCCCAGCTCTGTAACGGATTTTAGCCCGGATGCCTCACAACCTCCGCGTTCACATGATGAGGCAGGGAGAGAGCCAGGGCCAGGCTGCCCCAAGTGAGCCGCATTTCCTGGAGAGGAGCAAACAAACCACACCACCAACGTCTCATTTCACCAAGGCATGCCAACACCAGCTTACGCACACGCTGCAAGTGGAAAGAAACAACAGTGAGTTTTGTTTTCTCGCAGGAAAAAATAATCAAAACCAGCCCTGGATGAAAAACCCCACCGTGAACAAAATGGCATTTTGTATTCTGGCTGGCAGTTGTATTCCAAAAAAGCACCATGTTCTTTGGAGTGGACAACAGAAAGCTGCCTGAGACAAGTAGCTCAGGATCCCCTGGGGCCAGCGTTCCCATGGATCCGTCCCCTCCACTTGCCCTGTCCTGTGTCTCCCTGGGTCTGTAGGATGCTTCTCCTTCCTTTGCATTTCTTCCCCTCTTTGCCGCCCCGAACACTGCGCGTTGTACGGCTGCATCTGGGGAAACAAGCGAGGACCTGTGTGCGCTCTGGCCGGAGGCAATGGCTCTGTGTAAAGTGATTGAATACAAAAATTAGAAATGAAAAGGAGGTCAGGGCCAGGTGGCCAAAGCAAACACACGTAGCAAATGCAGGGGGAGGAGGAAGGCTTGTAAGAGCCCTAAATTGGGCAGCTCTTGGCGTGTTGTGACGGACATCAGGGGGAGAAACATGGCTGTGTGCACGGGGAGAGCGGTTCGGCCAGTAGGGGTGAATACCTCTTCCAGCCATGCTGAACTGAGCTGCTCCTTCAGGAATTGTCCTACACGTTTGTGAGGAGCTTCTGCGTCATCCCAGACAGCCCAGGGGGTTTTTGTGTGCTGTGTCCTTTCTTTACTGGGCCTCTACATTCGGCGATTGGCCACCAGTGTCCGGCCCCCAATCGTACGAGGGGTGTTTTCAAAAACCAGGACAATAATAAAGTGCTTCTGCTTACGCATTTCTTTCACAGGTAGGTCTTTGTACTACTGTGTATACAGTCGTCAGGCTTGCAAATATTTTTGCAAGCTCCCAGTGGCTGGAGGAGTGTTTGTGTACAACAAATATGACCCTAAATCACAGCTAATGGGACTCGGTGCCTTTTTGGGAGAATAGCTGTCTACTGCGCAGACAGCGTAAGTACTGCGGGGGGGAAAGCAGCTTTCCTGCAGAGCGGTGATCCTCCTCTGCTTTCACATTGGCCGTGTCCAAAAGCCATTATGATCTGGTCGTATCTTTGGTCACATGAGTTGGGGAATGCCAGTTTTGGCATTACATGGCTACTCTGGTAGATATTTGGCAAAAGGATCAAGGTCACCCTGCATGCTCCAGAGTTCTTCCTGCACATGAGCCAGCAGGCTCAGCTTAGCCTCCAGCGTACCGATGAATAAGTTTCTGCCCAGACTGCACCCGCATCAGTGAGCAGAGGCTCTCTACCGAATCCACCTTTATCAATCCAGCTCTTCCACTGGAGCTAAAAGTGCCTTCAGAGTCTTCATATACAACGAAGAGATCTCAAATGTCCTCTGCAGATCAGCTTCATAACAATTGTAGAGACACTGGGAGTGTGTTCGTACTTGGCTATAGGTAACTTGAAGCACAAAACGCTTGTGAAATGCAAATCAGCCACAAAGCAGTGAGTAAGTGGAGCCGCACTGGGTCCTGGTTTCTCCCAGCTGCAGATCTGATCACTGGGACACATTTAATGAATTACAGAAAACAAGAATTTCAGCTTCCAATAAGACAAAAAAAAAAAAACAAAAAAAAAAACCACCTCCCCTCCCCCAAACCCAAACAAACAAAAACCAAACCAAACCAAAACAACAAAAAAACAGGGAAATTGTACGCCTGCACCTGAGGTCATTCTGTATCAATGAGCTGAGGAAAATGAAGCTGGTGCTGGCTTGGGTTTTAGGAAACCGCTGAAGAAGGTGCTTTCTCCATCATACTCTAATGAGAAACATGCATCTTCTGTGTAAATATCCATCAGGTAAAATACTGTGAGCTCCAGCATCATTTTGGAAGAAATTAAATTGTTAGAATAAAAGACCAGTATGGGATTCAAGCCTCTCGGTGAAAGTAAGGACACTGGCTCTGCTGGGGAATTCCTTTAGCAGATGGAAATCCTTATCCTTAAAGATAAGAGGGTTTTACCCTCTCCAAAAGAGGGTAAAATCCTTTTTTTTTTTTTTTTTTTTTGCCATGAGCCTTCAAACATACTACTCTTTGCAAAACTTGAAGATACTCTTCCTTTACTTGTGGCTCCCTCTTTCTCTTTTACAGTACCCCTGGCTCAGCTTGTCCTGTTATATACATTGGTGGAGGGAATATATATTATCAGAAAAAAAGGATGATGAGATTAAGCAGAAAGGATGTTAGTTTCGGTTAGGATTTGACAGGCATAACAAGAGGCTCCAGGATGGCTGTCGGAGTGATTGCCGCCGAGCTGCCTGCACACCCAGGGGGCAGCTGCCAGGGGCTCGAGGCATCCCGGAGCAGATTGCGGCTTTGGAAAGCCACAGCACAGCAAACAGCTATTTGCGTTTCAATTCCACAGCTTAGGAAAAGGAGAAAGAGAAAAGAAAATTGTACTGTTGGCACATTCCCCCCACCTCAGCTCACGTCTGGTTCACCACATGGTAAGGGATTTAAGTGGTTACATGTCCGGCTAGCAGCAGGCAAGGAATATTTTGCCAATGCCCCCAGCCCCGGCCATTCAAAACCATCAGTGAAGATGTTCTCCTGTCGGATCACTGAAGGAAGCAACGACCCATTTGATCCACTACAGGAAAATCCACAGGCACTTTTATTTTCCGTTTTGCGCTTGTCGATAGTGAACCCGGTGCAAAATGTGTTTCGGGGACAGAAAGAGAGGGCCGTCCGTGTCAGCGCGGTGCCCTGTCGGGAGCGCGGCCGTGGGAAGAAGAGCCGCTTCCCCGCGCTGCTGTGGCTGTGCAGAGCGCAGCCTCGGTCGCGCCCGCTGCCGCCGGCGTGCTATGGGCTCCATCGCAACAATCGGCATGAGGAGAGGAAAGGAGAAAAAGAGAAGCCCGGGGGAACGTATTCTAAGTGTGAGAAGTGAAAACGCTGGTGAGAGAGATTTTCTCCTGCTGCAAATCTGCTGTGCTGGCTCCTGCGCTGGCAGAGGGCTGGGGGCTGGAGCCGCGCCGGGGGGGAGCCGCCCGAAGGGCCCTTTCCCTGCGCGCGGGAGGAAAAGCGGGAGGGAGCCCAAACCAGGGCAGAGGGACGTACAAATACTGCGTGCAAGCAGCCGTGGGTTTTATTTGGAGTCAGACCCACGTAGTTGAGACTCACCTTGGATAACTCGCATCCGGGCTGGGACGGCTCCTCCCATCCCCACCCACCGCCCAGAAGCGAGTTTTGGGAGGTTTTGGTTGTTCGCCCAAGGCGGGACCCGCGTGCAGGAGCGGGAGCATCCAGCCAGGAGCTGGCACGCTGGCGTGGCGATGCTGTCCGGCTGACGGCGGCTCTGCTGCGCGTCCCTGTGCTCGTGTCGTGCAGGGGGAGAGTTTAATCTGATATCACCTGCAGAGAACGTGACTTGGACAGGCAGAAGGAGGAGAGGACGGACCTTCAACCTCCGCTGCGTCTCCAGCTATTCTCTAGCCATTTCTTCCCAGAAAAAATAAGACCAGAGTGCTTAATTAGAGAAGATTCTGATTTATATATTTACACAGGGTTTTTGTACTCAGGCTAAGTGCTCCACAGAAAGTTACATGGAAATGTGCAGGAACAGCACACAGGGAATGGGGAAAGCCAACAGAGCTGGCACATTTACAAGAATTAGGCTTTTTAAAATTATTCTTAGTTTCCCTGTAGAAAGGTCCATTCTTCACTCATTGAGGATGACAGGAATAATTAATTTAAAAAAAAAAAAAAAAAGCCCTGAAAGGCCAAGAATAGAAGAACCTTTTTTATGTAAAGTCAGTATTTTGGGCTTGTTTTCCTGTGACAAATGTCCAAAGCTGGTGAAAGATTGTGTTTGTTTGTTTCCTATTTTTCTCATTTAGAAGAAGGGTTGTGTCGTGGCGTGCGGCAGGAGGGTGTCTGCAGTGGGGCGGTGGCGGGGACTTGACTCCGGTTCTCTGCTTCCATTTCTGGAATGAAAAGTAAAGAGAGGGAGAAAAAAATCCCGGCCTCCCCACTTTGGGGGAAACGAAGGGAAAGACTGCAGAGCGGGCTTGTATCACGCACTAGCAGATGGAAGAAGGGGAATAAACAGAAGCTGTGTGCTCTCCCTTGCTGGGCAGGCAGGAAGGACGGGACGGGAGCGCAGCAAGGCTGGCAGAAGCCAGGCCGGTGTTTGGGAGCGGGGGGCTGGTGTGGACGCGGCTGGAGGGGCCGTGGCAGGCACAGGATGGAGCTCCCGGTTTGCCCAGGAAGTCTGTGCTGTGTCCTCTTCCCGTCCTCCCGCACCAAAGCGAGACGTCCTGCTGGCGATGCCAGCTGCTAAGGAGTTTCACTCCTCCTCTGAAGTGGCTCCTTGCCTCATGGGGGGCAGGGACCCGGAAAGCGAAGGCACCGGCTTTTCTTGCTGGGGAAGAGGGAGAAAGCTCTGGTCACTGGGAGCAGCAGCGCTGGTCCTCGTGGGGCACGATGTGAGTTGCCATCTCACTCGCACATTGGTCCAAACTCTGACCTCCGTGAAAGCCATCCCTCCCTCCCTCCCTCCCTCCCTCCGGCAGCCCCTCGGGGTTTATGGACACTGCGTCACTCCTCTCCTGCTTTTCCACCTCCTGCAGAGCATGGATCTTCTACAAGATGAAGGCTTGCTGTGCCTCCCCGTGCCCTGCTTCGAGACCACCGTCTCCCCAGTTCCCAGCCCCACATCTCGCTGCCCCAGCGCACCCGTCGCAGCCCTGCTGGTGGGAGACCACCCCACCGCCTTCCTGAGACTGGGGGCTCACCTTGCGCACCAAGGAAATCCCACAGCCTCTCATCAAAGCAAGCTTTGAGCTCTTCACCTGGAGCAAAACCATCCACTCGCTTCTCCTTGTGCCCCATCGCTCTCTCGTGTGATCTCCTGGGCCGGGTGACACGGGTGTCCCCCCCCGGAGCAAGGGCCTGCAGACAGCGGGAGGCCTGGCTGGTTTCCTTTGGCTTCTCTCGGTGGATGTCACCGTGGTGCGAGCGCGCGTAAAGCTGCTTTGCCCAGCCGCGCTGGCGGGCTTGGATGCTCCTGCCGTTAACACCCATGCAAAAAGCACTGGAGTGTCGCAGGGGGAAATACTGATTCCCAGAGCCGAGCAGAAGGAGGGAGGATAAAAGCTATAGAAACATCTGCACCCGCGTGGGGTCTTAAGAGTAAAAATGCTTTGATCCAGTAGTACCCACATTTCCCTTTGGGTTTTTAGCAGGAGATGGCTCATTGTGTATGGGATCTGTGGTTCCTTGGGGCTGCAAATGTCCAGGCTGCAGGGCAGGGAACCCGTGGAGTTTCATCTGAAGGGCTGGCTCCCCATGATGCTTTAGTTATGAGATAGGATTGCATTTAATTCACTGCATCTGAACGTTTGCATGATTTTTTTTTTCCCCATAAAAGCAAAAGGAAAGCCCTGGTCTTTCCTTGCTCTTTCTTTTCCTTCTCTTCACCCTGGGATGATGCAGTGCTACCCTGAGTCACCACCAGAGAATCTCCCAGTGCGGGAGCATCCCCGGATCAGGTTCCTTCTGTGTGCCCCTTGCTCCCTGCGGTCCCACAGCTGCATGCAGGTGGGAGCAGCCCAGAGCCGGCAGCAGGCTGCTGCTAACCCCGAGGCACGGCTGGAGCAGCAAGCGTCACCAGGGCTGTTATCCACTTAATTACTCCATGTAGGGCTGGTCAGATCACCTCGGTGTGAAAATTATTCAGGGGGTTTTATAGCATTTTTCAAATAAACATGCAAGGCAGACTGTTTTCATTACTTTCCCAGCCTCCTGTAAAATTTGTCAACAGAGTGCTTGGGGAACAAATTAACCCTGCGCGCCTGGCCTGGAGAGCTCTGCGATGAGAGGTCTCCTGGCCCTCGCTGCCAGCAGAGCTGCAGGATGTAAGGGCTCCCTCTGCTCCTTCGTTCAAGCAAGAGCCAGGAGGAAGACTGGCTTTGAGCAATGTGCTGTCAGCCATTCACAGCCTCCACGAGCCCCAGGACAGCCTTGGAAAAATATATCAACACTGGCAAGGCTAAGAGGACTAGATGCCTCCATGGGTAGCAAGCATCAGAAGACTTCCCCATGGGGAACTCCCCTGGGATGGAGGTGAAGCTCTTCCCAGCCATCAAAGAGAGCGTTTCGTCTTGGTGTGTGTCCCGTGGAGCGCCTGGCTTACGGTGGGTGAGCACTGGTGGGCTGGGAGGATGAGTGTCCCACTTCTGTGGGAGCAGCCAGCCAGCAGCATGGGGCCAGCTGGGACCTGGAACGGTTCAAACATCCCCCAGCACATCAGGGCAGCTCTTCTTCTAGTGGCACTGCTTAAATCATCTTACATGATGTTGAAAACGCCCATTGATTAACACTGCCTATTTCTCTTTGTCCCTTTGGTGACACAGGCACAGTCTCAAGCCTCTTCCCTTTCATTTCTCCCCATTTCCTCTCCCCAGAACTCTTTCTTTTTTTGATGTGCTTTCACAGTTGCCAAAACCACTAACAGTGTTTCTCTACAGGGCTAAATGTGGGAAGAAAAGCTTGCTTGGTGGCTGCCATCCTTGGCAAGTGGAGAGATGCTCTAGAAGCCGCACAGATCCTGCTTGGTGCGGGAGTGGGAACCAGCCATCATCTCACCAGCTGCCTTTGGCCGAGGCTCTCAGACCGAAGACGAGCAGGAACAGGCAGGCTGAAAGGAGAGCTGCTCTCAGAAGCTCTTGTGTCGGATATACGCTTTTCTCTGCTGCTCTGAGTCAGCATTTGGCCTTACACTTTTCCTTTTCCCAGCCCAGCTAGGAGAGTGGAAGAACTGGAGTTCCCAAGTATTTAGTAGCTAATGTGACTAAGGAATAGAAACAATGATTCATGCATGTGTTTGTGAGCTTGAGCCCTCTGTTTAAATTGCTGCTATTTACGGTGGTGGAACGTTGTCTTCTGGGTGAAAATATTTGCAGATCCCCATATTATTTAAGCCTTAGTTATCATCTATTCACACATCCTTGCCATACAGGTGTTATTTTTTGTTGTTGCTCTTTTAGACTGATTTCCTGTTCTCCATTGAGAAAGCAAGCAAGCAAACAAACAAAAAAAACCCCCCAAACTCATAAACAAAACTAAACCCAAACCAAAACCCAAACTGTGTGCAATTCAGCTTCTGAATGGCACAGTGTAGAGAAAAAACTGGAAATAACTGTAAGGTAGTTCTTATCCCAAAAATCATTGAACAGAGGTTCATTGGTAGGTGCTGTGCAGCAGCAAATAGTCTCAAAGAAGTTGAGGTCATTCCAGCAGCAAGCTGAAAAGGCCATGCCCTTATGAATAACTGCTCAAAAAGGAGACAGCTGCTCCTGTGGGAATTCCCAGCATATCAGCCTCCAATCTTTTCCAATAGTGAGATGCTCCAGTAAGCAAATCTGATGTTTCCGTCACGACTGACATCTTTTCCTTCTCCATAAGCACCTAAGCCCCATCTCTGATGTAAACCAGTCATTGTACTTTTTGGATTACTTGGGTTTAAAAAAAAAAAAAAGGAATATTGAACTATGGCAACTTTGAATGTTTTTTTCCGTTAGAGCTTCTTGGCACAGTGATTTCCCTTCTGTCTCACCCTTTGGAGCATTGCCTCACACTTTATCCACATTTAGGTTCAGGACTTCGAGACGTCTGAGCCCAAGTGGTTTGGGAGTATACAGAGCTAACAGAAATACCTCTGGACAATGGCTCTATATTTAAAAAGTAGCTATATATACTATCTGTGCAGTCTATTAATGGGGTCTTTGGCCACATAAATGCATATAGTCACATATATTCTAATTCTGTTATTAGTCAGTTCCTTGACGTCTCTGCAAAGAATCCCGCTAGGAAGGGCTGCATGGGAGCTGCAGCTTGTGTCAGAGAGGGCATAGACCTCAGCCAGATTGACCACAAACCCCTGGGATGGATGGCATAGACACAGGCCTCTGAAGGGAGAGCAGATTTGTTCCAATTTCTTCCAACGTCACCAAATTATTCTTGTCACCGGTTGACATGGATGCTACAGTTACGGTGGGAAAAGAAATAATCAGATTTATTGAATCCTTTTGTCTCCTCTGAGTTTACAGTTGGGCTTTTGTTCTTGTCTCTCTCACTGGTATTTCCTTGGCAGCTCATGAGGGATTTCTTTTTTTGAATGATCAAGCTTGTTTTGTGCCAAAGGAGAAAGGAGAGACAACCATTCTCCAAAGCTCAGGAAATGTGACATCACCCAAAATGCAGACCCAGCGTTTTGGCGGCCAGGTGGTAAAATGAAATATTCTCAGCCGTCTCAGCATCTCCACTGCAAGGAAATTAGAAGCAGAAACTTGGGATGACAGCCCTTGGCAGCTCTATTCAGCCTGGGTTTGGGACGCTAAAAATACCAGCTTGGCAAGACTGCTAGAGAGAATAATAAAAAGGCCTAAATTTTGCCAGAATTGTGGATTTCTGCTCCACCGCTGAGGAGAAGCTGTGAGTGGTGACTCACACTTCGCTTGACACAGTCTGGCACTTCGGTAGCGTATCGGCCCGGGAATCACAGAGCTCCCATTATCCCAGCCAAGCCGAGCTGCATCTCGGCAGGGCTGGCGTGGAAACAGGGGAAGCTGGCAGATAATGGGCATTTTCCTTCGCATCCAGACAGGCTTCAGAGCATGGGACCTAACGTACACCAACAGCTCGGGTCGCAGTTAGGCTAATTTTTAGAGGAGCATGTTTCTGTTTAAGAAGCGAGCACAGGCACTGGGTTTTCGACAGAGCTTAACACTTTGGGAAACCAAAATATGGCCAGAAGTCTTGTAGTGGGACAGATGGATGCTGGGTTTTTGGAAGGCAGAGCTTTGTCTCCAAAAGGTCCACCTCTCCTCAGCCCCTGCACTGATAGGAAGAACAATTTGTGCCACTGCAGGATTTACCAGGTGATGTTTTATGGCCTCGGTGCGTGCAGGGAGGTCAGGCTGGAAAAGCCACCAATTCTGGTCTTAAAGTCTTTGCCCCTGTGTGTTTCTCGTGTCTAAATGTTCTGATCTGCTTGACACAAGCTGTTTGTCTTAGGAGCGGATTTGGCAGGTTGGTGTTGCTGTTTGGACCTGCAGCGTGCAGAACAGGAAGGCAGGCAGTTCCCCAAGCCGAAGTGGGACAGCACAGAGTCCTGCAGCTGGGTCTTTGTTCCAGACACCAAAGCTGCCCAAGTAACGCCATATACCTGGTCCTTCGCAACAGGGCAGCACAGACGGCCAAACACACATCCCATACTCATGGTATAACTCTGTCATAACCTCTGGGTATCATGAGCCCATCTCCTGGGAGCCATTCCTAGGAGAGATTTCAGCTGCAACACCTGGAAGAGCCTTCCTTACCTTATAGCAGTGATATGAATACAGCTCTACCCTGCAGAAGAAGGGTAACCTTCAGCTGGGAACCCAGAGCATCTCAGAAATAAGAAAGGACCCGTAAGTGGCTTGGCATTACCCAACCTGTTCTCCACGCTGCATGCCACCTGGGAAAGAGCAAATGGTCTTGGGAGGGAGGGACGGACTCGAGCAGCCCTGACTGTGGTGCCATACCCAACCCCACGGCACACACAGCAAGTGTGCCACAGATCCCCTGTAGTATCGTGCCTGTACAGTGGATTTTTTTTATTATTATTATTTATTTTTTGGTGACAGAGTTACATCAGCATCACAAAACCAGGGCAGAATATCAAAAGCCAGGCGTGTGGTGTGAACAAGCAGCTGGATTAGCTACTAATGCTAAACACCGCTCTCCAGCCATGGTTGGATGCAAGCAGAGAAAGCGTCTCAAGGCTGTTCAGAGCTTGCTAGATACTAGACTTTGCCAAACTGTGGCAGTGGGCAGTCCTGGTGGCTAGTTTACCTGCTGAAGGACTAAGCCACAGCGCATACTATTCATCTCCAGCTCCACAGCTGCTTTTTGAGCTCTCCCCACCGCTGCCCTGTAGTCACAACCGCAGCATCCTGCTGGTGCTGTTAGTAGAGACACCAGGGATGTTAGACACTGGGAGCAGCCGTCTTCTCCGAGCTGCCCAGGCATGGTCCCCTCTGCACTTCTAGAATTTTTGGTTATTTTTATTTGTTCTGCAGAGTATTTCAGCTTTTTTGTCAGGTGTATTTGTGATATCTTTCTTTAGGACAAACCTGGAGGTGACTGTTTCTGTTTATTTTTAGAGGAGAGCCTGTATGGAAATGATCTTCTCCTTCACCCCAGGGCCAGGTTCAGCAATGGAGGAAAGCATTGAGAAAAAAGCAAAGAGAGAGAGAAAACAGAAAGCCTGGCTCTTAGCTCCCACACATGCAAGAGGACCCGAGAACCAGGTAGAGCCTTCTCATGTCAAGTCCTTAAAAGCTTCATTGTGATGCTTTTGCAAGAACATATTTATTTTGTTTCCTGAGCCGTATGAGCAGGGCATTGTATCTGCTGGATTAAGGCAGCTCTGTGCTGCCCGGAGAACTATGAAATCCCTCCTCTGTCAGGCTGATGTGAAAGGATCCCATTCATCTGGGCACTCCCGCCCGGTGGGGTCTGCTTAGCATTCGTCCCTGAGTGCGACCGAGCTCCTGCTGCTGCCTCTGGCCCATGCCGCTCCTCTCCCACATCCCCCCTGCCCCACATGTGCCGGCAGCCAAGAGAGGAGAATAGGGAACCTCGCTCACGGGCTGCTTGGCACTCATCGGCATTCAGCGGACACTTGCCCCAGTACCCTACTTCACGCCAATAAAGGCTCTTGGCCCCGCTGTGTGCCAGCGACGTGCAGAGCAGCAGATCCAAGGGCCGGGGAGCTGCGGGAGGGCAGCCGCCGGTGACGACATGTGAATCAGCACCACCAGCATCACGGGCACGGCCGGAGCAAGCTGCACATCACGAGCTGCGGGGAGCTGGGGCGGAGGGGCTGCGTGCAAGAACAAGCGCGTGGAAGCGTGTCTGTGCACGCATGGAGGTCGGCGTGCGGAGGGGGACGTGGTGTGTGGGAGCTGGAGGGGGCACGAGGGGATGGAAATCAGCTTGGGGTTGCAGATGTATGGGAGAGATCAAGGGCTTGGCCAGTTTCTGCTTTCTTCTCCTGTGTTTGCTTTAATGGTGGCTGGCCGTTGGGTTTTTGTTCATAGTTTGGATTCCTGATACGAAGCCAGATACTATTTATTTGCTCTAATTTTTCTTCTCTAACATCTGTCTAGGGTCTGACCTTTTTTTCTTTCCAACTACTGGTTAGAGACAGTGTTGGGGGAAAATTGATAGGACAGCTCTTGAGAATTACGCACTGTCCAAGCCAGACACAAAGCAATGTTTCCTTCCTTGCTTAAATCCTGTCCAGATGAGATTGGACCCGTGCCTGAGCATCTGTGCTCAACAAAGCTCCCAAATCTCTTGTACCTCAGAGATAAGGACAGCCCTAAATCAGCCCAGATCACGGAGTATGCAGGGCTGAAAGAGCAGCCGTTGCTTGGGGTGGTTTCTCCAGCTGAGGATGGCCGTTTCTGTTCGCACACGAATTTCCAGCCTGGTGAAGTGAAACTTGGCATTGAAACATGGGTTGGTGAGTGCAGACTAGATCTTGAGGCTTCAGGCTCTGTTCCTCAGGTCAGCAACGATGGAGGGAGGTGGAGGCCCAGATTAGGGTCAGGAGCCAGTGTCTCACCCTCCTGGGTCCTTCCGCACCTCCCAGGTCCTGGCTGGGGCTGGCTGGGGTATAGAAGGTCCTCCAGGGGGTTGTTCTGCCTGTACGTGTGGCCCTAGCAGCAGAAGGAAGTATCCAAAATCCCCTGGGGAAATGAAGAGTGTAGAGACAGCGGAGGAAGCCAGCCAAACCTCACAGTGTGTGGCCGCATCGGACCTCAGCTTTGCCCATCAATAGCACCATTTATTGTTTTTAGAGGGAAGAATATACCTTTGTGAAAACAGCATTTCCCAAGCTGACTGCTTGTTCGGGGAGGGAGAGAAAGGGGTCTCTGCCTGGCTGGAAGGCACCGCTTTGCTGCCTTCTGGGCCCCTCCAGAGGCATCGCATTTCAGTCAAGTTGTCATTTCTGGTTACACTTCCAGCTCTTTCTATTAACGACAGGCCAGGAACAAGCTCCTCTTTCTTTCCAGCGCTCTGACAGACGTGGTGGAAAGAAGGGACGCTGACGAGAGACATCGCATTGTGCCCTCCTGGCGCAACGTCCCGCAGGAGCGCCTGTGCAGCCGGGGAGCGACTTCAGCTCCATCTTGATAACTGAGCGCTGACCTCACTGGAGACATGACGTAACCGCCGAGCCTGCGAGAGAAAGCCCTGGAGACCGGCTGCTTAAAACACTGCTTCCTTATGCCTGGAACAACACTTCCAGTCTTCCAGCCTTGAGAAGCTCCTGCCTGTCCCCAGCACAGGCTGCGGGACGCTGCTCAGGGCTTGCTGGAGGCTGCGGGATTTGGGGAAGCAGAGCTGGGGTGGTAGCCCCAGGCCACCCCAGCACCTCCGGGGACATCTCCCCAGTGTCATTTGCAAGAAGGAAACAGGCAGCTCAGTGGTGATTTTTTTGGGGGGGGGGAGGGAGGGAGGGAGCAGAGGAAATCTGTGCATCCCAGAAGATTCCTCCAGGAAAGAACAGGCCTTCATCAAGTTATGGGAGACACAGCATTCTCACAGCAGCTCGTTCCACGTGGAGTTTGCTAAAGAGAAGCCAGCTCTTGCTAAGAATCGGTTTTGCTGGGAAATTCCTACACTGCTGTGAGCATTGTTGCTGTGGAAGGGGTGTTTTGCATCCTTGGGGTGTCTTGTCCAGCAGGGCTGGGGCTCTGCCACCCTTCCTGTGGCTCAGGCGGGCTCACCAGCTCCAGAAGGAAAGGGTCAGGCTTCTGCACGTTCTGCCTGTCAGCCAGGACGTGCCAGGCAAGCCTTCCTACACGTATGGCACGGGGCTATGCGTGCAAACCATGTTAGCTATATTTCCTGAGTGTAATTTGTGCCTAAAGAGCCGGCAGTGCTGCTTGTAAACCTTGTCAGGATCCTGGTCCTCTGACTGCGTGCAAGTGATGCAGTTAGAAAAGAGGATTTAATGGTGACGGGCACAGAAACCGTGCTCAGTCCAGCAGGACGGACTCAGAGCTAAGGGGCCTGATGCAGTCCTCATCGTTGCATTTGGATCTTTGGGCTGAAGGCCAGCAGGATAAAGAGCATTTCTAGAGCACAGCTGTTAGCCAGCTCCAAACCTACTGAAGGAGCAACTGCTGCAGATTGCTCGGGTGAGCCCCAGCAGGGAACACGGTGCTGGGGACAGACCACTCAGCTAGCACCAGGTGAGATGTAAACGCTGAATGGCATTTGGAGGAGCAGACGCCCACGGAGTTTCTTCAGTCATTGCATGATTCACACTTTGGCAAGTGTGAATCCATCCTGCCTTGTGTGATCCGGGACAGCCTGTCGCCCCTTGTCATCACAAGAAGGCTGGGCCTGGAGACTGACCAGCTCAGAATGGCACTTAGAGACTGAAAAGCTTTGATGAGGAAAAAAAAAAAGGCATCCAAATGACTCTTTTCTCAGTAATTTTTGCTAATTATGAAGCCAATGACTTCTATTCCCAAAGCTTGCTTATGTGAGGGAACTTAATCACTGGTGACAATTTTTTTTGGCGTATTCAGAGTTGTCACTGACGAGAACACATACCAGACACCTCCACCCAACGGCAAGATCCGCATTGACAAAATGAAGTCTCCACATTACTTTCAGTGCCATCACTAATTTTGTCAAATTCTCTTCTACCTTTACCCCGTTAACCACACCATGGTGTTAGTTTAAGGTAGCTATGGATGCGTCCCCGTTGTTTACAGAGACATCCTTTTAACAAAAAATACAAACATCATCTCCTTTCAAAAGTTGCTTTGTTGTCTACAGAGTCAACAGGAGGAACAGGTGAGAGCCCAGTTGTGGGCTGTGTTAGGTTGATTAGAGAAGCAGATTTATAAACTCCTTGATTTTGTTTGAGGAGCCTCCCAAATACTGTTGACGCTGCTGGTTTGGATGTGGAGATTCTGCAGACAAATTTCAGCCCCAAGAGAAAAGCAGGCAAGAACCAGCATTGCCATCTGGGAGAAAGGAAGAACCATTTGCCAAGGGGCTGGGAGCTTGAGGCGAGCTGTGGAAAGGGGGTGCTGGTGCTGTGAACTGCACACAACAGCAGCTTCATTCCAGGTTTGCCATTCTCAGAGTGTTCATTGCATGGGCTGTTAATGAACATTTTCCATCTGATCTAGACTGTCCATGGACCTATCTGCACTGGACCACTGGATCCAACTCTGCTGGAGAAGAGATTGCTTGAAAAGGGCTATGGACTTCTTGGGTCAGCAAATAAAATTGCCTAAGCAGACTCAACTACCCCTCAGTAGGTCATGCGACAGCCAAGAAGGCAGATGTGCCAAAACTACCATGTACCTGTGTCTCAGGGGCAGCTATAACAGAAGCTAGAAGACAAAAACACACCTTGATGAAGGCAGGCACAACTGAAAGCTTCTCCTAAGTGTCACAACCAGATGTGAGAGTGGTCCCAGCCGCGAACAGAGGCTCCTGGTCTGAACTCTGCATCCCAAGGCACTGACTAAGCCCCTTCCTTCTCCAGACAGAACCCTAACTGCTGATGCTTGGCAGCCACTCCGTCATGAGCAATAAGGGAAATTCATATTTTGTGTTTTAAATGTGTTTATTAGCCAAGAAGTTATCACCTGAAAGTGGATGCTAGGGCATGTCCAGAAACCTCTTTCCCTAAGGTTCCCACCAACAATGTGGGTACTGTAACATCTCGTGGCTGTTTGGTACCAGCTCCACGGCTGCTAAATCTGTGCAGAAGCCTAACGAAATCCAAGGATCTTTTTTAATGTCACAAAGTAACTTTTTGAATGGCTAACTCAGAAGGAAAGTTTTCTGAGAAACTTTACAGTCACTGGAGGAAATTCGTGAGTTGCGATGTGTGGCTGTTTGATGACGGAGAGCACGTAAATCGATCTCTCGGGACGAAGCTGGCACGCCTGCTCTCTTTATGCTTATGACCTGGTGCAAATTCACGCTCTGGTCTTGTAGCGTGAATATCCCACTCATCTGACTTCTCCACACCCCCAGTTAATTACTACTCTGCGTTTCCTTAAAGAACCCCAGGTGCAAACATACAGATTAGAGGCGGTTACAGGAATAGGCTGGTTGGCTTGCAGAGCTAAAAGGTTATTGTTGCTTCCATGGAGGTTTTATACAGTGTGCGTGTGTGTGTGCATACATATATTTATATTTCAATTATATTTATGTTATTATTTCAATTACAACCATCCATCTCTTCATAATGCCTGATTTCATTCTGCACCGGATTAAGCCCTGGTTGAATGCCAGCTCTGAAATGGCATGAATGAGTCCTCAGAGCGCGGGGAACCTTTCATCATGAAGGTCTTGAAATAAATGTCACCACTGCTCTCATCTCTTTCTCTGAAACCCACTTTTGCCCCATCCCTCCTTCCTGCTCACGGAAGACACTATGGCACTGTATTGACTTGTGAAGAAACTGGCTTTTCTTGAGAATCATACGTGTTCTTCTGTTGGAGGGAGGCTGGGAGCCGCGGACGGTGTGTGCTTCACCGTCCCTTGAGATGCTGTGACAAGAGCCTTGTCTTCACTGCCCAAATAAAAGTAACTGAAACCAATTATGCTCTTCAGCTCAGATGCAGAAATGAAGATGAGGTGTTCTGGTTTTATTGGAAAGTAAATTTACCTGAGCCAACCTTCGGCACTGCTCACGTATCCTACTTGCCCTGGGGTAAACATATGCCTGTATTGTTAGAAAAGGCAAGATCAGTGACTGCCAGGTGCATCCTCGCCCCTTCACACGATGCAACCAGACAGAGCGATACCTGGTCTCATAGATACAAGCAACATCATATCTCAGAGCCATAAACACCTCAATAGCCCTCTGGGAAGCTTTCAGCTAACACAGGAGGACCTTGTTGGGGGCAGGAGCTGAGAGTGTCACAGCCTAATGCTTTGCCATCTCATTTTGGGGCATTTTGTATTCTAGAGTGATACTTAGGAGCAAGGGACACATCATCTCTTGAATGCCAGGATGCACAAAATGAGGATGGTGTGAATCATCATGTGGAAAACCACATCTGAACAATAGTCAAGTTCCTCAGCATTCATATCTTCGGAGCTTTCAGATGCATCCATGCCAGAAGAAGGAAGTACAGTGCAAAATTAGAGAGTTCGAAGTCTGTTTTCTTAGGGACTAGTAACCATTTCACAGTTTCAGTCATTCTCACAAGCTGCAGTTATTGCCTCAGTAAATATATCAACATTGAAGCATAAACTCCTTTAATGCTGAGGAAATACCCTAAACACCAACAAATGGATGAGCTGCTGTGAGTGCTGGTGGAATAAATCCCAGGCTCCTGCGGGCTCTGATGATTCAGGCTTTGCATTCTCATGGTTTATGATTCCACCAGATTTCCTTGATGCAATTATTTTCTTGCGACTCTGCAGTCTACAAATTCTAAATATAACGTTGCACATAAAATAATACCCTCATTCCTGAAACAGTCACTTGCCTAAAGCCCTGCCAAACAGACGCTTTTTATATTACGTTAGTCATGAGCTGTGGCTGACAACAAGTTCCTCTTTGGAGACCCCTCCCAGAAATCTTGTGGAAAAGTCCTTTATTTTTTATTTAAATAATTTCAGGCTAGCTGAGCGTATAAGGTAGGAAGACATTAACATTTTCCAGAAGTGGCTGATGTCTCCTGCACCCTTTAACAGTTGCTGCTGGTCCTTTAACAGATGTGTGGGAGGGATGTAAGTGACTGAGAGCGGGGAAGTGGTGTCATTGCTCAACACCAATGAAGACACATGAAGCCAAGCTTTGGAAATAGCTTTTATAGTCTAGGAAGGACGTGTCAGTGCACCAAGAGACCCTCTGTGCTAGTTCGTGCTGAATCTGAGATTCAGGCTCCCACCAACACATCCCTAATGTTTTCAGGGCTCAGGTGCCAAGAAGGGTGAAGGCTGTAAAATGCTCCCACCATCAAAACAGCCCTTCTGAGCTCCACCAGCCAGGGGTGGATGGAGCCTGCAGTACCGAGCGGTGGGAGAGCAGGCCCTCTGCCATGGTCACAGCCGTGGGTATCTGTGCAGGTCAGTGCCAGCTTCGTCTTCACCTCCTGGCTTCCCCCATTCCTGGTCACTGGTGCGGGCACCAGGTGTCCCTGCACAAGGCAAAGGAAGCTGGCTTGGATGACGTCCTTCTTTCAGAGGGAAAAGCAAACCTCTTCCTCTTTCCCACTCCCAGAAAGGGACAACTGCAGTGGCCCTTAGGACAACGTTCCTTGGCACCTTGTGCGCGATGTGAACACCAGGCACTCTCTGCCTGCCCGCTGCTGAGCACCCACTCAACGTCTTCCAGCAGCTCAGGGTCCAGGAAGCAGGATTTGGGGGCAAACAGACAGCAGCACTGTGCGACAGGGTGTCTGCCACAAAGCAGGCTGGGATTCAGTCCTTTTTTCAAGCGCCGTTCCAGGGGGAGGAGAAGGGAGAGGAGGTGCAGGGTGTGGTGCCACACCACAGTTTTCCTAGCAGCAAAGCCAGTTGGAGTTCGCATCTTGCCAGCCTCCGGCTCCTCGTTCCTCCCTGCTGCGAGGCAGCTGGCCACCCCACTCCGTTGTGCCAGCTCAGTCTAACTGGGTCAGGGATCTGAGTTTTAAAAAAGCCCTCAAAAATAAACACAGCCTTTCTTATGAACCTCGATCATTTCATTGACTGAAATTGACATAGCACAAAAGAGGTGCTAATCAACAGGCGTTTGAGTGAGGGAGAAGAAAAGAAGAGGAAGCAAAACCTCTGGTATCGTTTTTTTCCACCAAAGAAACCATACCTGCTTTCCACCAAGCCATTTATTCAAGCCAGGCAGGTAGCTGCTGCCCAGAGTACGTGGAAGTCAGCACGGACTCTGGAGGGAGGACTCGTACCACGTCCTGCAGACTGCTAAACTGAGCGGGTACCTGCCTGTTGTCAGCAAATACACAGGCAGCACCAAATCTTAACTCTGCTCCTCTAACCTGCACCTCAGCCACCTGCAAGGCTTAGCAGGGATCGCCAAAAGAGCACACAGAGCAAGCACGCGCATCCCTCCGCTGGCACACCGCGAGGCCAGCCGGAAGGGATGCAGCTCCTGTGCGAGATACTGGTCTGCACGGGTGACTGGTGGCTAACGGGATGCGCAGCCGTCACAACGGGGCTAGAGCTGCCAGCGGTGTGGCTGCTCTCGAGGGACCTGTGGAGCCTATTACTACTTCTTGCACTCAGAAGCGTGACTGTTTTGGCCCCACTCTTCATGGCGACAGAGGCAGAGTGATGCCGTCTGCTTCATGTACCCCCTTGCTGTTCTTGTGAAGCGTTTCTGAGCTCTGACCGCCTGAACTGGTGGCTTGTAGCTAAGTCAAGCCTTTTCCACTCTCTGCATCTCCCGAGTGAAATTCTTTCAAGAACAGCTTGTTCCTTTTTGGCCTCAACATTAGGATTATTAAATAAAACTTGGATCCAGCTCTTGAAACCTTCCCCCAAGATGCCATTTAATTAAAGCAGTGGAAAGAAAAGACCAGTCTAAATGTTGTAACATTTTTAATTAGTGAAACCTTTATTTTATTTGCTAAAAAACAAGATTACCTCTAAGTCCATTAAAATGAGTCCTTCGTTGACAGGCTTTGTGGTGTGTGTGAAAGGGAGATTTAAAGGATGTTAATGAGGGTTTAAATATGCTAAAATAATTGAAGAATGGTATTTTTAATGGAAACACTTAAATAACCTTTTATTCCCATCACGCTGAGCGTGTATGTTTGTGCGCTTACGCCTTTGAAGTTCACTTGAATATACACCTGGGTGGGCACACACCTGCCTTCGTCCAGACCCACCCATTCCTCCATCCCTACTGCCATGGGGAGCCACAGTCCTTCCCCACTAGTTCCTGAATAGTGAGATGTCTCCAAAACAGTAAATATGTGCTCAATTCATAAATGCTCCAACTGCAAGTCATCCTATTTACAATCCAATACAATGTGAGTCATTTATTGTGATGGAGGACTTTGTCTCCTTTGGCTCTGGGGGCTTTTAGGAGAGGGAGTTAGTCTTCTCCTATAACCATTGCTTAACATTTTCAGAATCAGTTACTCCACACTTTACAGCTACCGCTCACAGGTGTGCGGGTATCCAGGTCAATTCCTAAAAGCTGAAGATGGTGCAAAAGTTGTTCCTACTCAGACAGACTGTTGAGGGATGTCCGCTGACTGCTCACTGGCCCTGACTTGGCAGAGCCCATCCTGCTCACGTGCTTTCTTCACTGGGAACACACCGCATGCCTGAGCGATGGCTGTAGGCTCTTCTTCATAACCCGGCAGAGGAACCTACCTGAAGGAGGCAGTCCTTGTGTTCTCTCCACCTGCACCTCTAGAAAACACCTAGCTGCTACCAAAGCTCTGCCATTGTGGATAGACGTATAGACATTAGCTGGCCACACATCACAGAACACTTGGCTGTTCTGTCCACGATGAGCTGATTTCTTTTTGTTTTTCCTTTTCCAGATGTTCTTATATAGCCTCTTGTTATTGCAAATGAAAGATCCTTAAAAAGGCCTATGTGTTGCCCATACTTTATAGTTAAGCTACAGGAGGCAGAAGTGCCTCAGGTAGCCAGAGCAGCTTTTTCACGGCAGGAAGGTCAAATGACCAAGTGGAGAGGCTGATGCTGGAAGTCCTGAGACTTCTGACATTGTGGAAACATGCCAGTCCTTGGTCATAAAAGATGGCCTGATTTTAGGATTCTTGACCACATAACTCCATTGCCTGCCTTCTCTCAGAGACCACGTCCACGGTCATCTTCCCTTGGAGGCTCTTACAGCTTCAGACCATGCTAGAGCCAAAGCACCCTCCTGTTTTCCAAGGCCAGCATCATACAACAAACCAAACCAGGGTTAATCCACCAGCCAAGAGCCTGGGTTTAGGGAATTGCAATGCACCCTTCAAAAGGTCTTGCAGAACATCTCACAGCATAAAAAACCCCTTCCCCGCAGTCCTCAAACAAACAAACAAACAAAAAACCCCCACCCCCTCCCCCCTAAAAACCCTTTCTCTCCTTCCCTCCACCCTTCAAAAGACCTTTTCCTTATGATAGTAAAGAGTACTGATTACTATTAAAAACCCAAACCCTGCAGGAAAGCAGGGAGGGGGAGTTTATGGCCATTGACCTTTTAACTCAGGTTGGTTTATAAAGAGCTGTCTTTCTGTTGCACCACTGGGATTGTACAAGTTTCTTGGCCATGAATGGGAGCTTTGTAGGATTCTACTGTGTGGTCATTCACAGGCAATCTGTTGGTCTTTTTAGAGATGTTTAATAAAAAAGAAAACCTATCTGAAATACAGGAGGAGGGGGGTGAGCTGAGTATCAGCTAGCGGCCCAATCAATGAGTGGATGTGTTTGGGTCTCCTCCTGGAAGAGAAAGCTTGTTTTAGGAATTTAGCCTGGCACTCACAGGGTTCTGTTTGTATAGCCCTTTCATTTAAAAAAGTACATGCAGGCAGTTAAGAAGAGATGGCTTGGAGCAGGCACAGGGAGAAGAGACAGGGAGGGAGTGAAAAGGGGAACCAAGAAAAAAAGAACAACCTTTAGAAGTGAGAAGAGGGCAATGAAGAAGGATAGAGCCAGAAGCAATGCTTTCTTCTTCTGTCAGCACCATGCAATTCACTGGCTGATGAAAGGGTGCTCACTGGGATGCAGTAGTATCCCCTGAGGTTAGAGGAAACTTGGTCCATGCACGGTGGTGCTTGCTCCATCCCCTTCTTCTCTCCTCCATTGGCTGGTGCAGCTCCACTGGATGCTGCCTCTCACCTGCTCATTTGCTAGAAGACCTGTTGCTGGTCCATGAGCTGCTGTGGAGATCCAGCACTGTTCCCCTGATGGCACACCAAGGTGAAAGCAGCTTAGCCTGAGCCTCCAGGCATCAAAACTCCATAAACCTACATGTTTCATCAGGAATGGCACAATTTGGAACAAAATCTGGTTTTGGTGGTTGTATAAGAACCTGGCCTGGACTCCACCACACTGTAGGTAATTGGAATGAATACCTTTCAAGCTGGCAGATGGATCCAGAGAACCCAAGCACGACCTGGATGAAGCTAATTTGTGGGAGGTTTGTCCAAAAGGCAAGAACTTTCCTGGTCTCCTAGAGAGTGTGGAGGTCACCTTTACTCACTGGAAACCATGCTGCTTCCTGCCTGTCTAAGCACGGGGCTGCCCACCATGCCAGCAGGCAGGCTGGTCTGAGAAGCACCCGCTGGGATGGACAAAGCTGCACGTCGCTGCAAGTTCAGCAAGAAGCCATCAGCACAAGCCAGATCTTCTGGAAAGACCAGCCACACATGAAAGGCTGCCTTCGGGCTGACAGCGAAGACGGAGTCTCTGACAGTCTGTGGTCACCAGGGTCCCCCTGGCACCTGATGCAAGGAGTACATCAACTTTGCTGCACTAGCCAGCCTCTAATAAACCTGCTTCCCCAAATTAGCCAGCAGCTTCACTTGGACACTGCTCTTTCTCTTTCAACTTGTTGCTATGAAACATTAAAACAACCACCCCCATTTTTCAATGGCGAGAGAGAAGTGCTGTCATGCTGCTTGACAAACCATGCTGAGCTCCTTGTATGATGAAGGCAATGCAAGTGCCAGCCACAACCATTAACTAAACTCATTTTCTCTGTGTGTTTGTATACATATTTTTATACATGTATAATATGTATATATAAATCTTTACATAATTCATCAAAATGTTGTGCTGTATAATTTTCGCCTTGCAACATGTGGCTTGTTAAATTCTCTGCATCACCCTTTAGTGATCAAAAAGGATCTCAGCTGTGCTCTCCTCTCTGCTGATAGCTCTTGGTATCTGTAATCTGTCTTGGCCTTTATTCTGAAAGAAAATTAGAGACTTAATCTGTGAATGGTTACTAAGAACATTTAAGGATAAAATAAGTACGTAGCCTGGGGATAAGAAATGTTCACTGTTCTTCACTGGAGCTTTCAAAGAGCTTAAAGAAAATACCTCCCACCGGCTGGTCTACAAAATGTGTGACTTGTACATTTGTAAACTTGAAAAATCAACAACCATATATGTTGTTAGGATTTGCCAGCCAGAACCCGCAAGTCATACACGGAGACCTTCGCTCTGTCCTTGCTAAGTTGAGGACTGGATTTTGGTTGTGACTGGCCAGAGGAAAAAAATTGCCTCGTGGAGGAAAACTTTCCATTAGCATAAAGCCCAAAGCATCAGCGTGTGAACCGGCTGGAGGTGCCTTCACTCCAGGGCACACCAGGGGCAAGAGGGAGGGGGCATGGGGGTGTCCTACGCCACATGCAGAGTCCCTAAATTAGACCAGCCCCTGAGCTGGCCGACAAGCGGTGGAGGGCCTGGGCTGGAGATAAGTGGCTGTGAGGTCTCTGTACCCACAGCTTGGAGAATGCACTCTGC
Source organism: Chauna torquata (assembly GCA_013399475.1). Lineage (NCBI taxonomy): Eukaryota > Metazoa > Chordata > Aves > Anseriformes > Anhimidae > Chauna > Chauna torquata. The sequence goes on along the minus strand of VXAL01018103.1, from coordinate 33,940 downwards.
TTCAGGGAGGTCATTGCTCTATGTCTCTGGGGTAGTGGCCGTGGAAGGCTAAGGAGAAGCAGGGACAAGATCAAGTCAAATCCTCTTGTGGATCCTACTGCACCTCTCAGGCAGGGCCAGGGCTTTGTAGCCCTCCTGAAATGCTTTGCTCCTAGATACACATCAGGGAAATGCCAGGGTCTCTTTTTCAGGGCTTCTGAGGAGCTGAACCAGAAGCCAAAGCAGACCAGGGGTTACTGTCAATGGCTCCACTGAGCACCAGGGCAAACACAGCGTGGAGCTGCAGAGCAAGGACATTGAAATGAGGGGGCCTGCCCAATCTGTGGGTCCGTGGGATAACAAAGCACTGAGAAAGGGTGGATGGATGGAGAGGTGGCTGCTGAAAGTGTGGGAACTCCACAGATTCAGTTTCCTCTCAGAAGTTCTTATAAGGTGCGAATTTTGGCAGAGCTCTGTGGCTTCCGTGGTAACCTGTCAAGGACAGAGCCAGGATGTCTGGGGAGAAAGATGACAGCGGTATGGTTTAGTGTCCTGGTTGTGGTCCCCTTGCAGACGTGAACTGGAAGCCTCTGGCACAACGCAGCACGCAGGAGCCAGCCCAGCCCCTGCCAAAATCGCCTGTCCCCGTGCATGGGAGGCCACCGTGCAGGTTCTGCTGAGCTGAGCCCTGGGTGCTGCTCTGTCTTCAGCATCACCTCTCACCCCTGCTTGCAGAGCTCACCAGAGGTACTCACCTCCGTGCCCAGCTGCCAGCTGCTGACGGCTGCACGCACCCGCAGGCCGGCACCTTGCCTCCTCTTCTGGTGGCAGGGAGCATCATGGATGGGCAGCGACGCAGCAGGACAAAAAGCAGAGATTCTTGCTTTAGGATATCGAAACTCAGCTCCTCTCCTGTTCAGTTATTGGCTCTGAAATGTTTATCCACCAAATATCTGCGTAGATATCCCACCTCCACGAGGGTTTATGAAGGTTTCATATTCATCTTGTATAATCTCTAAGAAACCTTCTGGCTCACTGAAACTGGCCAAGGGACGGATGAGCTTGTGAAACGTTGCATGAGGCTATGCCCTAGCCAACTGCTAGGACTATGAAGATGGGAATCTGTATCTTAGGGTGGTTCCAACCAAGTGGACTTCAGCTGACATGCCAACCTGTGCCCCAAACTGTCCCTCTCCTAGAGCCATTGAGCTTTCCCTGCTTCTGCTCTTCTTCAAAGCACCTAACTCTGGCAGCACAGCCCTGTGTCACCCTTTGGTCAGTCACAGTTGCCCCAATGCACTTTGCGTGGCCATGGAGGGAGACCTGAGCATGGCCTGGCACCAGGCGTGTGTTGTGGAGGGGAGCCCAGCGAGATCATCCCTGCTGCAGACACGGGCTGCAGGCAGAAGGCGGTCACATCCTTGTGAGCTGAACGCGCTCTCCTGAAGTCTCACCTGGAAGAGCCGCTTTCACTCTGCCTTCCCGAAAGGACAGGGCCAGAAGGAGGTTGTACTTGATGCCAGGCAGGAAGAGCAGCCTGACCAGAACACAGGCACGTATCCTGCATTAACCCTTCTCCCACCACGTAACTGCAGCTGCATATATTGTCCAGCGTCCCTAGGTAGAGGTGCTGCTCAGGAGAACATCAGCTTGCACCGTGGTGTTAAAGGAAGCTCGTGTTCCTGCTCTCCGGCAATGTCTGGGTTTTATCCCTTTATAAAGCATGGCGAGACACAGCTCTTCGCTGAATGGACCGAGCGCTGGGAGAGCTGTTGCTGCAGACAGCGTTGAGGTGTGGGCTTGAGGGACAGCATCACGGGAAACTCACGGACACCACTGCTTTCCCCAGCCCCGACGCAGTGGGCTACATCTGGAGACGGAAACGACCTCTCTGTTTGTGCTGAGGCTTGGAAGATGAGCGTGCTACTGGAAGAGCAATTCCTTGGGGCTCTCCTTCTCCTGCGCTTCCAGCAGCAGTCAGCTCTGCTCAGGTTTAACCCCGCGCGCCGTCCCATGCACAAGCTAGGGCTGGCCTCAGGGAAGGAAAGAGAGGGGCTCGCGCTGCGGGGAGGCACGCTGCAGGCTTTGGTACAGGCTACAGCTCATCCTGGGGCTCAGCCTGCCCAGCAAGAGCCGGAAAGAGCCCAGGGATGACAGAAGGAGCTCTCTCTCCTCATCTGACTACGGCTTTTGTGAGTCAGGTCGTGTTTGCATAAACTGGACCTGGTTGCTAGTGGCGGGTTTTCCTGCCCATAACCACCGTGCCTTTTAAGGCTTCTCGCAGCACCATAATGGTGATTATTATTGGCAACTCTGCCTTACTGCGGGCACATCCTGGATGGAGCAGCCAGTGTGTGATAACACCAGGGAATAGGATTATTTGGGCAATTTTTCTTCTTTTGACGGCACTTGAACTAGAAGAGATTCCAGTAAGAGGAATTACTGGCAGAATGGACATGGAAAGAGTGATTTTTAAGCAAATATTGGAGAGAGTGTTTGGAGTGAGAGATTCAGAAAGAAATTTGACCCATGTCCCATCAGAGCTAACAATGCAGCTCTGACTCCACAGACGTCCTGCAGTCCGACACCTAGGGAGAGAAGGAGTTCACGTAACTCATTTCAAATAAACACACACTTCGCAGAAGGCTCTGTTTTCTTTTCGAGCAGTGGACAAGGGAAAAAAGGCAGAAGTCTTTAGTAACCTCTTGGCTGACAGGTTTCTCCTTTTTCCTGCTGAATGAAGGGAAGATATTCACCAACACACCTCACCCAAACAACAAGTCAGGCTCAGCTCCGAAGTTCCACCCTTGTTTGTTGACTGAATCTTCCCCCAGAAGCTTGTTGAGCAGTGGGTGGAAAGTGTCCCCTTTGCATCCCCCGTGGCAGACCCTTTGGGTAAGACCATGGCACGGGGCTCATGGAAGAAAGTTGGCTTTGCTGGGCTGCTCTTGACCTAAAGCAGCACACTGCAGCTAGCAAGAGAGGGGCTGGCTGTGTTTTGGCAAGGCTGTGGCTTGCAGCAGCACATGCATGTGTCTCTTTCAGGTTCAGAGATTGCTTCTGAATTTGAAAGCTCTTGTTATGGTGATCAGATTCACCTTCCTTGGGGTAAATAAGTGCATCTCCAGAGCTGGGCAGCGTGGGCTGGCACCTCACCACTTACAGTAGAGAAGCACAGCTGCCAGGGGAATTAGTGCTGAAAAAGGTGGAGCTGTCTTGGAGAAAGGCAAAACACTGGATATTTGTCTGTTGGAAAAGAAGCATCAGAGCAACAAAAGAAAATCCAGATGCTGCATTAGTGTGGTAATGGTCTGGCTAATTGGAGACAGCCCCACTTGATTTCTAGCAGCTTAACATTTCTCTTGCTGTTTATTGACTGAGGATTCTCTCATTATTGGTACATCTTTAGGAGAACATAGTATCCTTGTTTGGCTTTTGATTCCTTTGGAAATACTGCTATTAATGTATCTTCAGCAAGATTTCATAAAAAGAAAAGACAACTTGCCAGTTCAGCTGAGATTTTGCCATGGCTTCTGCAAGGACACAATCCTGGCTCATCACAAAGGGCTGGACGGCAGTGGCAGCAGCAGGTATCTACAGATGTCCTACACCGCAGAAGCTGCAATTGCAGCAGTGCAGAGTTGCTGTCCTGGTTGCATCGTCTTTTTTTGTGCACCTGTGAGAGGGCTGGAGAGGCACTGGACACAAAGCAATATCTACAAGTCAGGCACAGGGAAACTCTCCTCGGGTGCACGATTAATCCAAACCCCTCCTGGTAAAGGGCAGCAAACAGAGGGAAGCCTCGCTGGGGTGGGGAGCTCACAAGACAAGCAGGCAGATGCACCTTTCCCTCCTAGTGCATCTCAGGTGAGAAAGCTTTTGCTTTCTGGTTCATGTTTTCATGAGGCAGGCTTGGAGAGGTTTCAGTGAAATATCCAACAGCCACCAAGTTTTGCACCTATCTGCTCCAGGGGGGAATTCAGCCCCTTTGAGTTAAGCAGACATCTGCTGCTGGCAAGCCACCCAGTGCCGAGCGTTGAGGGCCAAAGCGGTGCCACTCGTGCTTCTGTTGCACCACAGAGAACCCCACGTAGCTCAGCAGAGACAGCAAAACTGCTCCTACCACTGCACTCCCGAGCCTCACGTGCCCACCAGCCTCTTCTCTTCTCCCCTCGAGACAAAACCAGCCCAGCCAGGCTGCATCACTGCGCCCAGTGTGATGCAGAGGAAAGCTGACGGCGAGTAGGGGAGCAGGACAAACCCACAGGGAAGTGGATTTTGACATCCCCAGCACAGGGAAGCCAAACGGATTTCAGACATTTCTGGAATTTCAACTATTTCGTCAAGCAGCTGTGTCCTGCAACAGGCACTCAGTGCAAAAGGCTGGCGAGGAGGAGGCTGAGAGCCGGGCATGGAAAGAAACAGAGGGAGTGACAGGGAGGAAAGGCCAAGGCCAGGCTGGCCCCATCCCGACTGGGGCCTCCTGCACATCCTATTGTCACCCGGCCAGCACCTCGGGGCTTCTGCAAGGTCCCTCTAAAACACCAAAGGGAGCAAGTACCAAAACCCACCCCTTGTCCCTGCTAACACCCCCTTCTCAGAGCCCTCCCCACTGCAAAGCTTTAAATCTTGCTTTTTGGGCCACTGGAGCAGAAGCCGGATGAATCAAGCGCTGGCTGGCTGTGCTGGTGCCGCAGCAGCGCGTGCATGGCCAGAAGCACGTAAGCTTGGTGGCCCAGCAGAGGAGGGTTCTCTGTGAGGGGTGGAACAGGCAAAAAAATGATCAGTCCCCTTCAAGGTTTGCAGCGGAGTAATAAAAGTCCCTGTGTCCTGGATGCCAGGGAGGTCTGGGGGAGGGGGGAGAGGGTGAAAGTGAATTAAATGGCCCTTTCAGGAACAGAGAGAGCACTTCATCTTCTCTAGGCCACTTAGTACAGATGCTGTTGAAGTCTCCCCGTCATGATAGCCAGCAGAGCTTGGCCCACATTGTCTTTTACAGACACCGTGCAGTCCCAGAGGAAGGCTGAGCCGGCAGAGAGGAGCGGGGCAGGAGGGGAAGGGATATGCACTGGATTGAGAAATAGCGATTAGCTTGCTCAGATACACAGGACGAATCTGGGAGCACAGTGTGTCCAGGCACACAGGGACAGCGTGCATCCCACCCTGGGATGAAACGCAGCGTTCATCTCAGCACTCACGTGCTTCTGTGCCAGATCCACCCCACCTTGGAGTAAGATCAGCCACAAGGTGGGGTGGCTTGGTAGGGGGGCACAAGGGAGGGAAGGGCAAGCATTTGTATCAGAAAATCACCTTCACGTCCCCAGCGATGCCAGGAGGGACCGAAGCCTGGAAAGCTGGGCCAGGGCACAGCCCCAACCCGAACGGCAGGAGCAGACAGACGGACATTTGTATTACCTGGCTGGAGGGCAGGGAGTGCTCTGGGCAAGGCCAGGAGGGATGAGGCATGGGCTACAGCTGCTGGCAGGTCCTCAGCTGTGCCCCTACCCCATAGGGGTGGCCGCCACCTTGGGCAGAAACCCCTGCTCACCACTGCTGTGCTTCCTGGTCACCTCTGCACAGCATCCTCCACTTGCTCAGCTCTTTAAGTGTTTAGGATGCTCTAGCACCCGTCAATACAGAGGTGTAAGAGCAGGAGGAAGAGCCAGGGCACAGGCTGGCATCCTGCAAACACCTCAGCCATGACCACAGCCCAGCTCCACTGATCCTCACTGCTCCCTCAATCACTCTGCTTGTAACAGCTGTGCCCCAGACGCACCTCTGAGCGCCTACAGCTCTCAGGACTAGTGCTGCACCCATATTGTCACCAGCACTGCTAAAGCACAGCTCACTCCCATGGCCATGCCCAAACATCTCAAGAACCTCTCGCCTGTTTTTTGCTACCACCGCCCTTGTGACTTCAGCAGCAAAGGACACCTTCCCCCTTTCAACAAGGGGAGAAAAGAGACAGACCCAAACACTGCTGCTACAGGCAGGGAGAAGCAAGAAAGAAAGTATTAAGTAGCTACAGGATCTAGTGACACCCTAGGGCAGAGTGTTTGGACAAGGTGCAGCCTAAAAGCCACCTCCAAAATGCAGAGAAACCCCTCAGCAGTTATACCCCCAGCAGCACCCCTTAGCAAACACATTCCCCGCTACCCACCTGTCTCCAAGACAAAAAATAGACCTCAATCACTTTTTCTACAACAATGCTATAGAAGAATAAACAGCTAAAACTAACTCAGAGTGAACAGCCCATCCAGGCACCCCAAGCTCCCCCCTCCCACACTCATTTACAGCAGCACCAGCAGCAGCCCTGCTTTATGCAGGATGGGGTGCAGGTTAGCTCACGCAGCACAGCTGAGCCCGGCCGGCTCTGCTATATAGGGTTGGGTTCAGCAGGGCTTCTTCTGTTTTGGTGTAGGATTTGGGTAGAGGGGGAGTGAAGAGAAATAGTTTTTGTTAGGCTGCTGGTATGCAGCCAGACAGCAGTTACCTGTAGAGTCAGGGAAGATCATACTGAAGTGCTACAGAGGTGAGGAGTACTGGAAATGCCTTAAAAAAAAATTCTCTGATTATAAGGACTTAAAAGAAAGCCGTTCCTGAAACAGTTGGTAGCAGCAGCCCAGGGTCAGCAATGCCTTCTACCTGGGGCCGCATGAACTAAGAACATTAATTGAGCCTCCTGGGTATGTAAGCCTCTTATCTACTTACACACAGCACTGTCTCTGAGCTGGAAAAAAAAAGATTATTAGCTATTTTTAATGAACAGCAGTAGCATGTGCATGCTCACCTACTCTTTGCTACAAGATGCTTCCTTCTGTCTATGCTTCTCTTTAAAACAGCTTTTTAGGATATGAGCCAAGACTTCAAAAGGGATGTAGGTGCCAGAGGAAGGGAGAAGGCCCCTCTTCATCCTTTAGGGGCTAAGGGTGCTCTCAAAGCTGCTGTTCAGCTCCTACAGGTGCTTCTCAGTGCCTCAGATCTGACATCTCAAAGCTGTCGTGTGGGGCTCTCCCTGCCTTCCTCCCTTGCTTAAGTGACTCCCTGTTTAGCGAGGCAGCCTTTGAAACCCTGTTCCTCGGCACCTCGCTCTCTGGAGGTGCGCATCAGAAGGGGAAGGTGGATGGGCTGCAGCTCCTGATGGGCACACAGACCAAAGGCAGACGTGATGCAGCGGAGGTTACACTTCGGATGACTGAAGTGCAACCTAGAGGCTACAAAAGAGCCTGTAAGTCTGCCAGCAGCCGAGCAGGGGCCCACAGCTGTGCTGACGTGGTGTGCAGGAGCCATCCCAGACTGGGGGACATGGCATGGTGGTGGGATGTGCTCAGCTCCCCGCTGAGAAAAAACCAGTCCCAGGGAGCCGCTGTTGGTCCCGTTCACTGGGCAGCCCTTGTCCCCTGCCCCTTGGGCATCCCCTGCTGTGCTTCTGCTTGAGATGCCCTGGTGTGATCCAAGGGTGACTTCCACCGCCTGCTGCCTTTTCCTTAATGTCTGGGAGTTGTTTGCTTTGCAGTTCCCCTTCCTGATGGTGCAGGTCATTTTGAAAGAAAGATGTCTGCTGCTCCCGCTCCCTTTAAAAGCCAAGGCTTTTCCTGCTGCTAGTCGGCTGTGAGCATGTTTCCTGTTACAAGTCTGCCCTTTCAGGTGCTTTCTGGCTATAAGCAATGCTGCTTTTCTGTTTCTTCTGAGGCTGATTCTCATTTATTGATCTCTTCTCCATAAACCACCACCGGTGGCCAGGAGGGATGGGGTAATTTCCTCCCTCGTAAGCCATGCTTCCTAACCAAATTAAGCCTGGATTCACTGCTGACCTTCACTATACCACACTTAGGGATAATTCAGGCCAGGGTGAGGATCTGAGTGCTCCAGGGCATTCTCTGCCCTCCAACTGTGTTTGAACCCAGAGGCTAATTGGGAACCAGCTGTGCTCTGTGGCTTGGCCAAAATGATTTCTAAGCAAGGGCAGGGCAAGACACAGGAGAAGAGCAGGTCCCCAAACAGGCATTTATCATCCTCTCTGCTTTCACCTACAGCTTAGCCCAAGACTTATGTTGTCCCTTTCCTTGCAGGGACCAAGCACATCAGAAAGTTGGCCAATGATGGAGCTCGAGGCACAGCCTGATGTGGGTGCTGGTTCTTCTTGACCACGTAAGTCCTTCTGCTTGGTGGCTTCTTCCCATCCTGGGTGGCTTTGTCCAGTCCGGGGTCAGGATATCCAAGCCCTTGCCTTTCTCATCATTTTCCCTGAGGAAACTACTTTTTGCAGGGCTGTAAAATCCCACCCAGAGTGATGGGATGAGCATGGAGGCACAGCCTGGCTGCTCCAGAGCTTGGGGCACACCTGAAGAGCTGTTTCCATGATTGTTTATCACACCAGAATGATAGCATGAGATGTTTTCCCTGAGAGCACATGTTAGATGTGATATATGTTCCCTTCCGGCTGTGATAGGCCAGGTGCTGCCTTGCAGTTCTGGTTCCTGGCCCTAATCCTGCTCTCTCCCGGAGGCTGATCCTTCCCCTGCCCCTTTCAGCATTTTCTAGCTCTGTTCTCAGCTTGTTTTTTCAAAGATGCGTCTGAGGGCCAGTCTAACATCCCTTGTGTGTGTCTCACTTTGTCTCTGCTGGGTTGCTTTTTGCCATAGGAAAGGGGAGTGGGAATAAAACTCCTGTCACTGAGGATCTCAGAGTGGTTTCCGAACCTCTCTTCTTTGTACTGTGGTGCTGCTGGTGGGAAAATTGAGTCAGGGAGCAGCGCTGGGGCCATGTGCGCTTCTTACATCAAATGCTTGCCAGAGCTGGAGCAGAACCGGTTTGCAGGATCCCCAAATGGTGCACAGCTTGTCCTTCCCCGTCTGCTTTGCTTCCCTCACCAGCCTGTGCAATACAGAACAGGCTGTGGTTGGCAGCGGTTACTTTGCACCAGAGCCTGATGGTGTCAGCCCCTGAGTCGGGGACTGTCGTGTAGGGTGAGGTGTAGAGGGAGGCATTAAAACTCTGGGAGAGTTGGCAAGAGGCAAAGAAAAGCAACAGCGAGGAGGCTCTCTTCCAAACTTATATATATGATTTAAAAGAAAAAAAAAAAAAGCTGGAGCTAAAAAGGCAGCTTGAGGAGTGAAGCTGCTGGAGTTTTCCGAGAAGGCTCCCAAGACGCACAATGGGAACATCTGTACCTCGGCCCCCTCCTTGGAAGGGTCTCCGGCCGCAGAGCGGGGCTGGCGTCAGCCGGCGGCGGCGGGGCCGCGCTCGCCCCCCTCCCGCTCCCCGCGGCCTGGCCCCGCTCCTCCCGCTGCCGGGCTCGTCCCGTCCGTCCCCGCTGTGCTGCCGAGTGTCCCACGCAGGAGCGGGGAGCGAGGGGTTTGGCCCCGGGAACAAGAGCCCCGTGTGCCGCCCGTGAAAAGCGTTTTCATCCGGCGCTTGCTGAAATGTCCCGGTATCGGGTGCAGCTCAGCCCCGCGCCCGAGGATGAGGTGGGAATCCAGCCGTGCACGCTGGTGTGGTGTCTCGGTCCTGGCACGCGCGTGGGATGCGGGCGGACCTCTCTGACGGGCAGCCCAGCGGGTGCGTTTGGTCCCTGCTCTTTTCCCCACGGGTCCCTTGCTGGGGGTGGTGGCCTGAGACGGGGGATGCGTTTGGAGGCAAGTCCAAGGAAAAACTCCCTTCCCTCTCCCCATCAGCTTCTCCATCTCTCCCCCACTGCTGCCCATCCCCTCTGGCTGCTCCTGGCTTCTTTGCCTTCCGCCAGCCGTGCTGGGCTGTGCCCCCAGCTCAGCATTGTCACCTTGGGAGAAAGGGAGCAGGCTCCAGGGATGCAAACCGGGGCTCATGTGTCACCCTCTCAGAACACGACAGCCAGACTCAGGGGAAGCTTGGGGACAGAGGAGGGGACAGCTTTCTGGAGGCTTCATTAATCCCCACTGACCTTTGAGCCCATGTTCCTCCACCAATTTATGAATTCCTGAATTTATGCTTTGTTAAATATCTTGTGCACTTGGGAAATCTGTTGAAATGCATCACAAGCAGACATTTAGATATTGTGCAGTCCATCAGTGAAAAAATCACCTGTTTGAGCAGAGGGGCAGACTTGTTTCCCTGCTCTGAGTTTTCTCTACTGAGATACAACTAAACATGGAAAACAGATTCATGTCAAATGTAGCATGAGCCACAAACATGATGCTTTGTAATTGTTTATAAGGGGATATTCTGAGGTTACACAAAGGTAGATTATGGAGATTACAGGATGGCAGGGTTCTTCCTGATGCTGTAGTTATGCGATAAATGTGGGCTTTTATTTGCTGGGCTGATGGCAGGGGAGTCCTGGGGTTCCTGAGGGTGAGAGGCAGTGGGAAGGGATGTGCCCACTACCAGATGTGTGATGAGCCCGTGTCTTTCCAAGGCAGGGGATCATTTAAACATCTGATAGCAGCGCCAGTGGAGGTACCTGGGATTTAACCCCACAGCTTGACCAAAACTTTCCTCCAAAAGGGGAAACCTGGAAGATCAAAATCAGGCTCTGCAGGCGGTTGTTGTATTCATGTACTTGTTCTTCACTTGTGCCCTCAAAATGAGAGACGTTAGGAACGACTGCTCCCTCCCGAACCCTTCCTTCCCATCTCCCCCCAGACTGAACAGGGAGTCTGGCCAGCAGGTATTTTCAGCACGGGAGCCTTTGCGCAGACTCTGCTTTTATCTTGGAGGCCTGTGAGTGCCATTTTGCCCTGTTTCACACCTTTTTTCCGGAGCCAAAAGGCACGTCCCTGCCTCTGCTGGCGTAGCTCCTGGAGGCTCATCGCCACGTGGCACGAGAAGCCCGTCTTCCTCCAGGGTGTTTGGGCTTCTGCTGCCGACAGGGCAACAAGAAACCATTTTTGGAGCAACTTCTTTGACCAGAGTTCCATATTATTGCCACCTTAGAGTGACAACAAGTGCTGCTCTGTGAAGCTCTGGCTTTGATCTTTTCCATCATTCTGCTATTTTATGAGACCAGAAGGTTAAGGGGGACATGGGCATGTCCTACAGTGCCCCCACAGGGTGCCCTTGTGTGACTTGGCCCCTGGAAGTTGCCACTCACAGCTGGGATTCCCATTGTATAAAGGCAGGAGTGGTTTCTAATAAAAGGCAAAGAGTCTTGTCCTGGCCAGGTGAAGGCCAAATGCAAACAGTGACCTCCCAGGACTGCAAACAGAGCCTGGCGCTGACCTGCAGAGCTCCTGCTATTCCTGTCCTGGGTCCCCTGCCGATGCCCTGCCATCCCGTTCCCTCGCTTCCTCTTGCTCCTCCCTAACAGAGATGCACAATGCTGCTTTATGCCCGTTGATTTACATTTCAAAGTGAATAAATATCCTATTAGGAGTAACGTGCCTTAGCTCATCTTCCTCCTTTTTCCCTCCTGCCCCTGGTCCTGCAGAACCATGGCTGTACATGGGTTTTGGGCAGTGGTTGTGGATTTTTTCTATTTTATTCCAATGTGTTTGTGCTGAGGTTTCAGTGCTGCTCCCGACAGCGGTCCCTCATCATGCTGCCGAGAGGGCTGCGTGGTCGATGCGCTGCCAGCTTGTCTTTTAGGGTCACCATTCCAAAACGAAGCAACCGTCCCCAAAACGCACAGTGATTTAATGGGGCAAAGCACACGGCATTCACGCTCCTCTTGCGGGCTCGTGGCAGGCGCGGGACGCACATCACCCGCCAAATTAATGACCACTGCTATGGGTCGAGGGAAGAACTGTGCATTGCTTGGTATTTTGACAAAAGTCTGGGGGGGCAACGTGAGTTTTTAAGCGAGGAGAGGCTTAGCCCCCTCCTGCCCTGTCTGTTCTGGACATGAGCTGTTTGTGTCTGCAACCCTCCCAAAATCCGCCCAGGTCCCTGCCCCGTCCCCAGCCTGCGAGGGACCGGTCGGGAACTCGGCAGCCCGAGGGCACCACCTAGTGAGCAGCCCGGACTGCGCGCACCCGGAGCGGGCAGGCGTGGGGGGAGACCGGGGGGTTCCCGGGGGTCAGCCCGGAGGAGTGCAGAGTTCTGCTTTCCCCCTCCCCAGCCCAGCTGCTTTTCAGCTTTCTCTGCGGCGATGCCCGGGGAGCGGAGGAGAAGAGCCTTCGCCAGGCTCCGGCCATCGCTGCCACGAGCTGAGGCTGCTCTGTTTCAGAAACAGGGTCACGCTGCCCTCCAGACACCAACGCTTGCTGCTCTGCCCTGTGCCAGCTGGCGTTGGAAAGATGACAATATTTTGTTGTTTCCCAGTTTGGAGAATGAAATACAAGTATGGTGGCTGATGAAAGATGATGGCCTGGGGTCCCAGGCGTGCGGGAGCAGAGTGGTCCCAGTGGTCTCTGTGCTTCCCCTGAGGATGCTCCTGGCCTGCGGGCAGCTCTGAAACCATCCCTTTTGACTTAGCAAATTCAAAGCAAGCACCATAGGTGCTCTAACATCTGCCTGTCTGCACACCAGGGGTGAGGTGGTACAGGGAAAAGCAGGCTGGAAGACCAGAAGTTTGGTGCAGAGACTAAAGCTCCCCGAGATGGTGCAGTTACTGGGGACGGAGGAATCGCTGTGCCGTGCTGGGAGGGCTGAGCTGGGTCCTCTCCCCCGTTGCCTTACTGGGAATTGCACGTATCGCCAACCCGCGCCTTGCTGGGGGCCCCGCTGCGGTGCCGGGGGTGACCCCACACCTGGGAGTTGGAGCCGAGGGTGTGCAGGGAGGGTTTCTCCCCCGGCCACATCCTTAGCACCGTGTGCTGGACCCGCAGCAAGCCCGTCCCACGCACCCCGCGCGCCTGGTGCACGGGAATGGGGGGGTGCAGGATCCGGGCGCTGGGTCCCTTGGGAGATGGGGCGCGGGGAGCAGTGCCGTCTCCTTTCACCCGCAGCCAGCCGCCGTGCTGAAGTGGCTTGTTTTTCATCTGGGAACGGCTGTTGCTAGGCCGCACTGGTCCCTCGTATTGGTCGGGAAGGGTTTTTGCAGCCAATCGGCGGGGCTGCGCTGGCGGCTCGCGGACGCACGCCTGCACACCCGCGCACCCGCATGCACACCCCTCCCGCAGCTGAAGTGCTAAGCGGCCGGCAGATGTGTCTATTCATTGCTAGATCGCACCTATTTGCTTCTTCCGGCCAGGCAGGTTATTAGGGCTCTGGAGAATTTAATTTAGAGCAGGTGGCAAGTTTTCTGCTTTCTAATTCCCACTGCGGGCAGAGGAGAGCGGCGATGCTGGGAGCAGGGGTTCAAGGAGGTCAGTTCCCCCTTTTGCTGCAAGCCGGCTTGGTTTTCAACCAGCGGCTGCAATGGGACGAATCATCCCTCTGTGTCCCCACGGTGAAGCAGCACCAGCACGGGCTGTCCCTGGGCAGGGAGATGCTCCGGGCTGTTCTTTGGTGCCAACGTTGCCACGCGCGCAGACACCAGGGATGGGACCACATTTGGGACCACGGCCGAATGCTCGCTGCGTGGGGTAGGAGACACATCCCTGGAGCCAGGTCTCCTGGTCAAAGCTGCTGTTGTGCTCGTAAATATGTCGAGCATCCTTTGGGCATCCCACACCCATCCAGAAGAAGCAGAACCCCAGGTGCTTCCTCCAGCATCTCCAGCTGCAGAGGCAACTTGGGGCAGAGCCCACGCAAGCTGGGATGGGGACGTGCACTCCTCCATGGCTGCAAAGCTCTCGCCCTGCAGGATGGGAAAAAGCACCAAAAATGTGCAGGAAACAGGACAATCCATGCTAGACTCAATTTCTGAGGGTCCCCCGTGACAAGCTCAATCTAGCTGGATGGCAGGGACGGGGGGGCTCGGTAACAGCAAGCGAGAGCAGATCGCGGTTCGAATTGTCGTCTGCTGCTCAAGGAGAAGCTGTTGCTAGACAGAAGTAAAAGCTGTCGCCATCGGCTCCCATTGGCTCAGACCCACTCCAATGACGAGCTTATCAGTTACCTGCTCCTGCAGCTGCCTGAAAAAACTCATTTGACAATGTTTTTCCTCTGATAAAAAAGCCCCGAGTTCCCATTGCTGGATTCGTGGGCTTGTGTTAATCATTATTCAGGGTCGTCGAGACAACTGACGAGTTTTCTGCAGATTCTCGAATTGTCATGAAATTTAGCGTAAATGACGAGCCGGCCCAGACTTTGCTCCTGCTCTCTTCCACCTGCCCGAAGGTGCTCAGCACCACCGGGCTGCCCTGGTGACAAACCGGGGCAAAAGCTGGCTCTTAGCAGCAGCAGCTCCCTGACATTTAGGTGAATATTCACAAACAGCTGTGAAAATCCTGATTAGGTCTTGATCGGTTCACTGGGTGGAAAAGGGGTGAAAATTGCCTTTCGTGTTATTCTGAGCAAACCTACTTGTCTGGCACTCACCGATGCCAGCAGGTCGTGGGTTGCTGCCACCACCCCGTCATCTGTCCCCGGGTTTGCTTTCATGCCCGGGTGCCAGTCCTGGAGGAGCTTTCCCAAAGGGCTTGGAGGGAGGCTCCTCCGTGGCTCCCCCACTTGTCCTCAGCAGCCGTGCCGTGGGGGGTTCGTGGGCTTCACAGCACAACGTGGGGTTTTTCAGCCCTTCACGGCTGGTGTAAATGCGCACCGGCCCCCAGTTTGTTTCTCTCCTTCTCCAAGAGCTGGAGATTACGACACAGCAGCAAAGCTTGCACGTGGGCAGCATTGCTTTGGCTTCATTGCTGCCTTCAAAGTTGCCCCCAGAGCAGGACAGCGGTTCAGCAGGGGGTTAAATCAGCGTGGTGGTGACAGGGACAGGCTCTGCATCAGCAGACAGAGGGTGGCAGGCAGGGAGCTGGGCTGGGAGAGCTCCCCGATGGGAAGCAGCTGCCCTGGATCGCAGAGGACGAGTGCTTACAGCTATCTGTCCCTTGCCGCAGAGCCGACCCCACGTATCGCAGCCCAGCACAGGCACGCTTTCAGAAGCTGTCCTCACTACAGCGCTTTGATGGTTGAGACTTTATAAATGTTCCGATTGTGATTTTTTTTTTCTTTTTCTTAATTACTCCTTCCTCTCACCTGTGCCTGACTGCCTCGCAGGATGAGTCACAGGCTGATAAACCTCCCGGCCCTCCACCTCTTGTCGCAGCTTTCTCTGTCCTCATCCCCACACGCCCGTGTCTCGAGTCGTGCCATCCCACGGCCAGGAGTTCAGGGGCAATCAGTGCACGGGTTGCCAGCCCGGGGCGGACAGGCGGAAACACACCGAGAAACAAGCCCAGAGCTGTCCAAGCTCCTGTGCTTCTCTCGTGCCAGCCTGGAACAGGTGGAAACGGCAGGTAGGAGCGAAGACCTGCGCCAGCCATCCTCGGGCACGCAGCTGGGTGCAGCCTGTGCCCCGCGGTGCTGCTGGTGCTGCGCGGGGCTCGGCTGAGCTGCACCCCAGGAGGGTGGGTGCTGCACAGGTCTCTGCACCAGGAGCACGCCCGGCACACGAGGGCACGAGCAGCATTTAAAGACCAGGCGTGGAGCCATGTTTCCTACCAGATTTGGCAGTGGGCAGATAGCCCATGGGTTCCTTAAGCAGACCAGGCTGCTGTTATTTCTTTCAGTGGAGCAGCACAGCTGTTAAAGGAAGATGGTGCTGGTGCCGCTTGGAGGGCAGATCTTTTTTTGGCCTGCTCGATGTGTTGGAGTATTTCTGAGCCATCCCCACGCTTCCTCCGCCTGGCAGGGAGGAGTTAAGGGAAGTGTGGGATGCCTCGTGGAATTGCAGCGCTGGGATGCGTTGGATGCGTGCGTCAGGTGTGCTGCGTCACCCGGCTCCTCGGCCTCTTCCCAAGGCTGGGGCAGGGAACAGCCTCTGACCCGCCTAGCCTCGCTATGCTGCACGGTTTTGCTTTAACGCTGGCTGCCGCGCCTGCTTGTTGCACGGGAAGGCTCCCAAAAGCCTCCGCGGTGCCGTCCCACGGCCTCCCTTCTTGCACCGAGGGCTGGGGTCCCCGCGGTGACCCCGTGCCCGGGATGTGCTGCGCCCTTCCCCTGAAACGCATCTTTTTGTGCTTGAGCAGTGCGGTGACCAGCCGCATGCAGGTTTTCCTGCAGGCAGAGCATTTCCCCAGGCAGGGACAAGCTTTGCAGCCACCCTGGGAATAGGCTTTTTTTTTTTTTTCCCCATCCGAATTGTTTTTTAAAAGTGTACCGAAGGCAGGTGACTCACGCACCACTGAGCCGCAGGGAAGCAGGGCTGAGCCAGCCTTCCCCACAGCACGGCCTCATTTCATTCTTAAAAATACTGGCTGGGACCAAGTCTTCCCCTCTAAAGCAGGCACCGCAGCAGCACCTCCAACAGCAGCCTTGTCCCTAATGCGGGGACTAATGCAAGGAACCACCTTGCTCCATGAGTTGCTTATTCCAGCCACAACCAGGCCACCTAAGATACCTTTTGTGGTTGCAGGTGGGTTTTAAGCACTGGAGTGCTTGATCATGCCAGCACACACACGAGGTTTTTGCAACAATGATTTTTAATTCAGAATTTGACAAATATGACAAAGTGCATCCTAAGCTGTTGTCCATGGGGTCTAGACACCGATTAGACCTGGACTTTCTTTCCAGGCTTCACTGTGCAAAGACTGTGGGGAGGAAACTGGTTGTGTAACTGGCCCCAGATGGTCTGCAGCCTTCAGGCATCAGTAAAACAGCTTTAAATTGCTGTCCCAGAGCCGTGACATGCACCATGGTTAGGACAACCTCCAGAGGACTTGCTAGCCTCAGTTCTCCCACAGTTAGCAGCAAGATGTGCCACCCACCCACCACGGAGGGTGTCCCCTCAGAGGGCACTGGAGGTGCCCTGAGAGCCCCACTCCACCGCCACGGCGGTCGCATGCCCATGCGGGCTCCTCCAGGTTGGCACTGGGACCCTGCTCGTCCCCAAACACCAAGTGACACATCAACGCGGCCTGGCCACTGCGCTCCTTTCTGTGGGACAGCTTCGTGCAGCAGCCAGAGGCTGCAGGCAACATTTCTGGGAGATCGCGGTCCCTGGGGAAGGACATCAGCAGCTGTCTCCTCGCCTAGAAGCTGAAGGCACCAGGACGTCCTGAAATACGCAGACGAAATGCCATCCCCTGTCACAGGCTGCCTCCGATCAGGTCCACGGGCCAGTACTGGTCATCCATGTACTGGTCGCTGTCTGTGCTGGGGTCTGCAGGGGGGCTGGGGGGCCGTGGGGGCAGGCTGCGGGCCAGCTCCGTCTCCCACTGCACCTCCACCAGCCTGTAGAGCTCCATGGTCGTCTGAGCGTCCTCCACCGATGAATGCCCTTTGCAGCCGATCTGAGCAAAGAAGAAAAAGCCTCGTAAGAAAAAAGGGCCGGCAAAAATCCTACAGGTCACGTTTGCTTGCTCATAAGGACAAGTGCTAGGGGTTTTGGAGACGGAAAGGCTTGATGCGACATCGGAGAGGCTGAGGAGATGTATGCATCTCTCATCTTTCTGGAGGGCACATGGGATGAACACGGTTGGTCTCCATCTCCCAGAGAGCACCCCACGCAGATGCAGGGCCAGGCTGACCACACAAGCTCAGACAAAACGGGAACCACATCCCCACCGAGGTCTCTGGCGCTTACCTGGATCTTCTTCTGGAGCAGGTGCTTGGCCAAGCTCTTGAGTGAGGCACTGACCCTGACGGGCAGCCCTGCCTTCTGGTTCAGCAGTGGGATCCGGCTGGTGTCTCGAGTCCTGTCTTTTGGGTGGAAGTACTTCAGTGCCTGGAAGTCATTGTGGATGGCGTGTCCTACCACAATCTTGTCTTTCAAGATCTTCAGGATCTGGAAGCATCAGAGGGGGTTAGACAGGCAGTGCAGCAAAAAAAGCACTGCTTAAGTATAAAATAAACCATTTTACGTTAAATTCAGTTTCTTCAGTTCTAGTTTTCTGGGTTCCCAGAACCGAGCAGTAACAAGCCGGTCCCATTACTGAACTATTCTGTTCTACAAATTACATACCACGCTTGCCGTGCAAGTCCACAGCAATGCAAGGCAGGCACATCGTGCACTGCTTAAAGCCTCAGCTGCAGCAAACCAACCCTCAGCACGGCTTAGGAGGCTCCCAGTCCTGCGCTCGCATCTCTGCCTCAGAGCAGCTCAGCACGGGCCACCAAACATCGCAGCTTGCGGCCGGCAGGAAACACACAGCCTTTTCTCTTTCTTTTTTACAAAGCACGAAGTTACAGTTTGCATTTGCAAAACTGTTTTTTGCTTGATGCTTGAAGCAACGGGACCCCCTCACCTCCGCCTGGGCAGCCCTGAAGGGAATGGCGTTCTTCATGTGCTGCTTGGTGATGCCGCTCCAGCGCGTCCGGTAGTCCACGATGGGGAGCTCGGGCTGGACGTACTTGTCGTAGATGACGTCCCCCTCGTAGCTGACCACGGTGCACCGCGCCAGCTCGCTCAGCCTGCCCCGAGGGCCGGTGCCCACCATCTCGCAGTCGATGGCCACGTATTTGCAGGGGTGCAGGGGTGGGGGGGACGCATGTGCCCCTGTGGAGGTTCCACCACCGCCATCACCCTGGGACGGCAGCGCGGAGCGGTGCCTGGCGATTCCGTCCGGAGAGGTGGATGGGGCCAGGGACAGCGCCTGCTTCGGCCTGGGGACCTTCCTGCTCCGCGGGACCACCTTGGCGGGCCCATCCGGGGGGACCTGGCTGCCCAGCTGCCGGCGGGGGCTCAGCAGCCCCTTCTGCTCCAGCAGCGCCCGCCGCTCCATGAACCTCTGGTGCTTGCGGCTCCTCTTCTTGCTGCGGGGCTGCTGTGAGCCGGGGCCCTGTAGGGCCGTCCTGGGGCTGGGGGGTCCGGCGGGGCCATGGGAGCCCTTGGCGGTGGGCAGGGGGGCTTTGGGGAGCAGCAGCGGCGTCA
>VXAL01018103.1:0-14406 GCA_013399475.1 Chauna torquata | reverse complement strand
CAGAGGTGCTCAAGGCCAGGCTGGCTGGGGCTTTGAGCAACCTGACCTAGAGGGAGGTGTCCCTGCCCAGGGCAGGGGGTGGAACTGGGTGATCTTGAAGGTCCCTTCCAACCCAGACCGGTCTGTGGTTCCAAGATGCCCTGGCTATAGGGTGCCCGGGCTGCAGTGTGGGGAGCTCCCTGCGTGGGTCCTGTTATCAGGCTGGGTGCTCGCTGCTGTTTGGGGCAGCATCGCTCCTGCAGCAGCCAAGGGGCAGCAGCGTGGGGTCTGCATCCTCTGGGAGCTCCTCCCAGCTGTGGGGCAGCTCTGGCCGAGGCACGGTGGCAGCAGATGGGGTTTCAGACCAGCCCCTCGTTGCTTCACTTTGGAGGCTCACGAAGGCAACGGCCGAGGTGATCAGAAGTGGAGAAGCATCAGGCGCGGCCCCGGCCACCAGCTTGTCCCCGCCACAAGGCCAGGAGCCTTCCGCCTCGCCGGAGAGGCCGCGCGCCCTAAGGCAGACTGTGACTTGTTGTGGTGGGATGAGCCATACAACAACAAAATCACTAGTCTTCCAGAGGGGGCCAGGCACCGTGTCCGTCCTCGTCCCGTGGGAACCACGCTGCCATCTCCCACCGATACAGGGACGTGGGGACGCAGGACAAGTGTCCGCACCCTCTGTCCTTCCACCTTTTTGCCTCTGTGAGCTTGTTCTGCCTGGTCAGAAAGGAAAGATTTAAATCACCCTGCAACTTATTTTTTCCTTGTCCTTTTAACTTTTTCCTTCTGGCTGGTGAACCTCTTCCTTAAATCCACTGTTCTTTGTTTTGCATCTCTTGCTTCCATCCTGGCTGTTCAGCTAATTAATTCCCCCTAATGAGAGCAGTTGGAGTGTCCCACAGTAACTTGTTAGGGAGCCCTGGCAGGTGTTTTTGTAGAGATTTCTGCTCGATTTTGTTATTTTGGTGAAACTGCAATGCAGCTCTTGGGGCCGGTTCATTTGGGGTTTTGGGGGTCTCTTCACCCCGTGTTTCCCCCGTGGGTGTGAGCTGGCCACCGCAGCGCTGCCTGCACGAGTGGGAACAAACTCCACCCCTGGTGCAAGAGAAGTGGAGGCTCAACTGCTGGTCCGGCCGCCTTCCTCGCTGAGATTCAGGCACCTGGGCCCTTCTGTGCTTGTCGATGGAGGTGGCTGACAGCATCTCCTCCGGGACATCGCTGTTGCGCTTGGGGGTCTGCTCGGCCCTGGCTTGTCCCCAGTAAACCCATCCAATGCCCCAGCCTTTGCTCAGCCAGCTTCCTTCCCAGGCTTCACGGTTTACAAGAGGCACGGGGTTTGCACTGGCAGTGCCCAGTTACCCCCCTTACACAGAAACCTCGGCGGGAGCAATTAAGAGCATTTGGAGAGGAAGAGAAAAGCTTTTTCCAGTTTTACAGGTCAGGCTGCAAGTGAATAGCGGTGCCATTTGTCTCCTCTATCCCAGGTGCGAGGATGGAAGTGAGAAAAGCCAAAACTGCTTTAAATGGGTCCATGTGAGAGCTGTGGGCCCCTCCGATCCCACTAGCCCCTGTGCTCTGGGTTATCAGCAGGCAGTTTGCACAGCTCACAGTGCAGAAGGAGGCTGCTCCTGCAGGGGGGAAAAAACCAAACAAATAAACAAACAAAAACCTGCAGCGAGGAGTTTGCACTGGGGAAAAGGTGCAAATAGGACCAGCAAACGTGGGGGCAAATACAGGCTCTGTGGGAAGCAGGGCTGGAGCCTGCAAACGCCACACGGGTGCTGAGGAGACGTCAGGCGGGAGCTCCCTTGGAGCAGACTTGTGTGGAGCGAGGTCTCCGTCCCCACGAGGTCCTGGCAGGAGATGCTGGGCACCAGCTGGTGGGAGCCGTGCTGCGGGTGTCACGACCGAGCCCGGAGTTTTGATGAATACAGAGCACGCCAGAGCCCGAGAGAGGTTTCTGCGGTGTTTGCGCGATTTGAAATAATAACGAAATCTGTAAAACCCTGGGTGGATCACGAATAGAATAACAGGCTAAATTTGCCAGATGAACAATTTACGAGAAGCGACTGGCCGTGCTCCAAGCCAGCCCAGCGCCAGCCCGGCCTCAGGCTGAGCAGCCTGGGTGGCTCCATCCTCGGCTGTGACCTGGTCCCTCTCCTGCCACCTTGTCACTGCTCCTGCAACAAAAGCTGGTCTTTAGGCAAGGCGTCTGCCTCCCGGGCATCACTGCCCGTACCTGCAGGACTTTTTGCAAAGCTCTTGGTCCCCTCAAGAAATTATCTATGGCTTATTTTCAACATCTGGCTCTGCAGAGGGTATCTGTAGGTGGCTGCAGGCTCATGGACATGTCCGTCCTCTGCCCCTTCCCTGTCCCCAGCCGTTTCCCTGCCCTCGCCACGGTGGCTGCAGGCTGGAGGAAGGGAGACAGGAGACATTTGGGACTGGAGATGAGCGCGCGCCAAGTCCCAGTGCTGGGAGGCGGCGGCAGCCAATTAACGTGATCATGTTTATGAATGTGGATCAGTAATTCCAGGTGAAGTCCCCGAGCGTGGTGCCGAGGCGAACAAAGCCGCCCGCCCGGCCAGGACCCCTGCCAGTGCCAGCACGTCCCTGCTGTGACTCTGAAATGCCTCATTTCCTGCTCCCAGCCCGGACACATCTCATTTTGTCTCCTATTAACCACCTGCGCAGTGCTGGGTGTACCCGTCCCCTGCCCTCCCGCCTGTGCAGGGGGGACATCCTTTGGCCATGTGGATAGCGGGTGGGGAAGAGGAGCTCAGGGTAAGGTAACTCGGGGAAGGACGGGGGCTGATCAGAGCAGCAGGGATGGAAAAAGCAGGGCTGAGCTGTGGGAGAGGAGCAGCACGCCCTGGCCTTTGCCGCACGGAGGCTTGGAGCACTGCAGCCCTCTTGCTCCAGAGCAGAGTCCAGCAAGGGAGGCTGGGGTCCCCGGGACCTCTCCTGCGTCATTGCACCTTCTGTCCCCTCTGAAGAGGGCAAAGCGGTTTGTCCTCTGCTTGGCCAGCCCCTGGCTTCCCTGCAGCCGCCTGGCAGCGCAGTCCCTGCTTGCTGGAGCGGGGCTGAGACCGCGCACACGTTCCAGGGTCATGCCCAGCCACCTTACACCTGAAGGGCAGGACGGCAAGAAGTCTGGTAATGGTAACATCAGCTGCAGCTGGTACCCTGAGGACCTCGGTGAAGAAGTGAGGAGTCTCCAGAGGGTCTTGAGCAGCTGGGTCTCGAGGAATGCTGTCCTCAGCCCTGCTTTATGCCCTCAAAGCTTCAGCTGTAGCTGCTCTTTGGATTCCCATGCTGACTTGTGCAAAGCCTCCAGGAGAACACGTCCCTCCTAGGGACTCAGGAGGACACGGACAGGCTGGGTGCAAGAGCACCCACCCAGCCTTGAAGATGCCTCAGCGCTGAGAAGTCTTGCTCGGAAGGCACGAAACCATGGCCCTCATCCTCTGACACCTCCTCCACCACTCCTCGGGCATCTCCTGTCCCCTGTGCCCGGACCCCAACCCCTCCAGCATGTGCAGACCTCCTCCTCGGCCATGTCCCGGTGGGTGCCAGTGCTCTGGGGACACCGCTGGGGACAAGGAGCCTGGCTGGCTGTGCACGGGGACGGGCTGCCCGCGACGGGGGGTGCCAGGCAGAACCACCGCATCCCAGGGCAGGGAGGCAGAGGGATGCTCCCGAAGCAGACGGATGCTGCCGTGCGGCCGTGGCTTCTCTGGCTCGCCCCCAGGAGAGCAGTAAGCAATTACGGGCCACGCAGAGGCTTCATTATCGCTCTGTCGTGGCCTCGTTTGATGAGACGTTTTATTGCCAAACTTATTAAAAGTGAAACGTGCAGTTTCTGCGCAGCAATTTCCTGCCTGCAGCGATAAGCCGGGCTGTGCCCGCTGTGTAATAAACTGTTATTTTTTTGTACGTCCCTGGCTGCGGTGGCGAGGAGGAGAGAGGGCCTGGCTCGTGTTAATTGCGATGGTTAATGAGATCTATTTCAGGACTTAGGTGCGAGGTGCTGTGTGCCCTCCCCTGCCACTGCTCCACGGCTGGGGTGGTCTCCGGTGGCTTCGTGCTCCGGGTGCCAGCAGCGGGGATGGGGTCAGGTCCCCCCTTTCCCACCCTCTCAGCACTTCCTCCTCCTCCTTTCTCCCCAAAAACGCTGGGTCCTGACCAGCCGGGTGCGCCCAGCCCTGAGCTCTCGGCTGGAAAAGCACCCGTCCGCTGTGAAACCTCCTGTTTTCTTCTTGCTTTGTGCAGGGAGGTCTTCCTCAAGGGGACACAGGGGACTCGGCCCCGGCAATCGCCCATGCTACGCGGAGCCGGTGAGGTTGGGCACCTCTCTGGTCTCACCTGCGGCAGCCCCAGCATCCCCGCTGCATCCCCCCGCCAGCCCCTCTCCCTCAGGGCTGCCCTCCCTGAAAAAACAACACCTGACAAATATCATCTCATTCTGTCGGAAACAAAATGTCGTCCTGAAGTGTGTGTTTTGGTTTAATTACATCTTTTTAATATGTCCTGAAAGGAAACTTTTCGTTAAAATGGAACATGTTGAATTGGATTTACAAAAATCCTGATTTTTTTTTTTCTTTTTAGACCTGGCCAAAGTTATTCATCGAATTCAACCTGGAGCCGCCTAACTTTTTGCAATAAACAATTTGTCACAAAAATTCCTCTTGGCTCAGGGAGCCCTGTTAGTTATTTGTCAGCAGTCAAAACCCTGTTGGGCATTTCCCGTATGACTTCTTTTCTTAACAGCAGCTTTATTGGTCTGGGAATTAACGGCAGAAAATGTGATACTTGCTATTCATTGCAGTCATCCAAAATGCCACTCATCTCATCAGGCCGCGGAAGCAAAGCAAAGTGTGCCTGAGGCTCCTGCATCCCTGGGTGCCACCACCACAGACTGGCGGGGTTTCACCCCAATTTGCTCCCATTCACCACTGTCCCCAGGCTGGGAGACCACACCGGGTCCCCTGTCCCCTTCCCTGTCCCCGCCGGCTGCCAGCCCCTTCCCTGCTGCCCAGCTCAGCCTCTCGCTGGGTGAACTCCCTCCGTCGCCAGCCCGGGCCCTCGTTAATTTGTACTGCAGCGTGTGTCGTGGGCTGACGTGTAATTAGAGCTCCTGAAGCCTGTCTCATGCTGTAATTGCCATGACAGGGGCCACAGCATATCCGCTTGTTAATTAGTAAACCACAATATCCCGGGGGCTTGTTGAGAGCTGCCTTAATTGTATTTCAGCTGGAACAGAGGGGTAATTACCCTTCGCTAGCACTGCCACTTTTTAATACTTAAATAAATAAATAAATGAATGAATAACAACCCAAAATGAGCTCCTCTTCCTCTCGGCAGCCTCTTCCTCTCCCCTCAGAGCACGCTGACCTGGTTTTCCTCCATCCTGCGAAGCGATGGTGTCTGAGCTTCCCCTATGAGGGGCTGGCCGTGGGTGGGTCAGAGGTCTCCGACCGGCGTTATTTTCCGTGCATAAACTTCAGAAGGATCCGGGCAATGGGATTCCTCAAATAAAAATGCATCCCCGCTGTCTGGGCAGGCACCGCGCTGGGGCTGCTGCTCAGGGTCTTGCTGCATCCCCTGGCATCGGGCCTCTTGTGCAGCCCCGTTTGCTTGCTGGGAATGCCATTTGCTGGGAATCTCATCCTGGCCTGTGTTTCATATCCCCAGTGTGCTTGGAGCACGTTGAGCAGGATTTCAGCATGCTCAGTGCTGTGCACAGCACGAAAATATCTCTGCTCCAGCAACCGTACACTAGCACATAAATTGGCAGCAGGGCTCCGGCTCCGGCGGACCCTGGAGGTGGAACATCTTCTAAACTCCCTTCTTGGCCAACCTCACCTCGCCGGTCAGCTGAGAGCCTTCTGGAACCTGGTTAAAAGCTTTTCCATCCTTCTATAGGAAGGGTGTCCTGCAGGCTGCGAGTGTGTCTGCATCGCTTGGAGGGGCCGCGGAGAGGTCCTGGAGCTTGGTGTGGGATGAAGGAGGTGCTGAGGCTCAGCATCGCCCTCCTGCCGGCACGCCGAGCGGCACCGCAGCCCCTCGTGCAGCGCTGCAGGGGAGCTCCCGGCTGCTCCGGGATCCTGGGGGAAGGTTAACCTGGGAAGCGATGCTAGCGCGCAATGGACGTCCTTTTTCTTCTGCTTCTCCCCCAGCCGACACAAAGAGCTCAGCCACCATCAGCCCTGCGGATTCCTGCTGTTCAAAAAATCGTATAATGGGCAACTGGCCTTCGGGAGACGGCTTGTGAATTGGTTTAAATAACAGGCCTGGCTCTCTCCTGGGAAGCTACCTGGAGGTCAGCCTTGAAGAAAAGATCGGTACAGCAGCTCCAAGCATTAGCAAGAAGAAATAACTGAAGCAAAGAGCCTTGAACATAATTACAGCCTAAGAGCTGCGGTGGGAACTCAGCGACCTAAGCCCATCTCCTGGACTTTAGTGCAATCAACAGATTGACACTGCTGGGTCCTGAAGGCTGGTTTTTGGAAGCCGTGCACCGGGACTGAATGCCAGAGCAGGCGGAGAAGCAGCGCAGGTGCCTGTTCCGAAGGTTGGAGCTAGAAAAGTGTCTCAAATGCCATGGCAGAGCCAGATGGAGGCAACCACTGGAACGCTCCCTGTGTAATTGAGGGCACCTTCAAGGGTGAGCACGAGGTGGCTGCCCACCTCCAGGATGCTCTCTGCTGCTGCCATGCAAGTCACTGTCATTAGAGCCGGGGATGGAGTTTATAGCTGAGTAACCACAACAACTTTGCACAAATTAAACAACATACTGCAGGTTAATTAGATTTCTCGCTGCTGCCTCAATTAACTTAGCCCTGTCATCTGCTGTCAGAAGTGGATGGAACCCCTTTGAAATTCATAGGCTTTATCACTTGGGGATGGGGAAGGCTAAACCTCTCCCTGGGGCAGCCACGCTGGTGGGTGAGCGTGAGTGCGCGTGTGCATGAGCGTGTGAGCGTGCGTGGACGGGTAAAGCCATCTTCTCTGCTTGGAAACCCCTGTGTGTGGCAGAGGAGAACGAAGGGAAGTGCACTTGTCCTCCACCAGCACAGGGGCCGGGGGGATTTCCCCTGCTGGCATTTCAAACCCACCTCGTCATAAGACGATCTTTAACAAAAATACACGTTTGGAGGAAGAGTCACTTATTCATCATTCCACACGGTGCTGTGTGAATACAAATAAATAAAAGGGCCCCCTTTGAAAACATCTGAGAATGCTGGTTTTGTATTTTTAAACCAATTTCCTTCGACTGTGTCAGGGCCTGTTTTGTGTTTGCTCGACAATTATGTGGCTAATGAGGACAGCCACAGTTACATTAGACAGGATTAGGAAGAATAAGGCTACAAACGCTTCGGTGCTTAAGACAACCACTAACTAATGGGGGGTAGGAGGGCATGCCCCAGGAGCAGGCGGCTCCTTGCGGGGTTTCTTGTGCCGTTCGGAAGGAGCTGGAGCGGGCAGCGGGGAACGGGCAGGCTGACCACAGGGCGAGGGAGACTCCTGGCCCTGCACGCTGCTGGTGGCCGTGCTCACGGGGCACGAGGAAGCTCACCGCGCTCCTGCAGCGCAGAGACACTGCTGCTCTCCGCACCGTCAGGACCCAGAAACATCCAGAGCAAGATCTCAGCTGCCATGAAAACACATTTCTGTGCCAGCCCTCCCACGCGTCCTCGGGTGGCTCGCTGCTGCACCGGGGTGCAGAGCAAAACATCTCATCCTCAATTCCCTCTTTGCAAAGAGGGCTCAATCGCGTGGCCGGGGTGGAGGTGCAGCCCTGGTAGGGACAGTGCTGGACGCTCGTGAACAAGCCCAGAAAGTGCTTTCTGGGGCAAGGCTGTGGTGCAGGGCGCAGGGCGCAGGCAGCTGTGGCTGTACCGAGAGCCCTGCTGCTCCGACAGCATCGTGGGCTGGGTGTGCTCACCACAGCTCGCATCAGCAAGGGTAAACGGAGACATCCTTCCGTGCCAGCCCCACCGGGGAGCGCAGCCTGTGCAGAAGGGGCTGGGGAACAGCCTGGGCCTTGCTCTTCCTCCCACTCTTTCTGTTGCCGCTGCGCTGCCCGTTGCTGGTTCTCCAGCTGCTCCTTTTTTCCCAGTCTCGGTGTCACGGTCCAGCAGCCTGTAGGGTCGTGCACAGTCCGCCATAGTCCAAGGAGAGGTGCCCGCAGCTCCTGGAGACGCCGTAGAGACCCCAGCTCATGGAGACCCCAGTTCCTGGGGTCCCAGCCCAGCCCTGGGCTGCTGTCACAAGCCACAGACCACGGCACCCTGAGGGCCATGCTTGCCCCTACTCTGTCCCCAGCGCGGCCACTGTGCCTGCACCTGCAACCCGAGTTCCTGGAAGAAGACGGCACGTGTCCTGAAGTGCCTCCCTTGAGCACAGGAACTGAATTGCACTCCACATGACTAATTTGTGCCCTAATTGGTGGGGAAACGAATGCCAGAAAGCGCTGGAATACCGAGAAGTGAAGCTCTCCATCTTGGCTTTCTTCAGGGAAATGGTCTTAATTAAGAGTCTGTCTTGCAAAGAGAGAGAATTTCCAGCTATGTGTTGAAACAGGAGCCAGGATGGAGTTTGCAGCTGAGACCAGCATCTTCTCCTTGCTGGGTCCGCTCGGCTGTTGCAAAGCGAGGGCAGGTCCGGGTTCAGGTTCCTCAAACCTCTGCATCTCGTGGGCCTGGCCAGCTCTGGGCTCCTTCCGTGCCCAGCACCCTGCAGGACATCCCCATGGCCCTTACGGCTCCGTTAGTGTTCCTCAGCCCCCAGAGCACAGCTTTTTCTTCCGCACACCAGGCCCGCCAGCAGCAGCTCCCATCAGAAGAGGTTGCACTGGTTGCAGCAGACCGTTTTAGCAGCCTGGGCCGCACCGGCTCCAGTACTGACTCCATGCCTACAATCTCCACCAATATTTGCACTACGGTTGAGCAAACTTCACGCCATTCACCGACCGCCCTTGGGCTCCACCGGGGCTTTTCCCTGGTGCATTTGCTCTGGATAAGCAGCGGTTTCCCCGCTCCCCGTGGCGGGTGGCCCCAGCCACCCCTTCCCCTTCCTGCCCCGCCGCCGCTGCAGAGCAGCACGGAGACGCCCCAGCCCCTTCCCCACGGCCTCGCCGTGCACAGCTGTTCCCTTAGAAATAGCCGTTGCCATGGTTTTTCCAAAGAAAACACATCTCTCCCCCCTCTTCCCCACCGCCACCACTCCCCACCGCCTTAACCTTGTGACAGCAGCGATGACGATGACGCGGCTGCCGGAGAAAGGCCACTTGGTGTAGCCATGGTAACAATTAGCTTTCTCTCCGTTTTACCTCGGGGGTGACGAAGCGAGGCAGACCCACGGCTGCTCTCCCGGAGCGGGTGCTTCCCCCGGCCTCGCGCCCGCAGCCGCCGCCGGCACGCGCCAGCCCCACGCCGAAGCATCCTGGGCAGGTGCCTCGCTCGGACGCACGGACGTCTGCAGTGTCTGTTTGTCTTGGGTGGCAGGGCACGTCCCAGGACCCTAAGCAAGCCCTAAGCATCTCCGCAGGGCTCCACCAGCCAGTGCAAGAGCGGAAGGCAGGGAGCTGGGGAAAGGCACCCCCTGTGCTTGGGAGGGGTGGGAGCATCTGTGCCTCCCCCCAACGCCCCCGGCTCGCCCAGCAGGGAGGAGGAAGGAGGGAGGAGGAGGATGGAAGGGGGCTCACAGGGAGCCGGATGTGCAGGGGAAGGCAGGGAGCTGGCCAGGATTTTGGCCATCCGTAGCCTGGCCCAGGGCAGGATGCGCGCTCCGAAACGGTGCCTCCGCTCCCAGCAGCGGCCGGGTAAACACGGTACAAAGCTGCTCCTTGGGTACATCAGAGTCACAGCTGCCGACTGCAGCAACTAAAATAAGCGTTTGCCTGCTTTTTATTCCTCTGAGCCCGGCAGAGCCCACTCAGCTCCAGGAGCGGAGCTGGAGTCTATTCTTAGCCCTGCAGAGCCTCCCGGCGCTGGGGAGGGAGCGGGAGTCCCTGCACTGCGCGGGGGCTGCTGGGTCCCACGCCGTCCCGGCCCCCGGAGCCCGGCCCGGCCCGAGGGGAGCACAGAGGTTGGTGGGGTCCTGGTTTTTGGCCGAGGAGGATTTGGGAAGAAAGCAGGAGTGGGGATGCCCCTGCATCGCTCTCAGCATCGCTGCAGGATTCGGCATCCCCAGGGAGCAGCTGCAATGCAGGCGGCTTTCGGAGCGGTCCATGCTCTCGCAAAGCTGGTTTTTTTCCCACCAAAGAGAGAATGGGAGGGAGTGTGGGACCTCTCGTCACAGCTGCCTTTGCCTCTATGAAGGGAGGTTTAATGGGAGTTTGCTATGCTGGCATCAGACCTCCTTTGCCCAGATGCAGCCATGAGATGTTTTTGCCCACCCCAACACTTCCCAGCGGTTTCAACGTGTGCTGCAGCCCATGGTGGCTGGAGGACCACCGCCGGCATCATGCCATCCCCCAGCATCACACCCTGCATTGCCCTGGGCATCACGCTCCAAAATGCGGGCATACGCGGGGTGGCCCTCAGCCAGACACAACGCACACAGCCGGGCACACCGCCGCCATCCCGGTGCTCCAGCCAGCATCCCATGGGAAGATCCCTGGGGACAAGAGCAGGGATGGGGACCGGCAGGGATGCAGCCGGTGGTCAGGCAGGGCAGGCGAGGGGGAGAAGCCCCGGCTCCATAGCAACAGGTACTCGCCACGTAATGGAGTCCTTTCCGCTCGGCCTCCGCAGCCGCCAGCCTTATTCGCATGGCCATAAATAATTCAATTTTCTCATTCATGCACATGAATGCTGCGGGCCGGGGCTCTGGGCGCGCTCAGCCTCCATCTGTCTGGGGGGGAAGGGGGAGGCAGGGCTTGATAATAGACTCCAGCATTTGTTTAACATGGATGAGTGTGGCCAGATGGCCCGGGGATGGTGAGGTGGGGACGGGGAGGAGGCGGGGGATGCTCCGGGGTTCAGTCGCGTCCCCAGAGTCCCCAGGTTTAGCCCAGTCCCTTGTGTTGATCCCAGTGCTCCTCTGGATGAGGAGGGGAGGATAGCAGGGGACCTGTGCAGGGACAAGCTCTGGCACATCCAAATCAGCATCTCTGTTGGAGACATGGACGTTTTGGACCGGAGTGGGCTAGGTGAGCTCAGGCTGCCCTGCTTTGCACCCTGCCTTTGGTGCCTTCCCGCTGGGGAGCTGTTTTAAGGGTCCAAACTCTGATGGACTGCAGAAGCACCGCATTATGTCAGGGATCAGCCTCAACCCTGGCGAGACACCGGGACAGCGTGAGCGAGGGAGTCACTCCCAAAATGAGACGCTTTGGCTGGAGATGGCCAAGACCACGCCACGGGTGCTGTTCACCGTGTCCCGCACTGCCGGGCAAGGGCATTCAGCCCCAAACCCTGCCTTAGGCACAGAATAACAGCCCCAGCGAAGGAGAGCCACGCAGCAGCTCGCTATTGCAATTAGCAGCCTCTGTGCCACCCTCTCGCAGGGGCGCGGGGGGGCACGACAAGAGAAAACACTAGAATTAGCGGGGTTAATAGACTGCGCTTTAAGAGCCTGCGTGTTACTGCCGTGGAGCCTGTGCCTGCTGCGCGCACACACGCCGAGCGGGGCTGAGACGCAAGGGATGCTCGTCATTGCCTGCTGCCATCGCTTCCTCGCCTCCCCCCGCGGGCTTGGCACAACACGGCCCAACGCGTGCCGAGGGCGTGAGAGCCGGGACCTTCATCCCCGCTCGGGGTTTGTGGTCACGCTGGCACGTGGCTCGCGCCCCTGGGTGGGCAGGCAGACCCTAGCGAGGAGACGCGTCAAGCCTTAGCTCTGCCCCTCTCGTGCCCAAATTACGTGCTCCGCGCGGCTGCACGATGGCAGCAAGGTCCCTGCTTCGTTCGCTGCAAAAGGCACCCGGGGAGGTCCCAAGCGGAGGTCGCATCCCTGCCCCAGGCGGCAGCGAGCACGCGTTTGGCCCCACGCTGAGGCACCGTCTTGGACCGAAGCCTGCAAAGCAGGCAGAGGACATGCTCTGCCTTCAGACACCATGAAAACAGGGGTCAAGAGAACAGCCCACGCCGCGGCGTCGTTATCTACCACCAGCACTAAGTGGTTCCCCCGTGGGAGTGGGAAGCGGTGTTTGCAGGAGGGTGCTTGCCAGGGGATGGCTGGGAGCGTAACCAGCTTGCGTGCTGGTGTGGCTGAACGCTGCCACGGATTTGGGTATGACACGTGTGCACGTATGTGTGTTTGGGTGCATTCACACACAGACACAAATTCCCTGCTGGTTGCACTAGGAGTGGGCTCTCACAGGACTTTGAAGCAGTGAAAGCTCAGTTAGATATCAACATCCCTGGAGCATCCATCCCGGCCAGCCATCGCTCCACAACTTTTCCTGCCTGTTGTATTTCCCCTGCCTGCTCCGTGTGTCTGTCCAGACAGACCACGGGTCTTTTCAGCTCAACTCCAGCCCTTTGCACATTTAAGACTATGTCCACATTGCACCAAATTAACCCCTGCCCCACGCACAACGCGGGATGAGCCTAGGTCTCCCCCTGGCACCCCAGCACCCACGGGGTGACCAGGCAGGTCCGGTGCCCCCCTGCAAGCGGTGACCCTGCCTGCGTGGTGCTGGGCGCACTGGGAGGGCAGGCACAGACCGCTCCACCGTGCCACTCCCGTACATTTACAGGTGGGGGCTTCCCCGGGGGTCTCGCCCTTCCTTGCAGGGAGGTGGTGGCTGGCGCTCCCCAGCTGGGTGGCTGCACCCTGGGTACGTTTGTTCACGATTGCTCGGCCGCTGCGAGATGGACGGACGTACAAACTCCAAGGTGCGATGCCCCAGGATTGCCGCTCGGAGATTTCCACCTATCCGACAATTTGCGTTTTGCCTCTTCCACTCCAAACCCAGGCCCAGCCCAAGCCCTCTGCGTCTTCTGCCAGATTCAAGGCAGAAAGGTGCCATTGCTTCTTCCTTCAGTGCTGCAGAAGCAGCACGCAGAGAGCCCTACAGCCGGCTCCTCTCTGCCAGGGTGCCAGGGCAGATGCGTCCTTGGCTGGGCAGAGGGTTTTGCCCCTTTTCTCAAGGATGGACTACAGAATCGCTGGAGCACGGTCCCCATCCCTGTCTGCCTGGACATCTGCCCCTCTGAAGGCTGCAGGGGCAGCTGAGGGAAGGACTAGCCAGAGGGATTGCCCTGTTGCCTCGCCACCCCTCCAAGGCCACTGGCTCTTTGCTGGTGGGATCCGACACAGACCCCTGTGGAGCTGCATCCACCAGCACCCGCGGGAGAGGTGGGGTTGGGACGCGAGGACCCGCGAGGTCTCCTGGTGGGAGCCGCTGAGGAGTTTGGCGACTTGCACGGTCCCTGCCGGGGTACATCCCATGGGATGTGATGTACCCTTCCTCTCATCGGGAATGAACATGCCAGTCCCCACGCACACATCTCCACCCTGCACCTCTCTTAGCTGCTTCCAGACCCTTTTTCTACCCCGATCCCAGCCCGCACATCCAAGTGACACTGAAATCCGCAGCCAGAATGATGGCACTTACCTGCTGCTTGCCCCATCGGGGCTGGAAGGACAGTGGGACAGAATTCCACCACCCTGGGGACCAGGCAGAGCAGGTCCTTGCCCCCCAGGTGAGGGGGCAGCCCCTCTGCCCCTGCTCCTGCCTGCTCCTTTGCCATGCACGTGGCTCCTGCAGCACCCACCAGCACCCGGCACAGCCCTCGGGGCTCAGCTGTGCTGAGCTCCCGGCGTGTGGCACAGCACGGGCCACGCTGGGGACAAGGAGATGCCACAAGCTCTTGCCTGGGGGTGGTATACAAGGAAGGTGGGTGCCTGGATGAGGGGATGAGAGAGATGGGTGCCTTCGCGCAATCTCTGGGAAAGCCAGCATTGGGGTGAGGGGAGCCTGTTGAGCTCGGTGCTGCCCAGAGCAGGAGCATCCCAGCCCTTGGTGGCAGCCGGGCTCTGCCACACCGGGGATGACCAGTTGTCCCAGGGGTTGCCCTGTCTTCTGGAATAATCCTTGTGCCCTGCCTGGAGGCAAAAGGAAGGGTGGGAAAGCTGTGGGAGCATCCTCGGGGCTGGATGCCAGCGAGTGCCCGGGGCTGCGGGCTGCGGGTCCCCGCACAGCACCCCGCCACCTCCCCTTGGGGACATGGAGTGTCCCCTTTGTCAGAGCTGGGCCCGGCAGGGAGGGGATGTGCAGGGTCAGGAGGGGTTGCCGGGGCCACGGAGCGCAGCCTTACCTTGGCGGAACCTCTGCGGAGGCAGGAGCCCGGCCCGGGGAAGGAACTGGCTCGGGGAAGGAACCGGCTCGGAGCGCGCCGGCACCGGGGGAGCTGCTGCGGCGGCGGCAGGGGGTGCGGGGACCGGTGGGATGCGGTGGGATGGGATGGGATGGGT
>VXAL01018097.1:36028-53096 GCA_013399475.1 Chauna torquata | reverse complement strand
CATGATTCTACCTACAAAATTTGTTTGGTTTGTTCATTTGATCTCTCACAAGACCATGAGAGGTCCCAGTTTTACTTCACTTCTCTCACAATGACGGCATTTGCAATGAAACAGATGAAACAAAAAAAAAAACCTACTTTGGTTCTATATATCATTTTATTTAAACTGCTAAACTGTTGCTCTATATATCCAAATGAATTTTGTAGAGCATAATAGATTCTTGGTTGGATCTTCCTGTCAGCAATCCATTAGTTGTAATGAATCTAGTAAGAAACTATTGTACTATCCATATCAGAAATATGTGGAGACTAGAATATCTGCAGTAAAAAGGCTTTTGGGGAATTTTAAAACTTGTCTGCCAGCAGGAGTGATTTCACAGAAAAAAAAAATAATGGTAAAGCACAGAGGGGAACTTTGGGTCATTCAGATGTCTTGTTTCAGAAAATTAGACGGATTTGTTTTGATTTTAATGTTTGAGTCTTTGTTATATTAGAGCACTTGTTATTCTGTTATGATTATAATATGACAAATTATTTCTAATTGGAAAGTCATTTTCCATGAAAAATTGAAATGTCTAAAAAAATGTAAAAACCAGCCATTTTCAAAATTCTTAGAAGTTTTCCCTACTTTTGCAAATGAAATCCCAGAAATATCAATCCCATTTGACAAAGCATTTTGTTTTGATATGAATATTTTCCAGTGAACTGCAAATCCATCAAAATTTCTCTGAACACTTCTAGTCTTGTTCTCAAAAATTTCTGTATTCTTCTTTGTCAGTTTGATTCATTTGGGATACAAAGAACTAAGCTTGACAAGCAAGTTTTAATATTAGTCCTAAACATGGAAGCAAACAGAATATGCTCATTATTTCCTTACAATTTTTCAGTTTTGTTTTTTTTTTTTGTTTGTTTGAGGGGGGTTGGGTTTTGATTGTTTGCTTGTTCATTTGAATTGGAAGGCATTTAAACAAGGATTTCAGGATAAATTAGCTAGTAAGATGAATTTAAGAAAGTCACATATTGACAAAATGACATTATTTTACACTTAGTTTGATATCCATGCAGATCAAATGCAGACACAGGTAGGAAGATACCAACAGCCTGAAATATTTTCAGTGAGAGGAATAATTAATATAGTCTCACAAATAAAAATAAATCAAGTTTAAACTGTGAAGTTGAAGGCTATCTTGAGAGAAAGAATAACAAATTGTAAACAAAAAGATTGTTCTCCATTGTTGTGAATGAATTATGCACATTACTCCAAACAGATTTCATTGAGGTGATTTAGCCATAATCCACTTGTTTTGCACTTGCATGTCTAAATTTTATGCATCATATGTATAAAGATGGATAAAATAATATTTCTGAGATATAAATATGCATTTGCAAAACCAAGTACTGTAAGATTGAATCACCTCCATATATTCCATAACAGGAAAATAAAAAGATGACAGTGAGCATCAAATAAACTTATTTTACTAGCTTCTCTCTCAAACACATTTTAAAATGTGCAAAACAATGTAATTTGTTGTGGCATGCTACTCCCTGTGTTGCTATTAAGCTATCCAGGTGATGTTCTCTTGGGAATCCATTCTGAACAGAGGCCTAATTCAAGACTGGATCACAACATCTGCACAAGATAGAATTTGTCATCTTCTGTCTTCAAGCTCATTGGCTGTTGCTTAGCAACTGGTCAATCTCACAGAGTATTTGCCATGACAAATTAGTAGCGTTGTTACCATGACAACCAGCTTTGTTACTTAATTAAATTGATTTGAATCAGAATTGGCTTTCGGAGAAACAAGTGTTTTGTGTGAAGTAGTAAACACAGGCTTGCAGCTAACCATTCATACTTTGATGTAGTAGCCCCTAAAATCAACACCATCAGGATGAAATCCACAATCAGGTCCTGAAATCACTGTGGACAGATTTGCTCAAGATTTTCATTTCCTTTNTTTGTTACTTAATTAAATTGATTTGAATCAGAATTGGCTTTCGGAGAAACAAGTGTTTTGTGTGAAGTAGTAAACACAGGCTTGCAGCTAACCATTCATACTTTGATGTAGTAGCCCCTAAAATCAACACCATCAGGATGAAATCCACAATCAGGTCCTGAAATCACTGTGGACAGATTTGCTCAAGATTTTCATTTCCTTTTCCAGATTTTTAGAGTACTCTGAACATATTTAGCAATGGTTGAAAAAAAAAAAAAAACTCCTAGAACAGAGACGTCTCAGAAAAACAACAACAACGAAATCTCAGGTTGCTCCTCTTTCATGATTAATGCTTTGGTATGATAAGTAGGGAATGTACTGCTCTTCACTGATTGTGGAGCTGTGTAGCAGTGTCACTGGAGACTGCACAGTTTCAGAGAGAAAACGGAAGAGAAATCGGATTATGTGTGGTAAAGAGATAGGAATGGAATTTCTTGACATTCTTCCTCTTTCTACGCGAGTGACATTTTGACTGCTACCTTGGGAGTCTCGGTGTTCACCATAACGTATGGCTTTGCCTGGTTGCGGAAGTGAGGGAAATCCCGTCTTCTGATACTTTGGGCCCAGGCATCACAGAATTAAAATATAGCAAGCTAGAAATTCAGATTTCACACTGCTGGTGAATTTCCTTTTACAGAAACACCTACACACTTTTTAATTATGTTTTCTACCCTTCTTATCCTCCTTGCAGACTGACAGAGGCACAAGATTAACATATTTATATCTTACATATATTTAATGAATGAAACCTACACATTAAGTATGAGTACAGCTGTAGCAGATTTTAGATATGCAATCTCACCATTTTCCAGTTTATCTCTGTTTTATCATGGGTAAAGTATGGGTGGCTGCTGCTGCTGTCCTTCCCAATCTTGCAAATTTAACTGCACAACTCAAGTTGTATTTTCCTTATAAAATATTAAATAAATTGCTTGGAAGAATTTGAGATTTCTCATTATATGTGACTGATTTAAAGCTCGAATGTGCTGTTTTGCATGGATGTTCCAAAGCTTAAGCCTATGTAAACAATAAATGGGAAACATCAACCAAGTGGTGACTCACATGGGAAACTGCAAAATGTTGACAAATTCTAAATTACAAGGTGCTGTGTGGCCTTGGTACATTGCTTGTGCGCTATATGTAATTCACACTGCTATCATTAGAATATGCAGACAGCCCACTGAATCTCTCTGAAGTAGATTTTTATTTCTTTAGACTTTATTAGCAGAGTCTCATTTTTTAATGCACTTGTTTTGAAAATTTGTCTTTTTTCAGAAGCTTCTGGAAAACCAAATCATTTAAAGGAAAGAGGAAACATTTGCATATGTACCACTAGCAAAAACAACTAACATGATCTGGCACACCTCTGAATGAATTCATACAAAACATTTTTCTCCTTAAATCTTTTTTCACAGAACTTAATAATTGTGAAACATGATTTTGAGCAATGTAAAGGAAAGTTTCAAATACTTTGATATCTTCTCCCTGGTAAATATTATGCATTATATGTATTACCCTGGTACAATGATTTCATCTTCAAAAATCCTGTAGAAATGTCATATTGTCCTTCTCATTGTTACAGTAGAATTAATAATAGGAACTGACATCTTTATTATACAGAGAAGGAAACTGCAGGAGGAAAATTAAGTCATTGTCAAAAGTTCAGAACTCAGAGTCACTGTTCAGGTGTCTGCCACACACATCAACCTTAAGGCTTCATCTTTGACTAGCTAAAATTGCCATACAACAAAGTATTTCCAAAAGTTGATTTTCAAGTTTGTTTGTTTGTTTGTTTGTTTTCATTAAAACTCCTTCATATATTTGTACGACTAGAGGAAAAAAAAAGAAAAAAAAAGACTTTTAGCAGAAGAAAGAATTCTGATGAGTGTTTGTCTTAATATATCTCTTGTACTTTTCTAAGTCTTACTGCTGACACAATAAATCATTGGAAATAAGTTTTCTGAAAAATAGCACCAATATTAGCAACAGAAAAGTCTACAGAATTAAAGTGGAGAGGATGTGTGGACTAAAAGTGTATTCAAGGGATATGTGCAAGTCTGAAACATCACACAAGTTGGACAGGTAAATGGGAGAAGCTGAAAAGCTATGCAAAAAAAAAAAAAAAAAAGTCAGAAACAGACCAATTTGGAAAAACGGAAAGAAGAGATTATCTTTTTTCTTACATCAGTGTAGCAAGCAGACTGGCAATGCCTCACCTGTTGCATGTCTTACTACTTACTTCAGTCATCAATAGCAACCAGTATCATCCAACGAAGTTATAGTTTTGGAAAGCATAGCAATTTCTCTCCAAATGAAAGAAACAAACACTTCAGCAGTTTTTAGCTATTCAAAAAGGAAAAGGTAGCTATACTGTAAATACTTTGATTCCTTCCTAAGTGTGTTTGGCCTTCAGAGATCATGAACTGAAGCAAGTATCAGGAGATTATCAAGCACAAAAATTTAGTAACTGAGGGACCTGTATATACACCATCAACCGCTGCATGGGGATGTGGGGTGCTGGTATAAAGTGGAGAATGATATTGGGTTTAAACATACAGTTTCATTACTGCATCTTCTCCTACAATATAAACACAGAGGTATTTGCACCATGGCTTGCTGCATGCAGTGACGGTGTGATCCCAGAAACAGGCCTTCTGGCAGAAAAGCAGCTGGCTACATGGCTGGAACTGAGTCCTTTTCTTCAGTGGCCAGTTCAACAACACAAGGGGTTAGGTCAGCCCAAGGGTGACTCATTCAGACAAACCATCTGACCACTCAGCCTGATTAGTTATACTACTTGCCCTCAGGCAGTGTGAGCAGGTACTTACTAGACTCTGTCCGTTCCTATTTTAGTAGCTTTGTTAAATAGTCAATATGAATACTTTAACTTGGCTTAGCCACAGCTAACAAATGTCACAGTTTTACAATGTTCTGCTCTTTGTCCAGATCTTTCAGGGCTAAGTTAAAGCAAGAATTTATACATATGGCACATTGTTTTCAGTAGTTTGTCATCACTTATTACCCTTCTCTGTCCCTCCAAAGGAATAAAAGGTTGAAAGCTTATTTTCCTCTTCAAGGTTAATGCGTATTATTTCAGTGACGATGAATGCCTTAAGATCCTTCTATGCTGATTAACTTCATGTTCCAAGCAAGAAACTTTTCTCTTTTGGAAGTGTTTTAATATTCTTCTGTAGCTGACCGTCCTCTTCTGATTCACTTTAGGAGATGATGGCTTGCTGATACTTTCCCTACCCATACCTTAAGATTAAAGGTACAATTGGGCTACTGAAAGCCTGTCCCTTCTCTCCTCCATGAGCAGTGACACATCTGAACCACATGAACACCAACAGATGCAACAGGACTAATTCTGATCTTTCTTAAAGTCAGGTAGCTCTGGTATAATTTCAGGGAATTAACATTACAAAGCATTAAGATTCTTATCTTGAACACGAACTCTACTGAACTAGGCACTGTACAAACAGAATAAAATGTACAGAGTTACAAGTAAAAGATAAGAATATTGGTCATGTATGTAAGGGGAAAAAAGAAAACAATGAGACTATTATTAGTCAGTGTGCTATGCTTCAGTCATTGCACATCACAGGATTAATATTTGAAAAGTATCAGGCTTAAAGTAGTAAATGTCATTAAAGGTAACTTAGAGATAATAAATAGGTAAAAACAAATTTGTAAGTAAGGATAACACAGTTAAAGGTATGGGCTCTAAAAATACGTGTTTTAACAGAATACTCAGTATTTTCAGGCAGGGCAAAATGGCAATTTTCAAAGACAGAAAAAAGGATATTTTAGAAATTGGGGTGAAACCTGACAACAGTTTTAACTCTGGATGGATAAGAAAGGTTGTGTCTCAGATAAATTATGTAGAAAGTAATTGAATGTGAGCACTAAGGATTTGTCAGAGATGAGCCAGGTTACAAGCCTGAGTGACATGGAAGAAGATGATGAACTTGATCAAAAAGTAGACAGAATAGAGAATTTCTTTCTTATAGTTCTATGAGGATGAGTAAACCTGAGGTGATAGTTACATCTGTCTAAGTGAATGAAGTGACCAAGACCCGTGATTTAGAGGAAAAAAAAATATCAAAGAGCAAGACATGTGGTACCACCATAATAAGCTGAAAGGAAGTGTGAAACAATGGACCAGAAAACAGGCGAAAGGGAGGATTAGAGGAAACAGGAAAACAAGACAGAGTCATGGAA
The DNA here is from genome assembly GCA_013399475.1 of Chauna torquata. NCBI lineage: Eukaryota > Metazoa > Chordata > Aves > Anseriformes > Anhimidae > Chauna > Chauna torquata. Next base: position 46,882 of record VXAL01018097.1, on the reverse strand, counting down.
GCCTGCAGAAGACAAGATTTCAAGCATGGGACTGACTATGCTGACAAGATGAGGGCGGAGTACTAATTCTGATATTTGACCAAAAAAAAAACCATGGTGAGGAGTGATGGAAAATCATGGAGAATATAACGAAGATGAGGAGATTCACTGGGAAAAAATAATCAATAAAACTCATGGAAGAAGGAAGAGAAAGGTCAATACTGGAAAATTATACAGTAATTCCAATATTAAATTGGAATAAAATGGCAAGGTTATTTCCTGATAAAAAATCCTGGATTTTTTTGTTTGTTTGTTTTTCAGTTTTCTAGATTGTACATGGAAAACAATGCTAGATTTGTATGCACCTGTCAGTTTAGGAAGAACTTGCTAGGGTTTTTTAGTGGTATAGTTCAGATCATAATTAATTGGATATTTATTAGAAAAAGTTTATGAACACTACAGTTTAAGAGAAAGTTCAGCCTAGTATAGGTGTAAGTCTTGGCTGGAGAATGAGTAAGAAACTGGAAAAGTGACTCTCTCTCTTGTCAGACATCGTTGATTAAGGATTTTTTTTTTAATGCTACTATCCTTTAACATTTTTTAAAAATTGTGCCAATATCAAAATGACACGTTGCTAGGTTACAAATTCCATTTCCTACTCCCATTGCTTATTTGTTATGTAACCTTACAGTAACACACACACATATATATATATGTAAATACATATGCATGTATATACACACACATCACTATAACGATACCTTGCATATCTACAAATAGATATCATATTTATTAGAGAAGTAAATATAGCAAGCAGACCTATCACCTCATTTTTATTTATTAATTATAGCTTTTCCTCCATCATGCAATACAAATATATAGAAGCGTACAATTTCTTAATGAACCTCAAGACTATATATATATATTTTTCACATTCTTTACAAAGCACTTAATAAATATTGCATTACATCAAGAGAATACTTCTAAGGGCATACTTTCTTAATAGAGCAAAACAAAGGACAAAGCTAAGGTTGAATGCTTGACACTGAAAGGAAATGGTGTTGAGTGATGACGGATTATATTGCAGTTAGGAGAGGATGCATGTTTTCATTCACAGAATCACAAGGCTGAAAATGACCTCGAGAGGTCAGCTAGTCCATCCCTCTGCCCTAAGGCAGAATCAACTACTCCTGTGTCATTCTTGACAGTTGCTTGTCTAATCTGCTCTTAAAGACCTCTAATGATGGAGATTCCACTGCTCCCAAAAAATCTTTTCCCAGTGCTTCCCTAGGCTTTCTGTTAGAAGATATTTCATAACGTCTGACTGTTCTTTGCCCCAGTTAAAGCTAGTCTAGTCAACGGGGGATATGTTCATTTCCATATATTTTAGAATTTTTTCCTCTACAGAAATAATTTTTTTAAGAATAAATTTGATATGGTGTATTAATTTTACATCAGGGCAGGACAGAAAAGATCCATTAAAACATTCTGTGTCTTTACAGTTATTTTAAGAAATTATTTGGATGTGGGAGCATAAAGGTGAAGGAAGGATGATAGGATGGATTATAGTACGATTTTTTTTTCTTTATATTCATTGAAATAAACTTCTGATTAGTTGTGTGAACACAGTTAGCATACATTCAAATGGGAGGTAATGAGGAGAGTATACTTTATATGAAATGTAACATTTCAAAGCACTGGGGACAAGGGCTTCATTTTACACTGAGATCTGTATCCAGATCTTCAGCTGATACAGATCACTGCCCACTGGCAACCACAGAGAGCAAAGAGCACCCTGAGGAAGTGTTACACTTCACTGTCGCGGTCAACCAAAGTCTAGCGGTGGTGACCTCATGCTTAACTTTTTAGATTCATGTGGCTGTAATTAACATCAGAGAGCTTTTCAGGTAGCATATTGCTGCTGAACAATGCCTTGGGAAACAATGATTTATAAAACACAATGAGTTGGAAAAAGCAACTCTAAATATGGAGGCAATGAAACAGCCTAAACACATGCATTTTCTTATGTATTTTTTTGTTGGGAGTCCAGTACCAATCTAAGTCTTCACCTGATTCTTGGCAATTCTGAGAAATGATAAGAAAAAAATAGGTTTACGCATTTCAGAAATCATATTATTGACAAGAAATTGCACAATATGTGGCTGCACTAGCAATAGTAACTGTGGAAAACAAAAATATAAAAAGTGAAGATATTTCTAATGAACCCTTCCCCCTCCCATTAAGATAAGAAAAATCCAATAATTCTCCAAAGAAAAAGATTTTTTTTAACCATCTCTAATTAAAATACTGTGTTATTAAATTAAATTTAAAAAAAATTAAAATTCTCTTTTGAAATGGCTGATCAGACCCTGTCCAAAGAATTTTGCCTAAATTTCTATAAAAATCTCATATTTTTATTTCTTTTGTTTCTTCATCGATCCATTCATGCCTAAGAAGCAAACGTCTGTTTATTCCATGCAATTATTAGTTTGCACCGTTTATTAAGGAGGTTGCAAAAGCTGATTTTCCCAGATGAACACTTTTGCTTTTGAGCCATTTTCTTCAGTTACTTTGTACACTAAACTCTTCTGATCTATATGAAAATAACGTAAATACAGTGAAGCCTTGTGAAAATGCATCACTTAATGAAAATTAGGATACAGCTTTAATTTGGTGATATCTCATTTACAAAAGGATGGGGCCTGCATAAGTAGGAGAAAAAGAGAAAGCAGTAATCTGAGAAAATTGGAGGGTGTCAGGGGAGTGGGATACTTTAGCTAGTGCTACTAACATTCATTCTCCAAACAAGCTGGGGGATTACTGATCTTAGACGGAGCAGTGAGGACAGATTTCTCACAGCCCAGAGGGCACACAAACTAGCCTGATTTTTCTTTTTTTCCCTGCACAATCCGTATACTACAATCTAATCTGGTATAGCCAGCAAGATTTACTGTCATGTTTAAAATGTGTTTTAAATAGTGATTTACCATCTCTTAAAATAAATATCATTTGTAGCAGACAGTCTCTGGTTTAGTTTTGTTTTCCCTATCTGCCATGAGGATCCCATTTTCCCTTTAGTATGCTGACAACACAACTTCGTTAAGGCTGGTTGGTTTCATTTGCATTGGACATCTTTTCTGCATATAGATTGATGAGTTTAATCAGCGAATCAGGAAAAAGACTTGGACATCAATCAGTGTCAGTATTCTTTCTTTCTAATTTCTGATTTGCTGCTTCTAGTTATCGATGCAGTGAAATGATGTCAATTTAAGATAAAATCTTAAAAATAATGCAAAGTTAGTGTAAAATTTTCAACAGGTCCAGGAGCTCTAGTGCATTATGATCACTGATGTTTTGAAAAAGAGACACTCTATTTAACAGCCAGGACCAATGATGAATCCATTGTTCAGAGTTCAGTAAAGAAAAGACAATCTAGTAGTATACTAACTCGATCATGCTTCTTCTTTTATCTCTTTAGTAAAGCACAAATAATCTTATGCATCTCTATGACTTCCTAAAGAATGGAAAAGCCAGTCTGTGCCTCAAAAAACTGCCTCTTTTATCTATAAAAGTAACATATTTGGTATGGTTGCATATCACCAGTGTACATGGAACATCTTAAAGTACTGTCTTATGTGTTTGTTTTCATAGCAAACTTGGGAAGTAGGAAATATTTTTCTTCATTTTTGGGGCAAAGTAAGACATAGTGAGATTGAAGTCTGGAACCTCAAGATCTGAATGCTTGTAGTGTGTATTTGGAAACTAATTCTGATCAAATTACGTAGGAGTAAGCTTCCCAAATTCCTCTAAGTATTGCTCAAGATCCTGTAAAGGCAAAGAAACAAACTAGGTCCCCCAGGCTAATTCCAAGCATTGCACTGTTCTTCCTCTGCTGGAAAATACCATCTAATTTATAGACCTTTGCCAATAGCAGATTATTTTCCTGACTGTGGAGAAGATAGAGCTAGTATTTCCTTGTTGCTAGACCACCTTTATTGTCACATGCTGGCATAAGGAGAAATGTATAGAGTACTCCTCCCATACCTACAGCTTAGAGATGGAGGGATAAGGGCACTGGGAGAGAGATCAGTCCTCCTCATGCCCTAGCATGGCCATGTAGCTTTGGTCCACAATGTGGGCCTAATTAAGGAATTAGACTAGCATCCTTTTTTACAGGGCTATAGACTGAAAAACAGTGTAGTTAGACCAATTATGCCTATACCTCATAATATGGTAAAAAAAAAAAATCAGCTCAAAGGCCAGCCACCCAAGAAGATAAAATGTCTCATATAATTACACCTCTTGAAGTATGTTCCTGCTTTTATAAAAGCTGCTACATATTAATGGAAGTTCTTCTTTAGCTTACATGTTAGATGTGTGTGGTTTTGAAGCAGTAAGTCCTGAGATTCCTCCCTCAGCAATGAATGTTTCTGATTTAGTTATTTAAGACATTTTCATTATAAGTGGCAATCACACACATATTTGTAATATCAATTTTATTTTACTTTTTATTATTATTTTTTGTAATCTATGGCCGAATTGTGTTGCCAGAAATATCTGAGGAAATACCCATTTGATTTTAATGTATATGCAGGTAATCACAGAATTACAGAATAGAATCACAGAATCCTGCAGTCAGATATGCTTAAAATGGAAACCATTTGCCTTCATGTTTCCATTCATACTGTGGTATGCAATGTAGCACAGACTGAACATGTACCAGTGTACTTTGGAGAAGAATTTCTCAAAATCTGTGTTCAATTTTTTTTAAATTCTGACCGATTCATTCACTGAGAATAATAAAGTCAATAATTGTGTAACAATTATGTTCATGAAGTGATATGAATATCTGCACAAAGACAGATGTACTGTCTTGTAGATTTCATATATTTACATATATATACACACAAATGTGGACAGGTAAATGTATGTATATGTATTCATATGTGTGTATATAAAAATGCACATATGTATATATACACATATACACATGCAAAACAGTCTTAGTACTACATATATCTCAATGCATATGTTTCATAGAGTGGGAAAGGATCCAACTGGTCCTTATTTAAGAGTTATGTGATCATCCTAGTCTGGAAAGAAAATTACATGATTATATAAATCAAAGAAGCAATAACGGAAGAACAAAAGCAACCCATCTCAAATGATGGAAAGTAAGCTATTTACCCACAGTCATAATTGTTACGGAGGAATTCCTGCCTATCCAAATGGCAATGTAGCTAGGCTTTGGTATAACTATATCTGGTATACACAGAATGCCTGCAGAAAGGATTTGTAGCCTTATATCCTCCCAGAAGAGGCCTTAAAACATGCTGAAATGCAGGTCCATAGGACCAATGTTGTCTAGACAGGAAGATTTCCAAGAGTATCTGTTGTATTCCATGTGGGTTTGTTTAGCATTTCTGCAGCCACAGAAGAGTAAAATCGGAAGCTGTGAATGGAAAATGATTTGACAGTGATTTTTAAATGCATTCAATGTGGTGATACCATATCACCTAACAGAGCAATCGTTCTCTAGGTGCTCTGAATTCTACCTCCCAGCACCTGTCAAGGTTGCTTGATGGCTTTCAAACTACCAAATGATATTATCTCTCTTACGTATGCAGGCTGCACTTTGCTATCTTCTCCTCCTCCTTTTCTCATAGAAACAAAGCCAGATAGATGCTTAGGGCTCACTTCGACAGGCATTTAGCATCGCAAAGGCACTTAGTGTCATTTGAGCTGCCCTAGGATATTCCTGCCAAGCCTCAGCTGCCCTTTCAGAAAGACATAGGTCTCCTGCAGGTGTGGCAACATATCTGACAGCAGTATGTGGATGCCTTAGGGTGCATCAAGCAATACTAGATGCCAATGCATGGAAAAGTGAAGCAAACCCTCCCAGAGACACACTGCAACAAGTTCTGCAACCCTGGACAGGTCCCTCAGGCAGCAGAATCCCAGAAATTGCCCCTGGAGAGGTGGGGCAGGCTGGCTGGCTCCTGCAGAAGCTGTACTGCAAGACTTTTATCACTGCGCAGGGGGCAGTGGGTGGGACGTCAGTGAAGGCAGGCTGTGTGGGTCTGCAACTGCTGTGTTGAGCCCTCAGACTGCTGCTGCATGCATTGTGTTGCAGTAGCCATCCTAGAATGTCTTTGCGCTCAATCCACTACTCAAGGGAAAGATTTTCCTTTTTCCCTTATAGCCTGCTGTGGAGACACTTATCACCCAGGCTATTCAAGCTGGCTCAGGGGTCCTGTTTAGAAACAATCAACTGCATAAAATATGGTGCTGACTGTGCTCATACCAACGTCTAATTTTAAAAAGGAAAGAAACAGATTTCAGAGGAGGCTAAGCTCTTTTAGGGCAAGCTCATACAGAGAAGGCAGTATCCAAATTCATTGGCTTGTGGGTTCTTATTCACAATTAGCTGTACTAATTGAGAAGAGACAGTTGTCCTGGAACTAACTATGCAAGAACACCTGATCAAGTGAATGCAGAAGCTGAAGAAACCTCTAGGGATCCACACGCAGTTTTCACACCTCCCCGATTAGTGACCGAAGCCAGGCCCTTTTGCTTGTGATAGATTAATCAAACCTTCTCTTAGCCCCTAATTGGATGACAATCAGGTTCTCAGGGTATGCTGAATGGGAGAAAAAAATCTCCTTCCCTTATATTTCATATGTCTTTCATTTCTGGTCTAGCTGTCTTTTTTATACCTTTTTTATGTGATTCATTTACTTTGTTACTGTTTCTCCTCCTTTAAATGAGCTGCATATTTTCACCCAGCATTACTAACTTCCATCAGTTTTCCACCGAAGACACAACCTTTTCTTCTTATTATAACAGCACAGCTTGCAAAGTGATAGTTAGGAATCAGATTGTGTCAGCACTCCCATTACAACCCACCATTTTCAAGGAATTGTTTTTAGTGTGTCCATGGAAATATACTTGAGACTTAATGCTGCTATCTAGGTCTTGTTCAAAGAGTGAATTTCCTTTTCCTCCACACAGCTGAAAAATAAAATATTTGACCACTTTTAAACTCCAGAAATATAAACAAACCAGCACAGGGGAGAATGTGTCAGATTTATGAGGCCAAGGTTATTGCAGTGTTTGTCTGGCCAGTCCCTTTTCTGCCTCAGTACTTGCTAGCATTAGGTGCCTTATCTTCCATCATAGTGACTGTGCGTCTAGCCAAGGATGCAAGAGGTTCCCTTTGAATGAATATTCAAGCAAATTCCGCGTTCAATTTGCTCCATGGAAGAATTAAAGCTCTTGAATGTTTATTCAAGCTTTCTAGGGATCTCCATTTAGTTTTCCTCCTTGCTTATCAGTGTCAGGTGAAGATAAAACAATCCTCAGTTTCCATTTCCTGGATTTTGTCCATTCAATGACTTAAATTTAATGCTGTTTTTTTCTCCATTGATTGCTGATGATTTGGAGCTGGTTTGAGATTATTACCTGAATTCAAGGAAAAAATAAAACAGTCCTCAAAAGGTTCACCTCCCTCATTAACAGATTTTTTTTTTTACATGAGCACTCTTGATTCAAGAGAAAACAGGGTGAAGATATTCCCCAAACTACTTTTACTGCTTTAGCATTAGTAACTGCACTGAACAAATTTGCTGAATGAATTCTGATTTCACAGTCATGCAAAATCACTTCTACCCACTTTCACATTCTATTGCAGCTGAGCAAACACTGTGAAGAAATAGTGTCTCTAATTGTATATGTGTTATTTATTTTGTCCTAATTTATCCGAGGAGAACTGAGGCATGTAAACTGCAGTGCCTCTGACTGTTGAAGTCTGCCTATATAGAACCTGCCTGAAATACACAGTTCTGGCTCACATGCCAACCTCTAAGAATGTTCTTTGTCTGGTCAGCTTACATTTTATTCAGCAGAAACCCCTTGTACCAGCTCCTGACTCCCTCATGTGTGAAGCCTTACTACCATGCTCACTCTCTCTGTTTCGCCTAGAAGTCTACCTAGGTCACCTCCATCCTTTAATCCAAATTTTATTCTCTCTCCAACACCACTTTAGGTGTAAACATCATGTTCCTGTCTTTCAGGTTTCAGCTAACCAAGTTCCTCTCTCTTTTTTTTTTTTTTTTTTTTGACCAGACTTTTTAGGTTATTTTTACATTGATGCTTTAACTATACACGTGTTTCTGCACAATTACAAAGGAAAATCATTAAGCACCCATTTCACCATTTTGAACTCACGTTTCCTTACTTACTCTGAATTGATTCATGCTAGAATTTCCCAGCTAATAAGTAGACTGCAGTGATCAGTTGCCTCCTGGTTACCTCCCACAATCTTCCCCCAGAAACACATGAGTCTTCCTATAAGTCGGCTGTGAAAGAAGCCTGGTTTGTCAGTACAAATGTTGCACTAGGAAGACTAAACTCTTCACCCTATTTTTCTGCATCACTTATGCCTTTCTCCAATAAATTAAATGATTTTCTTACCTCAATCTGTAACATCATTTCAGCTGTGTGTATTCAAATCCGCATAAGAAACCATTTTATTTTTGCTGCCTGCAATAACCAGTTGATAATTTTTCATGTAGAGATCATCCTACATGAAAATATATTAATCAACCAATTGTGTTATTAAACTTATAACTCTATGAGTACAATAATTATCCTGACCACTATGGCTGTATGTTACACTCATCTAGACATCTTTACTTTAGGCTATTGCTTCTATGAGACATGGATCTTTCTTTTGGATGTGGTGAGAATATATCCAGAAGGCTGTAAGCCATAGTTTACAAAGCCTTAATTATCGTAGCTCATCTTGGTAATAATAGGGAAATTGTCCTAAACTAAGTTCTTATTCTCAACAACCCAATACTTTTTTACATGAACTTCACAGTGGACCTCTTTATTGGTTTTATATCTAGTACTTTTCACCTTGGAAATCCCTTCTAAAACAAGCCAAGAAAAGTTAGTTTGTGTTTTCTAATTTTTAATCTTACTGTTAAATTTAGCTTTTAAAGGTCTTAAATGTAATGTGGTTTGCTGATCTCCATCAAACACTTAAATGCATCCGGACTTATTACTGTCATTCTTTACAATACCATTCAAGTGCAATTGTTTTGTTTGTTCGTTTGCTTGTTTGCTTGTTTGTTTGTTTGTTTTGCCTGTGGATATGACTCTTTATTTTAAAACAAAATTTAAAGCCTACTCTCAGACCTAATTTTTGAGACTGTTCATCTGCTGAGTGATAGAAAGCAAGAAACAAAATTGAGTGACAGAAAGATATATGCACTAATGTAAATTTAGGCCTCTTCAGTACCCAAGCGTTTCCCACAGAATCCAGTGTGTTGCTACAGCTTCACTGTTGCATGCATGAGAGCAAATTTGAGAGGGGATACTTAAAAGTTTTGTTATCTGGGGAAATAATGATGAATTTTTTTATCATGATTTAAGATCTAAGACTAGCCAGCAAATAAGCACATAGCTGAAATTGTCAAAGTCTTTGTCCTTCAGTGACTAGTGGCTACTGGAGAGAAAACATGGCAGATTATAGGAAGGAAAAGATGACCACTAAATGGCTGTTCATTGAGACAATCCATGTTAGAGTGGCCAGAGAAGCCTTTTACATATCAGATAGTTAACTGAAGAATGAATGGCCAGTTTCTGGCCTCCTGAGATACCATAGGTCACCTTCCTCTGCTGTTATATTTGCATAATATCATCTTTGACTCAGCACTATCTAAAGACATAATTTGACTTCAGACTCCCACGTTCCCAGGTGTAGCCTTCAGGGTATTTGCCATAGGTTATCCTCATATTATATTCCTGTGCTTCTGAAGTTGACCTTTTAGTCAATTTTTACTCCATTTTACTTAGCAGCTTTGTACATCTATAACACCTTTCCTCCAAAGGTCTCAAAGGGCATTACAGCCATCAATAAAATAAAGGTGAGATTTTCAAGGGCACAAAGGGCACTTACAATGACTCCTCCACCTGATTTTCAATGAGACCTGAGCATTTATCTTTCACTTTTATACCTTTGAATATTTCTGTTTAACACACCTCAGAAGGATGTGAAGAGACTAAGTGTTATTATTCCCATTTTACATAAGGTGAAACTGAGGCACCATAGAGGTTAGTGGGCTAGGTGAGGATCACAGCTGCACTTTCTTGGAAGAGCACCTAAGGGATTTGAATACCAGTCTGCTCTCCTAACTATTAGAGTACCCTTCTAGACAAACCTAGCCATTTCATTCTGTTACCTCAATTCAGTTTATGTCCATGACCTGAAAAGAGAGGACCCTTTTTTAAAGCTGTTCCAGCTTCTTCAAGTCCATTCTAGGCTCTCAGATCTATTTTAAAAGCAAACTCCATGGAATGTACCCCCAGAGAATGGAGCAAGCTTTTTTTTCAGCTGTTCTGGTCTATTGGGTTCATATGTATTCAGAGCTTCAGGCATTTTATGTAGCCAGTTGATTAAATATATATTTAGAATTTTTTAATATGCATATTAATTACCCAATAGACTGGAATGACTCTTTAGGAGCAATTTCAGCCTATTGTGTAAAAGCATTATAAAAATCCTTATGAAAAATAGTAACTGCACATGCTTAAATGCCTCTCCTCTCCCTGTGCCAGCCCCCTTTCCTGCTCCCTAATACACCAAAAACAAGTTATATCGTATCATGGATTAATCACTGGATGAATTTCCATTATTGTATTACATGGATGAAAAGTGTCATCTTAAACAGGAATTTTTTCCCCCTAGACCACAAACTGGCATATCTCCCCATATGAAGTTTGCTACAGGATCAGGAACCTTACAAAGCAGGAGTTAACAAATCCATCATTATTGCTGTTATTGTTCTAATTGTTTTTAAAAGAAAAGAT
>VXAL01018097.1:16180-32971 GCA_013399475.1 Chauna torquata | reverse complement strand
TTTTTTGTAGAAAACAATAGCTGTTCCACATCTTAGCTTTCATTCAAGAGTAGGAACAAATGAACAAATGATCAAATGATCAATATGTTGATAGTTCCATCAGTTTCTCTGTTGGGTAGAATGACATATAGGAACCACAGTGGATATTTGGTGGACACCAGCATTCATCATTACGCACCTTCCCATAGGAGTTAGAGACGTATTATAGGTAGGAATTCTATGGCACTGCCCTATCAGCACTGGCAGTAGGTCCATTCAGAATCCAAAATGAGGTAGTTCTGTTTAGTTTGGGGTTAGCAGCATTGTATATAATGTGTAAACTTGTGAGCTAATCAGCTGTACTCTTGTTATTTTTAAACCATTTGAATTGGCATTCTTTAATCAGCCACTTAATATCCACTTTTCATCATTCGTTCTTCATTTCTCCTGTTTCTTCTTCAATTTCTGTGGCTTGTGGGCTGAAAAAAAAAAATCATTTAGACAAATATCTGTTTTTCATAAGCTTCACAAGAAAGTTTGTTTCCCACCCACATTTTAATTTTCCTTCGTGGCTTAAGCATTACATGTCTTCTTTCTCATACATGATTCACAGCTGTCCACAGGACAGTACTAAGTTTTCCCAGCTCCCACCAAATGATTGCCGATGTTCTGGGACTGTGTGACAACACTAAGCAGTAGATTTGTACTTTCCTAACAGGTCTGCAGCCTACACTCAGCAGCAGCACTTCCATTGGTCAGGGCAGCGGTAAGTGAAAGCTAGCTTCTGTTGAGAAAAAGGAGGCTGGACTTCAGGGAAGCAAGGATGCGTGCATGGCCAAGCAAAGCACTTGCACAGCTTACAGAAAAAAGCAGAAAGCCGAGTGGTGACAGAACCAAAAATAGAGAAGTCGTGGAAGGAGGAACTGAGGGACCAAGTTAGGCACAGGAAAAAACAGGCTGGAAGCAGGAAGGTGGAAGAGAAGAGATGAAGAAGAAAAGGGGCATCACAGTCCCCAGGTATTCTTGGCCATTTAAAGAAACTGACAGACAGATGATCAAAATGTTTGTTGGCTTGAATTTTAGGCCCTACAAAACCTTGGGGTAGCCTTGTTGGCTTGTAAGTTCATAACACACATGCATTGTAGAATAATTCCCCTTTAAGGCAATTAAAGTTGTCTATGCAAGTATCAAATATGACACTCAAAAGCACTGGATACTTTTGAAAACTGTAGTCAGTCAAGTCATTGCTTTGTTGTGTCAGGCTTGACGTTGAGGTGAGATGTTTGGGAAGGCAGGCTGTGATGAGCGGAGTGCACACAGGCCTTGTCAGCCTGACTCTGAACAGGATGAGCTTTGTCATGAGTGAGGAGCACTGGAAATTCTTCACATAGGTGGAAGTCCAAGTGTGAAAATTAAATGAACAACATCACCTTATCACTTTAAGGCATCAGCTTTAGGCCTTAAGCATGGTTCCATGATTTATAGAGGAGGCCCAACTCCACTGACCACAAGACCATTTGTATAAACCTTACTGTTAAAAGCAAACAAACAAACAAACAAAACACAGAGAAGAAAAAATCAGCTTTCACCAACAATTTCCTTTCAATAGATAAAGAGAGAATTCTTTTTCTCTCCCAATCCATAGATATTATGTGGATGGAAATAGAGACTTTAATAGTGGATGGCATTGTGTTCTCCACCTGAAGTGAGTTCAAGGATGGGGACAGCAAGTGTGAGGGCTCTTTGTTTTGAGTTTGCTTTTATATCTTGAGAATAGGATCTTAGGTGCTGCAGTTATAGATCCTGGGAAATAAAGCTAGTGATGAAGAAACCTGAAAGCCCATCTGTTACATACAGATGTCACATATTGTACAGAGATGAGAGGCTTTGCAGGGTATACGTCTTTCCTTTAAACCAGCGGGAGGAGTTTCTTATAATTGAGAACAGATGGGAAAAAGAAGGGAAAAGCACCCAAATCATCCTCCTTACTGTCATTCTTCAAGAAATGTGGTTTGTAGTTAGCATTTTATTCATGTACCTGTGTGTCTACCTGACAGCATGTTGTCCACTGTTTAATAACGTCAGATTTTTACAGAAACTCCCTATTTTAAGAGACACGAGAAACTACAAATACACTGTGTAAGGTGCTTAAGTGTGGTTGCACAGGAAGTGAGCTCTAGCACAAAGTAGGAAGTGGCTGAACCACCCTAAGCAGGCAAACTTTATGAATTATTACTGTATTACTTTAAGCTAAATTATATGTACTTATTTTAGCCTCCCTAATGACCTTAGCTTGGTGCAGATGGCAATAATAATGGATTTAAATGTAGGAGAGAATTTCTGTTTTGTTGTTTGTTTGTTTTTTTCAGGCTGTTTCCTGGTGGACTTCTGTCCCCATTGTAAAACCACAAAAGCCACAATCTTATTTAACAATATTGTGCAAATAATTGTCATTGCACCTGTGCTTGGTTTCTCAGAGACTATTGCAGAGACAGTAGAGCAACTTCTGACTATAATCTCAGACAACCCTTCTGCTTAAACATTTGGGTTTCAGCAAAACTATCCCAACTAATCATGTGCTACATCAAGCCTAAAAACTGTCATTCTGTAGTGTTGGAATAGATATCTATGTTAAGAGTCAAATGTATCAAGCTCAAAGTCTGGGTTAATAGATGGGTGAGGCAGTAAATGTGCAGTAATTTAGGAATGTGCAAACGCAAAAAGATTCTCTCTCCCTCTTCCCCCTTTATTATTTAAGCACAATTTCCTACCCCCTTTAGTGGAAAATAGCCAAAGCAAATCTATGCTGTCCAAGTGAAATCCACATGTGAAAACTGAACTGTTAAGTAGCTTTCCAACAGATCAGCTGGGTGTTCACACTGATACACACACACACACAGAAAAAAAAAAAAAAAAAGAGCAATGGGTTCATGATAATACTATGCAGAGTTATCTGATGGTAGGTACTACACTGGAATGAGCTGTCGTTATCTCTTCTGTCATCAGTGCCACCTTCTCTAGCTGCACTGGGGGCCAAGCCATGCATGGGTCTTCATGTTTGGTGTGCCTGGTGTGCACTGACAAGCATGGAGACTACCCCATCACAGCCATACCGCAAGGAGCTGTACTAGATTTGCTGCTGGAAGTTTCCCTTCACACTGCTTACATCAGCTGAAAATAATCAAACTTAATCCAAACAGGATATGGTTTGCTCACACCACCACAGCCAGCATGCAGGGCAGGGCGTTCCTGTTAGCACGGAGCTTAACAACAAGGTTCAAAATACAGATAGAGGAAAAGATACGGTGCATCACCTCAGGCACAAATTTATGTGTCAAAAGAAAGCAAATTATGAGACTAGTTAATCACAAAGTCTGTCACTAGCGCATTTGTGGCCATAGCCACTCATACTCCTTTTGTTCACTTGTCTTAAACCAGGTTTTGTCTGCTGCTTCTGCAGTAGGGAGCATCCTGCTACAGGATGGATTTTGAGACAAATACCATGGGATGAGGTGGCTAAGTAACCATTTGCAAGGAAATCAGGATCTTATTACTAGAAAATAACCCTTAAACAGTGTATTTGGAAGTAGAGATGGATCCACAAATTTTCAATATTTATCTGCTTTTCCCAAATAGCCTTCAGGAGTGCAGCCACTTTTCAGGATGCTTACTATGCACACTACTAAACCCACCTTACATAGGCATGTCCCTGTCATGACACAGGCTGACTGGGAAGATGAAGGTCCTAACTCTTGATTCATTCTCATCTCAGTGTGATTAGATATTTTGTTATTCAAGGACTGTGTATATATAACTATTTAAACATAGTAGTTGCAAGCAGAATAAAGAAACAGATTTTCTTGAAGAAAATGAGACACTTAGGTACATATATGTAGGTACATGCCTATTGAAATTACCAGGGTGAGCTTTAGGATCCTTAGCAAATTTTCTACTTTGCAAATCCTACTGTACAACATTGGCATCTTCTAAGACCACAGAACCTTTAAAAATCTCTCTCTAAGCTACTTCAGAATTTAGGAAATCATAATCCCCTGAATGTGCAAACTCCCAGGCTCTTAGACACACATGAAATTACTCTCTCAAAACTATGGATGTTCTGATAACCTAAAGGACAAACATTTCTGCTTTCCACTAGGCACAATCAAAATAGTTAAGGTCCCTGACCAAGAAACATTTTTTTCCTTTTAATAAGGAACTTACTCAAAGCTTCTCGATGTCATGCTGCCTGACCGCATTCATTGTCAGTTTTATTCATGGAAGAAAGTGAGCTTCAACTGCATAGTTAATGAGAGAGCACAACTGCAATAATTCACTGCATCATCAAAACACTTAAGCAAGCTTTTAAGACAAACATAACTATAGATCTCTGCTTATATACACTAAATTAGGATCCTTGTTTTTCTGATCTTCATTAATTCCCTTTTAAAAAAGTTAAAGTATTTTCTAATTCTATAGGAAACACTAGTGTCCATATTTCATCTGGTTCTAACCTGCTTTGTCAATTTTTATTGTACCCTTTGAGTCTTTCTTATCTCAGGAAAGATTGATAACAATGGTCTGTTAAATTTTAAATTTTAATAGCAAATGGATCTGTATTTCCCCTGCCAGACCTAATGTTTATATCCACACAGGATTAGAAGGAAAACAGCTCTTATACAGCAATTTTGGCATTGGCTGTTTCACGTCTTGTATTTTCTCTGTAAGATTTTGTTTTGTCAAAGATGTTTTAAAGTGTTCCTTCTATAGCTGGAATGAAGTTTTAGATTATATGAGAGAGGGAGAGAGAATAAACTAAAAAAGTCAGGAGGTTACTAAATAAAACTCAGTTATGCTTGATTCAGTTTTTCCAGCATTCATGTCAAATAATTTTTATTTTAGTTTTACAGTTTGGGCTTGAAACACTGTGGTCTTCAGAGGCAATATATTTGTCTGTTTTTCTTGTCTATGCTTCAAGGGAACCCTATTTCTTGGAATTTTCATTTATTCTGGAGAATTTTAATCTCCTTCTAATAACTCACCCTGTTCTATCTCCCAGATAAAGCCCCCCTGAAATCAGTGAATCCCTGGTTGAATACTGGTGAACATGGACCAAACTGCAAAATACTGTTTTTATTTAGCGACAACTTTTCTATAGTTGGAATCTTTATTTTATACGCTTCCTCATTGAATAGTTTCATCTAATTTAATTGCTGATTTCTTTTTTAAATATCATTTGTATGCTTTACAGTTTTAATGAGAAATTTTATACTAGTTTACTCATGTTTAACGATGAAATTTTAACATCTGGATGGCAATGTTAATATAAGTATATTTACTAAATGTCATTGGGGTCTATTTATGACTAACTGTGTAATCTGGCCAATGCGAAAATAGTTTCGTCCTAATTCTTAATTTAAAAAAATAAAAAAATAAAAAGTAGAAGCAACAATTTTTCTGTTTTGTTTTGTTTTGTTTTGTTTTTATCCAAAGGATCATTTTCAGATATCATAGAAGTTTTAAGTTATGTCTTATATGAATTCTGCATTTTAAATGGAATCTTAAATATAGAAATGCAGTAACAGCTGCAGAGGTGGCTGAAAATAACTTTTTTTTTTTGTAAATTTGCAAAAAAATCAACTCACACGTTTCATTGCCATTCCAATTACACTTTCAGAACATTTTCAAAATTCATAAAACTCCAATCAGCTTTTATATTAGTTGACATTAAAAAAGACTAGTTCAATTTTGCTAGTTTTTGTTTCTGTCACTATATTGTACATATAAATATGTAAAAGATATGCATATTTTAAATAGAACTTAGTGTAATCATCTTTTTAAACCAATATTTTGAAATTGCTAGCTATTCTGTTTAGTAACAACACTTCTGTGAAGACAGGATTTTTTGAGGTGTATCCTTAACCATAAGGTTCCTCTTTGAGAAATCCAAAACCATGAGACATTTGGGCAAATCTTAACTGAGCCACTAACCTCTTTCAAGTCAGAAAAGAAATATCCTGTAGATACATCGCTTGTCAGATTTTTTCTGAACTCAGTGAATAACGTTTTATGCATTTTACAGTAGACTATTCACCCAGGAAATATCTTTGCCAGAATATCCTCTTCTCTGTATGCACACAGATTTTCTCAGAGCTGACTATTGTTTAAATGTGGAACACTAAATGCAGTGTAATTTAGAGTCCAGAAAGACATTAAACAGAATATGACTGAGCATTTTGTGATGCAATAAGCAGAAGCACCAGAATGATATATTACCAGTGCAAGCTTTAGACATAGACAAAACACTTGCTTTTTTCCTTTCCAAGCAGAAAAATCTGGGTGTTGGCTTTCCTGGAGCAGCGTGGCCCCATCCCTACACCCCTCTGCTCAGAGGCTGCCAGAGGACAGAAACCAGTGGGGCAGGAAGAGTGGAGTTTCACTTTGGAAAGGGTGCAAATAAATAAATTGTACGGGGGGAAGGAAGTTGGAGAGGATGTTTGCAGATGAGCAGAAGTATGTAGCTGTGCAGGGAGAAGAGGAGAAGGGAAAAGAGAGGAAGGAGGAAGGATCCTGCGCTCTAAAAGGTACTAAGGAAGAAAAGGTGAACCTGAAGGAGGTGAAGAGAGAGAAAATGATAGGCCCTTGCTGCCACAGACATACCTTCAAAACTTCCATAGCTCTCTACAGTCTTTTGGATCATTTTAACAATTGCTAAAACTTTACTCAGGTACAACAATGGAATTAATTTTGCAGTCTAAACAGGAAGAAAATGGGATCTTTTGTTAACCTGCATTGTGAACAACATGGAAACTGTCCGTTGCAGGTCAATGCCTCCTTTCTCAGCGTACTGTTGGAGCACTCCCACAAGCAGAACGTTACTCATTGAACAAGGAAAAGTTCAGGAAGAGAAATCACTACCAGAAGAATTTGAGAGGGAAAAATCTGTCATCCTCCAGCAGATCTACTGTCTGATTTTCTGGGTGGGAACACAATTTCACCTAATGTGCCTATATTCCCATCTAAATTCCTAAGATCTCACCCATGGATTTAAAGACATAGGCATTTATATAATAAACAGAAGGAATTTTGTCTGATAAATGATAGATCCAACAACAGTTTCAGAACCCTATTGTATAATACTGCATTCACTGATGGATAAATAGTAAAGTATTGAACAAGACAATCAAATAATTAAAGAAGTCCAAATGGATTGAGACTAAGTAAGAAACCGGATAGTAATTCGAGCTTCCTATTTTCCATCTGCTCATTCCAGAAGGATAAAAAGAATAAGGTAGGGATTATGTGCGCTAAACGGCCAAGCGAAGGCTCAGCTTACTCCTATTAAAGCATCTGTGATTAAAAGAAAAAAAAAAAAAAGAAAAAAAAAACTTGTTTACTAGTAAATTGCATTGTTGTAATTATTTTCAGTTCTGTATGGATGTCTTCCTTTGTTTTTAAAAGCAAAAAGGTAAATCTGTTTGGATAAATAACTGGTAAGTAAAATTCTGCTATGCTTGTATTTATCAAATCAAATGTGGTTTTGCAAAGGCATATCCAGTAGCAATTTAAAAAATGAAGATTTTTAGCCTAAAATTAATGTTTTTCAGAGAACTTTATACTTAGTTTATCAATGCATCTCACAAGTGTAAGAACAGCTTCTTGGTCAGGGACCTTAACTATTTTGGTTGTGCCTTGTGGAAATCAGAAATGTTTGTTCTTTAGATTATCAGAACATCCATAATTTCATCAGTAACTAAGAACTTGCTAGTTTGTACATTCAGGGGGTTATGATCACCTAAGTTGTGAGGTAGCTTAGAGCAAGATTTTTTAGCAGAGACCATAGGAGTTGAAAATCAAGTGGGCTTGGAGATCACAAATGTGAAAATGGCTTTAAAAATATCAAATGTTTGCCATGAGTGATTTTTTTACTTTAAGCTGGAACAATGAAAAAGATAAGAGTGGGTGTATGTGTTATGATGATGAACCCACACCTCTATTCTAGTAAAAATTACATGAAGCTGAAGTTTAAACTGAGACTCCCTCTTTTGCACAATTGCTCAGCCTGAATCTAGTTGGGATAAGCCGTGTGTTGTCATCAGTTTGGCTAATATGACTTGAAACAGGAAAACATGTGAAACAATCTAATTTTGCCACTCCTTAACTTAACAGCAATGCAGTTTAGCTCTGTCAGATGAAGAAGATATTCCAGTGAAACAGGAGTAATGAAAGGAAATTAGCTTTTTTTTTTCTATTAACACATTACATTTTGAGTTAGACCCAAATAAACAGCAGAGCTCTTTCCTAGTTGTTCTAGGTTGTACAGGTTTGATGTTCATGGTTTTGAAATCAGCCGTAGCAGTTTTAAAGTTCAGCATACACTCTTTTCATTGTATCGTGTATATCCATAAACTGAAGAGATCTGTGAGAAGTGAGCAAACTTAATAATATAAAACTTTCCAGCAGCCTGAGGTCAAGAAAACAATGGATAAGTTGATAAAAGCAGCTTCATTTCTCTCTCATAGATAGCTGGTATCAGATATGAGTCTGATAATAATTATGACACTTATCAAAGAGCAGAATGACATCCTAACAGTCATTATTTTCATTTCATGTTCAGCTGGGAGCCTCTGGAATGTATGTTGTTAACTTTTATTTATTTATTTATTTATTTCCATGGTCTCTCTCAACTCTATCCTCAAATTATTGGCCCCTATGTATGCTTTTGTGGGAAAATCTTAGCTTCATCTGTATGGCAGATGACACAGACAATTCTTTTGTGTGTGTGTGTGTGTGGTTTTTTTTAAATGGTTTTAATCCAAACAAATCACAAGATTATTATCTATCATCAGCACTTTGGATAGTAGCTCAGAAAACAGATACATACTGTAGGTTTGTGTTACTTTGCAGAAGCTGGGCAATGATCTAAAGTAAACCTTCTCATGATGAAAATAAACGCAGTTTTCTGCGTAGCAGTAAGCACTATGTCTCTTCTTGAAATCCTGCAAAACATAACACCAAGTATGAGCTTGACAGAAACTCTATCACTTTTCTCCTGGGCCTCAGGTGATTGAAATGAGTTTGGATTGTTTACCAAAATAAAGTGTTTTTTACAGTTACAGGGACATCTACATTCTCAAGGACATCCCTGGTCTTGGTTAGAAGGCAATCTGGATCGTTTCTCCTTCTGCTATTTTTTTCATTTATACTAGGTTTTACAGATAGGTGTACATGGTCCATAGTATAAGACATTTGTTAATGGAAGCCTCAAGTACCTACTCCAGGCTAGCAGGTCTCTCTTTCCTCCAAAATGAACACTATTTTCTCAATCATGTGCTGATCCTACCCTAAGGCTGAGTTAAACAAACAAACTTATTTTTACAGCAGGGCAGGGGTCTTTGGCTTCAGGCCAGAAGACCATACAACCTTTGTCTAAGACTTAAAATCCTCCTACCTAAAAGGCTGGGGATTTTTTACCTCCGTAAAACAAATTTTATATCTGATAAAGAGTGTGGGTTAGGTTGGTTGCTTTGGAATTTAAATTAGGAGTTGTCGTGAATCCTGGGACTTCGTTTTATGAGTGTTCACTGAGGTTTACAAACCCATTCAGCAAAAGTCATGGCTGGAGAGTGAAACTGTGCCCCTCAGAGCTTCAACCCACTGCTGAGACTTGAGGAGCTCTATGAGGCACACAGAAGCATTTAGTAGAATTGTTGCTGGTATTAATTACTACAAGAAAACCAACTTGCATTTTTTAGGTTAGATCGTAAACCCTCCAGCTGCTGAACACATATATACCACTATAGGTATCTTCCTACTGCATTTATTTGCCTCCTAAGGTAGCACAATGCTGAGAAAATGGCAAGAATTAAAATGAACTGAAGTAAATTCTTGCATCTGGATAGCAACTGAGAGTCCAGATAAATAAAGCTGTGAGGAGTTTTATTACAGATTGAGTTTCTGTGGTTGTTTATTCAGCGGCAGTTTCGGCATTAGGCAAACTAATTGTTTCTCTCTAATGCCTTAAATTAAACTACAGACATCACTGACCTCAGGGTAAGGAAGAGACTTTTACCAAACTTAGAGACTCCAGAAGTGAAAAGAATTCCTTTCTGCTGCTGTGAAGGAGGCTTCATGCCAGAGTGCCACGCTCAACAGGAGTTTCATGAGCAGGAAAGAGAAGAGAGAGAAGGAAAAAAACCCTAGAATACGATTGCTTCTAATTAGGGATTAGTTCTGATTTGTTAGAAGTAGGTTCAGAACAAAAAGAAAAGGAAAAAGAAAAGAAAGGAAAGGAAAAGAAAAAAGAGCAAAGACCTCAAGCTTGTTAGAGATCCAAATCTGTACTCTCACCCCCACCCTGTACTGAGTATTTCAACCTTTTCCATCCAGCCTTTAAAGCAATACAAATGAAAAATCTCTTCATTTTCACAAAGCAAAGCTGTCTCCTCGCATCCCCCAGTTATGGCTGATATATGTAGTAAATGACACCAGAAACCCTGCTACTCGGTGAGGGGTAGAGTTTCTTGGACTCCCCAGCACGTCCCCATCCTCCTCCGAATAAAATGCAGGAGCAGCTGAGTGGGATCTGCTGCCTTTGTGTGAGTGAAGCTGAACATCTGCTTCAACCAGGCAGTTTCCTGTGCAGTCCTGTAAGCACTCTGTGAAAAAAGCCCCTAGAAAGGGAGTCAGGCCCAAATTCTAGATGCAAGATAAAATGCTTAGATAAGAGCATAACCTCCTCATTTCTGCTACACACTTGGTGATCTTACATAAGGCTGATCCTCTCTCTTAACAGTGATGAAAATTTCATCAACAAAATTTGCTTTTGCTCTGCCAAGTCATGACAACCTCAATTAGAGCTGAGCTGGAGAGACATTTGGGTGATTACATCAGTCTAACTGGATGTCTTCTTCTCCCTGTGATGGCTCTTTCTATGCCATTCTCTGGGTATTTGATCTTCCTATCCGGATTAGGGCAGCTGAGGAGTGAGAGGAAATACAGAGTAGCTAAAACATTTCTGAAGAATCTGCCCACAATCATGACTTTGACTCTTCATTCATTTTTTAAGCCGTAAGTAAAACATGCTCTAAACCACATGGCAGTCAGATCCAATTTTGCTAGGTCTTTGCTGAAAGCTTGAAAATTCTGATGAATGCAACAAAGAAAATGCATTGTATAAAGCTTAGCTTCCTCAAAAAGGTCTGCATTGATGGTCAAGCAATCTTATTTTTCTTTTCACTGCTATCAACAGTGCTTCCTTAATCTTTTCTAGTACTTAGATATTATGCTTTGTTAGTTCATTTTAGAAGTTCCATTCCACAAAGCATTTAACAATATATTTAGCTTTTAACCAACTGTTTATACTGGGGTCTAGTGAAATATTGACACCTGGAACAGAAGGTAACAGAAGGATTAGAGCCATTTAGATTTCTTTCTTGCAAACAAGCCAGAGAAATAATGTGATTTATAATGAAAAATGTGTGAAGTGCTAGTCATCACTTAACATATATTTTAATTTAATGTTCATCTTAAAAATTGTAATTATCTTAAAACTGAGTAAACCTCAAACTTGTAAAAAGTGTAAACGGCAAATGAGGGAAAGAGAGTGAGAGAAACTGACAGGATTTCCTTCGGATTTCTTTGCATTATTCTTTCTTTATTTCTCCTTTTAGGTCTGTTTTCCTAAGGAGATGAAACTAATATGGTCAGCCTGTCTGTCAGTTCCTACACAATAACCTTACATTAATCCACAGAGAAGTTCAAACATACATGAAAGAAGACGTTAAATATGAAAGATAATTAAGTTCCTACAACTTTTGTGAAAAATGGCAAATAGGGAAAAAAAAATACAAAAAGAAACGCCTCTACTGAAGAAAATATGGGCAGAACTCAGCTATTACACCTTCTGTCAGCAACAATCAGCCAGCCAAGCAGTAGAAAAAAATAGGCTAGTCAGACAGGGCATGTATGTTCATACTATTGCATTTACTGCATTGTTGCAACAATACACAGCTGCATTTATTGCAGGTAGAACTAGAGACATTTTTAGAGTACAAATGACAAGAATTCATAGGAAAATAGCTTTCAGTAGTTCAGCTGCTCACAACGTTAGTCTTCTGTCTTCCCAGCAGCACCTCTGAACATTCCTCTATGTTGATAGAAATTGGATTTTTCTTTCAGCTCAGTGCTTAGGTTTTCATTTGAGCCTCTGTGAGAATAAGAGCCATTTGTAAACTTGCATCCCCAAATCTGAGCTTATGTTCTTCCTGGGAATTCTGTTTATCTTAGATTTGATTGTGACACATGAGTAGCTCTTATAAGGAAATTACAAAACCAAATTAATAAGTGCTGTGTCTTACAAATCAGTTGTCACTGTGGACATCTGGATGGGGTAAAGAAAATATAGTTCTATAACCACATTTTCAGAAAATATTTTCCTCAGGCAACTCTTTTAGAGCTCAGATCTGTACAAATCACAGTAAGTACAGTAGAAACTTGTACTCACTCTTAAGTTCCAGAGTTAGATGTACTTATATTTACAGTAACACAGTTGCTTGGAACAACCATTGGCTTGACTAGGTGACTAATTAAGTTCATTTTAGATAAGTTAGAGAGACTCAGTGGAAAGCTGAATTAATGGTTAAAGTATTAAAGAATGGGTCTTACAGTGAAAGGTTCAAGAAGCTCAGTCTGTTCCATTTAGAAAAGGTTAAAGGCCTTTTGTTCATAATCAATCACTCCTTTGCATGGGAAAAATAATAACAAATCACTTTAATCTAAAAAAATAAAATAAAATAAAAAAGATATAAAATGATCTAAAGGCTGAACATTGTAGTTAGATTACTAAGGCCAGAAATAAAGAATGTTTTTAAAATGCTGAGATAATTAGTCACTTCACCAAAGATTACTACTGAGGGACCAGATTCTGACTTGCACCCAAATTAACAGAACTGCCTGACAGTCAGCCCTGTTGAACTCATGCAGTAAAACATTATAAGTTTAGCTTTACTTTGTCAACAAATCCAAGAATATTATAAGACCTGAATTTAAAAATTCACATTGTCACTCTCTTCACAAGCTGTCCACAGGAATATTTTTATATTCACTTCGGATTCACGCTCTACAAAAGACACATAGCTGATCAACTAAAAGCTTTACCCTTACTTGCTTCTGTCAGATAATCACTAAATTATTCCCCCCACTCATTTTCCCAGCTTTCCATCCCTGCAGCAGTAGAAGAACACCACAATAGTCTAGGAACTTCATGCTTATCTACATCCACTGTAGGTGAACTGTTACTACTAAAATTCCATTTCATGTCTTCGTGAGCAAAAAGTGTAATAGTCCCCTGAACACTAGTTGGCTTAGACATAAAACCCCAAAGGTGTGTCCAGCTTATAATGCATTCAGTGGCTTTTTTTTCATGCAATGATGACCCCAAGTCAGACCATGAAAACAAACAAACAAACAAAAAACAATCTTCTATTGCCTCTGCAAATTCACCACTATGAGGCAAAATAAAAGTTGGAATTAATGCAGTTGTTGCCTCTACACCTACTCTCTTCTGAAAAGACCTTTGGGTTGATTGCTCATCCATTCCAGACAAAATGTGTTCCTCTCATCCTAACCCTTGAGCTATTCCTTTATTTAGGAATAAATGCTGCTTGGCGAAGCATGGGTCCTGCACAGAAAGAAAGCAAGAAAGGATAGAAGCACCTCCCTATCTTTCTGAAGGCAAAATACTCTAAGTAGCAGACTTTAAGCCCAAGGAACAGGTTGTAAGTAGCATTACTGGTGGCTTCCTCTGGTCAAAACAAGATTGTTAGGGGATTGAGATCCGAGTTATAAGAAGCAGTACCTAAATTTTTAGATAGCATATATTTATTTTGCCATCATCAGGTATCTTTTTCATTCCCACTCCTGCCTCTATCTGCAAGAGACATGTTTCTGCAAGAACATTGCTGCTGCAGGTATAAACATTTTGCCCTGCAATCCGTTAAGCTTTTGCCCCATACCAACATTCCCTGAGATGATTCAGAACACCAGAACTACCGTTTTGCTCCTGCCACAAGCAGGATTAGGAACAGGACGCAATTTCGCCCTAAAGGTTGATAATCATACTACATCCTACGGCTTATTTTTCTTTCTCTGAAACTGCCATTATTAGATAAGCATAAGTAGCAGCTTCCATTTGCACTGAAATTCTGTGCATCTGTAGCTGCACAATAGCGACAGCAACTGAGAGGCTGTGCAAGACCCGATGTGTGCAAGTGTGGCTGTCTTCCTCCACCCTGCATCTCTCTTCAAACAATCTCTCCTTTTTCCCCATTAAGGGAAACCTGTGTCCTGCAGCCAACATGACCTATAAAGCTGCTTGCTTTCAGTTTTTAAAGCAAGAAGGCAAAGCCATGACCAACTCCCATTTTCAGTGTCTGTATCAAACAGAAACATTATACCTAACTAGAGAGCTACATGTTTTTTTTAAGTCGTAATGACTGATGTTATCATTGTCAGGACAGTATTTGGTCATCCTAATGTAGAGTCGCAACAGTCCCTACAGAAAAAAATAGTAGCAGATCTCTGGCTGTCCTCTACTTGTTAAGCCACCTACTTCCTCTGTTAAAAGCCAACCTACTTCATAATGCCTAATCAGCTCTGACTCCAAATCTTTTGCAGGTTAAAGGTCCTATACCTGTAAAATGTGCTAGCCACCACCCTTCCTGATAAGAGTCCCTAGCCAGATGCTTGCCAGATGTCAGGCTTTCTGTATAATAAAAAGGACTCTGACTTACTCTACTTTCATTCTCTTTCACAAGCAAGCAACCACAAAGAAAAATGCTTTATAGGTATGGAAATCCAGCTGCAAGGAAGTGGCTCTTGGACTCCCACAATGCTGTTGAAGTAGAAAGACCAGCTTCCCCATATTGCCAGGATAAGGAGGACTGGCCAAGTGGAGAAATATTCCTATACGGTAGTGCTGGGGAATGTGATGAGACAGCACAGAGGGAGAATGGCACTCCCAGACATCTAGGAAGAACACAGGTGCTCATTAACACACAGGAATCATCTCTACAATTTTTAGTCTTGCAATTAGGAATGAGTGAGTCCCCATGGAATATTTCAAAATAGAACTGAAACTGGTTTTAAAACTATAAATAACGTGTCTTGGCAAGCCCCTGAAGAAAGATTTCTCTATTCATTTTTCTTCTTCTTAACCTAAAGTTACAAGCTTAGATACATTCTTACCTGTTTTAAGCTCCCTGAAGATCTCAGGAGATCTAATTTAAACACTTGACTACATTACAGATCCCTCTATGGCCCAGGACTTGTGAGTGTCGGACCCCTAAAAGTTCCAAAATATATATTTTTTGTACTCCCTTAAGAAGTCTCACTAAAGCCACTCTGGCTGGACAGGTAATGTCATGTCTGAATTTAAGGAGTTTTGATACTTTTTTTTACCAATGGTAACTATGCATGATGTATTAGTTTACTAAAAGTAAACTAAACAAGTAAGAACTAAATGTTGTGTCATCTCTTTCAATCAACAGATTTTTAAGGTCAGACTTTTTTTTTCTGTTGTATGTAACTTAAAGGCTATAACAAGAAAGTCCACATCTCATTTGAGACAATCCTACCTTCCCATAATATGAGCAGATGATGAGAATAAATTTCTGACTAGTCAAGATTTCATTACGTTCATATTTTTAACACTAATATTGTTGACATTCTTCAGACCGTTATATTAATTATTTGTAAAAGTTAGTAAATATTAAAACTCCCCTTTTACAAGCTGTCTCTTAGATTCAGAAAATTACATCTTAGAAAACAGAATAGGTTCATTGCTAACAGTTCTACACCTGTTTAAAGACTGACATTTGAGTTTCTAGATTATTAGAATGATTATTGAATACATTAATAAAGTAATTTCAAAGAATAGACTTGATAAAAGTATCTTCCATTTAAAATGTATTTGTACCTCAAGGTAAACACAGAATGGGGAAGGATTTTATATTTCTGGTTTTGTCACAAGTATAACTAAGGCTCTAATGCGTCGGTACAGAGCTTGGAAAAATGCTTAGTAGTGTCATGGATTTACTGCTCTGCTTACAGTCTGCCTTCAACCATGTACACTTTTTCAAGGACTTCGTTCTCTGAGCATAAGTACAAAGAGCAGACATGCTCTGTTCAATTCAAGCAGGGCTTCTGCAGAGATAAAACTACCATTAGACATTCTAATGTGCATAGTTTAAGTGACAAAACCAAAAAACACAGTTCAGCACAACTGTGTAAACTGATGTCCTTTATTAAAATACAGGCATGAGAGGACTCTGGAATGGGTAAAGACTAAATTATTCTTCTTGCCAGATGAGTGATCCTTTCAAGTCTATGTTTAAGTTCACCAATGCGGCAATG
Organism: Chauna torquata; assembly: GCA_013399475.1. Taxonomy (NCBI): domain Eukaryota; kingdom Metazoa; phylum Chordata; class Aves; order Anseriformes; family Anhimidae; genus Chauna; species Chauna torquata. The sequence goes on along the minus strand of VXAL01018097.1, from coordinate 16,582 downwards.
GGAGTGAGCCATCCCTGTATAGTACCTCATCTTAAGACAGATAAATCTTCAGAGCTCTGTAGGGAGCCCAGGTGCCATGGTATATTTTATCATCACTCTATAAACCATGCTCTGCGTCCATGCCTTTATAATGAGCACAAGGACATGAAGACGAAGAGCCTTGCTGCATATGCGTCATGTAAATCTATCAGTTTCATTGCTAAATTTGAGCAATTCTGCTAAGGTCAGTCTGAGTATCAGTGTCTCTCTCTTTTTCTGTGTTTACAGAGATTGAGAACGAGCTTTTTGTTGTCTGTTGTGGAACACAGTATATTCAAATAAGTTTTTATTGTCTGCTAAGCTCTGTAATAGAAAAGCATTCTGCACAAGAAATGGAGGGCTTCTTTCCTTCCTTCCTTCCTT